>OY992533.1:77147177-77503666 GCA_963921185.1 Dasysyrphus tricinctus
ACGACACGAGTAGACTGTAGACATATCTCCCTCTGCAATGCATTTACTCTTTGGGTATTATATTTATATGTTATTATGTGTAACATGTTATCCTTTATCCTTTTATAAAGACCGCCACAAAAATCGAATTCACATTCCTGGGTTGGCGAAGAATAAAACAAAATTATAAGGAATATACGTACAGTAGTTATGTGAGGTTAAAAATCGTACCCACTACGACTCTGCCGAATTCCATTGATATTCAACAACCAATTAACAAAGTGCGTCTTGAATCGATGGATGTTGCATCGAGAATACATTTATATCCTTTTTCCTGTTAACAAATTTAAATAATTGAATAAGCCCATTAATTGAAATGAACATCGACCAACAGAATAAATTTAACATTTGGAAAATTAATTATTATAGATTTTCTAGAACACGATGCACGCACACCATAATGCGAATCGAAATACTATTTTACCACAGCTAAGTTTTGTACGGAAGAGAAAGTGTCCATTATGAAAATTTTACTTGAAAAAATACTTATAAATGAAAGAAAAAAATAATGTTTTTTTTTAAATATATTTTTGTGTATCTATGTCTGTTTGTATGTAGTACATATTTTCTATGAATTAAATTTCTCTCATGTTCGTGTCACTTGCCGCCCACCTTAAGAGGCCTCCGAACAAATTTTGGAGAAAAATAAAAAATTGGCAAAATGGATTCCCAAGGATCTCAGCCACAGAACTACGTATTTCTAAAATTTAAATTGCATATGAAAGAATGATATTTTGGCTTCAAAATGTTTGAAATACATTTTTTATTTTTTATTTTTATTTCAAAATTTAGTGTCAGGTATCGAAAAATCACGAAAAACTTAAAAATGAATTCCTTTCTTCTGGGAAACAGGAGAGGAGTATATATATATGATATGTATATCATTTTAAAGCCAACGATTAGGGTTTAAATCTTTTCGAGGCCAATTTTTGAATTTCGTCCTTATTTTGAAATATATAATTGCTTTTGGAAATCCACGAATTTTCTATTTTTTAACTGTGTTTTTAAATAACAAGAAATGAACAAAGTAACCCGAAACTTTCTCATAGTCACATAAATATTTTAGGGCCATTCGCTGATATGAAACTTAAATATTTATAAAATTATAGTCTTTGTTACACCTTACCTTTGTTACATATTGGAAATTTTATCCAGAACAAAAAGCCGAAAAGTGATTGAACTTATTTTTGCTTGTGGTAGCGTTAAATTGAAAATAGAGAAAAAGACCACAAAACATATCAAAATATCAAACGAAAACCAAAATAAAAAACGTAATTAATTTAAAAATAACATATTTAACTTTATATTAAAATTGAATGCATTTAGAGTCTGATGTGACTAGGTTCTCCCTTAAAACGCTGCATGACGCACGCTGCGAATAGTGTTGTCTCCAAAAACTAAGTTAACATTAACATTTAAGCCTTAAATGCCTCAAAATTTATCCCGAAATGACTATCACTATAAGTAGAATTTTTCGAAATTAAAAATTTTCCAAGTGAAACTCATAATAGGCTAAAAGTGAAATGTCAATTATTTAGGTTGGAAAGTCACAATAAGGCTGAATTTTGTGGCACTATGAGTTAATTTTATGATATCGGAAGTGAAAATGGCTTTGGTAAAAATTTACAAGTATTAGAAATGAATGCCTGATATTTAAATCTATACGAGTAATGCAGCAGTAAGAAGAAACTCACGAAAAAAGGTAAATCTTTGGTTTAAATACACACCGTTTCACTTGAATAGGAACTATGCTATTTAGTTTCATGGTTTTGAGCAATTTGATTGAATAATCACAAAAGTGCTTGAAGGCTAAATGTTTTTGGGTGTTTTGACATTTCCGCGATGACGATAAATAAATATTTGATAAACAGGAACATATGTAATTCAAATCCCTGATGATGGTAATTTTTCTGTCATGTGCTCCCGGACTACTTGCTTAATGTGACTAGATATTTTTTACATTTTTTTTCTACCGCAACAAATTAAACAAAATAGTTCTCCTGTAACCAAGTATTTCCTAAAAGCTTGTTGTTATCGTTTACGAGATGACCTAATTAACATTCAAGCATGTTTTTTTTTTGAAAACTAAAATTAAGGAAAGGCAAATCAAATGGAATGGAGTGTAAGTCCTTTTCCAAACGCACTCACGGGAATGAAAAATAATTTGCCGAAGAGAGACCATCTACTCTGACACATAAAACCTTTTTGTTATAGTTATTTATTGAACCAGAGAGGGTGTAGTTAAAAGGACTAATTAAATATCGGATTGATTGCAGTTGCGGAACTGGAGGAATAAAATATTCATACGATTTGACCATCCCCCAAATGGACTCTACGAAAAAAAAAAGTAGTGGATAGGGATGTTCATGGCAATAAAATGTCAGTGGAAATACAAATAAAGATAAATATAGGTTTGTAGACAATTCGGAAATCATTGTTGGGAAATTTTGAAAATTATATTGGTTTTATTGTGCGTAATATTCAAAGGCGTAGACAAGGGCGGATCCAGACTTTTACCCAGTTTATCACGTTCTTCAAAATTCATGGTATTGCACTACAAAAATAGTTTATCTATTGCAAATATGTAGTTTAAGAACCTTAATTTTTGGTCTTAAAATCTTAGGCCTTTAAAAATCTATTTTTCTCTTTTGTATCGTAACACGAAGGAGCTTTAGTAACTGACTACTTTCTTTAATGACATCCCCTGCACAAAACAGAGGCAAATCTCCGGCAAATCGAAGGATAATTCGGTAGCAATTGCAATTGGAAAATGAATTTGCTACCGAAATTTCCTTTTCAATATCACTCACGATTTTTGGCACCTGTTTGTGAGGTATTCCAAAAAAATGGGTAAAATCTGAAAAGCCAGGAACCTTTTAAATTAACAAAACCAAAATCTTGAATAACGAAGTCTCACTTCTCACATTTTCTCAATAATCTCAAACTTTAAAAATCCCATTTTTAACAATTTCGCATTTACATTTTGCAGCACAAAATTTCGCAAATAATCCGAAATCTCGAAAATTTAAGTCTCCAATAACAAAATCTCGCATTTCCAACATTTGCTCTGAGTTTCGGACTGAAAAAAAAAAAAATAAACTCGAAGACGAATCTCTAACAGAATATCACGCAAGACTTGCAAAATTTTGAATAAAAAGAGTATTTTCTGCGATATTTTGCGAGATGTTAATCTGAGTTCTGAGATTTAAGCTTGCGAGATTTTGCTAGTGCGGTATTTTGTTTTAATGAATTTTAAAAGTTTTTTAAAGGCCACTCAAGGTCATTTAAAAAAATTGTTGGTACCTCATTTATTTTATCTTAGAAAACAAGTAAAAGGTGTTTTTTTAGAGGTATAGAACTTTAAGTTGGCAACACTATTTTAACTGTCAGTTGTCAAATGATTTATTTTTAGTTTGGTTTGCCATTTCATGAATAGACTGACGCCTAAATAGCAAGGCATATCGGTTCGGTGAATGGGCCCAAAACAAGATCGCCGTTGATCCCAATTTTCATAAGCGAATTTTGTTAAGCGATGGAGCTTTCCACTTTTGGTTGAATGGATACGTCAATAAACAAAATTGCCGTATTAGGAGTGATGATAATCCTCAAGTGTATTTTGAGACACCGTTACATCCACAAAAACTGACTGTTTGGTGTGCTTTATGGGTTGGTGGAATAATTGGACCGTACTTCTTTAAAAACGATGCTGGCCAGAACGTTACAGTCAATGGTGACCTCTATAGAGCCATGATTACTGACTTTTTCGTTCATCAATTGAACAACCATTATGTGCAGGAGCTATGGTTTCAACAAGACGGGCAGCGCAACATGTCACACAGCTCGTGCAACAATTGATTTATTGAAGGAAGCGTTTGGTTACCGCATAGTTTCACGCAACAGACCCGTGATTTGGCCTCCAAGATCGGGCGATTTAACGCTGCTTAGCTATTTTCTGTGTGTAAAGTCGCTAGTCTACGCCTTTAAGCCCGAAACGATTGACCACATTAACATAACTTCTGCATCATTAGGTATTTGAATTTCTTTTGTCCCTGTGCTATCTTGACTTCAAGTTAGCACCACCACAAAGTTTAAGTGGGAATGGAATAAAGTGCTCAGCTAAGATTGCAGCACTTAATTAGCATCTAATTAGCACTTAATTATTGCATTATTGGAGTTTTAAATTTCCGTTGTGGATTTACTGCTTGGTGGACTTGAATAATTCGAAAGCCTGAGCTAGTCTAGCAGTTCGTAAGGACATATTCGAATTTAAGGCATCATATTATTCAGATTTTAATGCTTTGACTACGCCTCTGTACGATTTCAATAGAAATGTGCTTTTCCATGTTAATGCAAAGGTACGAGCAGAATGAATTCAGCTTCAAGCTGAACAACCGAGTTGTTTTTTTTTTGTTTTAATTAAAAATATACAAGTGGTTATGACAAATCGAACAAAAAATATACAAGTAGTAGGTACAGAGCTCTTATAAATTAATTAAACATCAAAAAACATTCAAAAATCAATTCACACCTCTGACAACTACTCAGGATTTTCAAGGACTTCATACACATCTATTGACTTGAAAGTAACTTGTGTGTAAAATTAACCTTCAATATTTTTAAAGGTAGTATAGGTACTCGAAGGTACTTTGAAGTATGTCAGCTTTTAATAAAAAAAAACTCAAAAAATTGGTTCAAAAGTCACAAACAAAAAGCTCATGATTTATTTTCATGCATTGGCTTTATGACTTTGAGTGTTTTCTTTTTCTATTAGAGTTTTGTTTTTCTTTCAATCTCGTTCAAAAACAACTTTTTTGGTTTTCAATTAAATCGAATATATTTTTTTTCTCAATGATTTTTCAATAGAGATTCTTTTACGCACATGTCTGTATCGTCATAAAAAAGTGATATGGAGAACTGAATTCAATATGAATGTTATGTCAGCAAAGGGCTTGTTGTAAATATCCATATATTCTTTATGCAATAAAAGCGCAGAATTGAATGGAAAACGTGTCCTTTAGTTAGTTGTGCTTTTTTGTTTATGAGAATTTGTATGTATTTGTGTTCTTAATTAAAATTTCTTTGGTACAGAGAGAACGATATGCGTGAGAAGTTTTATGGACTAAAGATCTTTAGTATGTAGTTCAATAGTTTATTTGATTTTGTCTCACTTTAGTTTCAATATTCTATCCTTCAATAAAATCTTTGAATATGGAGAGGAAAACTCGTTTATGAACGAAATACAGTTCAAATTGTACAACAAGATTTTAAAGTTTCAGCATAATAAATAGTATTACCTAAGAAGCAAAGTATGTAAGTAGAAACTAGGGGCTTTTTCTTCGATGCAATGCAAAATGGCGCCCAACGTAGGATTAATTTTAAGTTGAAAAAAAGCAATAGAGGTTTTTGAGTTGCAGGCAAATTTTAAATATTTCTAATTTAGTATTTGCTCTAGGAATTTCTTTTTGGTTCAATGAAAAATGGCGCCCAACGTGTGATTAAAATTTAGTTATATAGTTACATACAAAGTTTCAAAAGTGCTTTGAGTTCCTTAAAAGCTATACTCTCAAAAGTCAAGCATTGGTATGGTATGAAATGCTACGCTAAGATAAGAATACAAAATTTCATGATGTGATGAAAAATTAGATCGAAATTAAAGCCAGTCATTAAAAATGTATACAAATCAGCGGAGTTATTTTAACTTTCTGCCAAGCTCCATGATATTAAGTTTAAAATAGCAAATTGCATTAAAAGTTGAAGTTTTTAGTCATTTAATATGGTGTTCAAGTGAAAAGTAGAGACATACACCTCTGTGATATAAATTCATAATTTTTCTTTGGTTACCACTAAGTAACGCACAGAAGAAAACTACGTGAAAATCTAGTATGACTGTTCAATTCAAACATTTCTTATTGAAAAATGTGGATACTTCGAATACTACTTTGTTGCAAATTCTGGTCAGTGCATTCAACAAAAATGCAAGGACTTGCCCACGTATTACTATTTAAAACAAAAGCGTTATATCTTCTTTGTTTTACAATCAAACAAGCATTACAATTTTTTTCCAGAATCCCTCCAAGTTTGCAATGAAATGTGCAAAAACATAATGCATACTGACAACGCATAAATGATTGTATACCCGAAAGGCTCAAATATAAAAAAAAATTTTCGTCGTCCTCTAAGTTGACATTTAGTTTTTGCTATGAATTCTAAATTGACATTTAGTTTTTGAACTGAATTTTATGTTGGGTATAGTCAAATTTACTTCAAATTTTGTCTTCTACATTATGTCTTGCTTCGAGTCAATTATAAAGGTAGAGCACTTGGCCAGTTTGAGAATATTTTGGCCAAATCGTTAATTTCTGTGCACTTATTTCTAATCAGTGCTTTCTCAGTATCCCATTTACTTTTATAAAGTTCTGGGCCATATTTAGGAGTAGCTACAACCAACTTACCCCACGCTTTTACATAAGACATACTTAAATGGCGCCCAACGTGAACCACATATACATTCATATAACATAATATATGTGGTCCGGTCACTGCAGTCTTCAGAACAACACTTTAACTCCTCCTTGAACATAGGACAGCAACAGATTCCTTCCATCTATCCATGGTCGCATGGTGCCTTAGCTGTGCCCACGTTTAAATATTCGTTTAGTACAGTTGACCTCCGAGTGTTGGTCCTTCAACTTGCCTTACACCCTGAGGATTTTGCACGAAGGACTGCTTCACTATGTTCTCGTTGATGAGTCGCTAATGAGTCTTATTCCATAGCTCAACATTACTTATGGTTTGTAGAAAGAATCTTTAGAACGTATTAAAGACAACGGTTAATAAAAGCTTGTAGTCTGCTCGAGATGTCAGTGGAGAAATTCCAGGTTTCACAGGTGTACAGAAGGATGGATTTTACTTTGGGCTCGAAAATATTTAGCTTGGTGTGTAGCGTTATTATCCTGGGGTTCTAGACCGGAGAAAGTATTCCAAATGCACTACGAGCTTTGCTAATCCGTTCCACCATCAGTTGATACGATACTACCTACATAGATGGTTAAATTGTGTGACCGTTTCAATAGCTTGCTGCTTCAGAACAATATGCTATTGTGTGTTGTGAAAGGTGTGCAGCTTTTTGACTTATCTGCGTGGATCCTTTAACCAGTCGTTCAAATGCCGCAATTAGAAAATTTGTTCCAGTCCACCCACACTCTTTGAAACTCAAACAGAAGATTTTTCTTTTAAAATTTTCTTCATTTTCTATTATCATATATTGTCAGCGTAGTCCAAGCTAAGCTAAGCTACTAAGCTTTTCGAAAGGATTCCGTTGGATGTCATTCCTCTTGTTCGTACGAACCGTAGCAGGCGATACATCGTCGAATACCAGTAAAAACAGAATTGGTGACAACACATCTCCTTGTTTTACTCCTTGAAGCAGCTCGAGTGAATCGGAAAGGTGTCCATTGTCCAACACGCAGCACCTTGCATTATGTTGTTTGACTCCTTAATAATAGCAACTATCTCCCTAGAAACACCTCTTATAATAAGTGATCGCCAGATACATTCGGGATTAACCCTGTCTATTACCTTCTCAAAATCGACGAACTTGAGGAATCCCTAGCTAATTGTTCAAGAATTATTCGCAGGGTGTTAATAAGATCAACATAAGATTGGCCACTGCGAAGTCCAGCTTGGTATCTTCTTTCTCTTATCCGCTTGAGAACAACAGAGCCCATTCATGGTTATACCACGCCAATTATTGCAATTTTTAAGATGCCTTTTTTTTAATCTTTTCAATAAAGGTATCTTTCCAGGCTTTGGTATAGGTAACGTTTTTCCAAACATCCTGAACTAGTGGAAGAAAAATAGCAGTCCTTGTTTCAGGATACACCTTCAAGATCTCGGATGGTATGCCATCAAGTCCAAATGCTTTGTTTATTTTGAGGAGAAAGATCACAAGTTTAAATTTTTTACATTTTGGTGGTAGTACCTCGTGGCAAAATGGTTAGTGCATTGGACTTTCATGCCAAAGGTCTGGGTTCGATTCCCAGCTGCTACCAAAAAAAAAAAATGCATATTTTTTCCGAGGTACTGCCTCTGGCGATGAACTGACATATCCTCCAAGAGTATTTGTTGTCATGAAAAGTGCTTTGTAGGTCCCCTTCACTACTGCCAACAACATGCGCACAGGAATGGTTGAGAGTTGTTAGTCACTAGGCCCAGGCCCAGGTTATCCACGAGCTGTTATGCCACCAAATTCAATTTTATAGGTTGGTGAGCCGGTGTCAATGCTCCTAAAATATCTGTGCATTTGGACCATTTGAAGATTTTCGCTACACATTCTGGTTGTCGTTGGGCAGTGCAGAGAAGTGCTTCATCCATCTTCTTAGCTGATATTCCATTGTCACCAAAAGATTGCCGTTTATTTTCAACATAGGATGGGTTGTGGTGTCACGTTGCCCTTTAATTTCCTTGGTGATTCTCCTCAACTCTCTTGTGTTCCCACTCAATGCAGCATGTTCTGCATTCTGCAAGCTTGTTCAACATTGCCCATTTAACAAGTCTCACACAGCGCTGTGCTATTTTTTGAGTTGCCTTATACTCGTTCTACAGAGTTACTTTCAATGATAGTCGGTGTGTTATTTTGTCCCGAGTGATGTCTTTGGATATCTAGGGATCTCTAGATCGTATCTGCCTCGGAACAGTTGGTTCCACTTGTTTTTTTTTTATAATTTTATAAAAATGCCAAGCCAAAATGCCAAGCCAAAACTATTATATCTAAACCCATCTGAGCATAATTTCGAATTCACTATCCATAAAAGTGATTTCATCACTCTATGAGCGAGCATTGCAAAAATCATTCATGCCAAAACTCTCATAATTTCCAAAAGCATCTCAATTGTATCGTTGCTGTATTAAGGTGAAATGCAATGCATTTGCCAATAAACCCAATCGAAATCCCTTAGATTGAAATAACAAATAGGTAGATACACAATCCAAGACGTGGTGGTGCACCGACAGATAAGTGAATGAATGATTGAACTACATACACCAGAAAAGAGCTAAGAGCAGCATGTTGCTCAAATACCCATATCGACGCGTTGGTTGTGTCGCATCTATTTGACAGTGCAATGGAATTGGTTATCGGAAAGAGCTCTATCAGGGATAAAATCGCGTAGAGAATCTCAGCACGTCTAACTGCACAACCATCCGATCCGTTTGTTGCATCGTCGTTGTCGTCGCTCGGTCTACATGCTGTCTCAAAACAACTTTCGTGTTTTGAAACCTTTGCTTTGCGTATTATCATGGATATACACCTATAGATACACGTCTTTTCGGTGAAAATTTAATTTCAAGCGTCAAAAGTGTCCCAATCCTGTCAGATAGCTTGGCATTGACATCTCGCTTTGTCAATGTTGATGCATGTATGGATATGGGAAAATGCTTTTATGGGAGAAAGTACAGTTGTTGCAACTAGAATTGTGGGAAATCAAAGTGTGGGGGCACAGCAGATTGATTTTAGACAGATTACACATCACAGGAAAGTACAAAATGTATATGGCGACGCCAAAAGGCTTGAGTTGAATATTTGACGCTCGAGGATTTCCACTTTCACGATATATTTTTTTTTTGCAAAAAAAATCCATTATGTATGTATCAACATTGATGATGTCAATTGATAAACCAAGTGATGCAATGCTTTGAATTTTATAAAGGTAGGTAGGTAGGTATCTATATGTTCTTGTGACAGATTCAAATTGCAAAAAATTGTAATGGTATTCACCTATTTCTCCTCTGTGTTTTTGTAGCAGCCAGCGCCATAAAAACCTATAAATGTTTTTTTTCATTTTGGCGTGGCAAGTGGGCTTTAAAAATTGAGTGAAACATTTTTTGTTAACGGAGTATCACAGATACCTACATCGAAATATGCAATCATTGGATATATTTTTTATGAATATGGCGATGACGAGGTTTCACATCACTTTCCATGGTGTAGTTAAAATTCACCAGATATATTTTTTTATTTAAATTCCCCAATGTATAAAAAAGTAATTTTGTGAAGAAAACAAGCGTTGCGTAAACACTAATTCGGTTTATTTACCAAATGTGACGTAGCTTTACTGCTATAGTGTTTCAAGTCTCATGGTGTTCCTTTTTCATTATTCATTGTGAACAGAGGTGTAAGCGAGTACCTAGCACAAAATGTAAGATTAGGTACGAAGGTACAGGAATATTTAAGTTGCTACTTAAATTTTGATAGCATTAAGCTGTTTTCGTTTTAAGTTCGAACAACCATGTCGAACATGTTAAGAACATCCACTGAACCAAATGTGTTCTGAGAGCTCTCAATTATTTTTTGAAAAACATCTGAACACTTTGCTGTCATCATTTGACATTTCACCTTTCAAATGCTTGTGTTCAACATTTAACTCTGTCTTTTCAGTTATTTTAATCGGAGCAAATAGAGTGCACTCTGAGCACGCTCAGAAATAACATATTTCAAGCTCTAAATACTCTGGGCTTAAAAAGAAACATAAAATTTGTATTTGACAACTCGGGATCTGCTTTGAACTAAGAAAGAAAAAATGCCTAATGTGAATGGATTTTATAATTTCAATAGTATCACTTAATGCAGGTATCTTTGACTGATTGGTCGTTTACTATTGAAACTTGAAGGGTGTTTAAACTAAACGTCCAACCAATAAACCCTAATTGAGTTGAAATTGGTTTGACATTTGTCCAAACGCGACAGACGTGACGCAGGGTCGAAAAGCTTTTACGACGATTGATAACTTACAAACTCTCTAAATTGGAAAAAATATGAAGACGCAGCTCAGACTCGGACGCTCGAAAACAGATGGATGAGAGACCGGTCGAAAATGGAACGGAGACTATTGGCGTTTTTCCTTTTTAACTCTGAGCAGATCACGGAACTGTCAAACAAAAATTCTATGTTTCTTTTTTAGCTCAGACATATCAGAGCATAAAAAGTGTGTTTCTTTTTTCCATCAGAGCTAGCTCAGAGCTTGCTCAATTAGCTCAGGATTAAATGACCGAGCGAATCGAGCGAAACGCTGAGCGAAGCCAACCTCACTTATTTTCTTAGTGATACATAATTTAAAATGGATAACCTGGAAAGTCCTCGGACAGTGACCCGTCAATTGTAAAAAAAATTGCAAGAAATTTCACGAAATTTACCAAAAACACATGAAATGACAGTTCAGTGCTCAAGTGTGTTTCATAATTAAATCTGAGGAATTTGATCATAATCTGCTCGGAGCTCTGCTCTGATCGCTCAGCCTCTGCTCAGAGCTTTGCTCAGAGCCAAAAAAGAAAAACGCCATATGATAAATGACGGATCGAAGACCGATTAGAGACGGATCGAATAAGGATTTGATACCGATCGAAAACAAATCGGAGATGGATTGAAAGCTGATTACTAAATAAACCCGTGCATTTCTGAGAGAATGGTCACACTGGCCACTTTTCAATATTATTTTTGGTATAACTCAGAAGCTAAGCTGAATTTGACAATTTTCCACTAAAATTTTTACTTGCGATGTATATGTAGGTAGGTACTATTTGGTAAGTTATGCTTTCGTAAAAAATATTGAACTCGAGATTTTGATCAAATTTACTATTACGATGATAGGGAAGACGAAAAAAGTGGGTCTCACAATCCTGCCTGTCCGTCTGTCTGTCTGTCCGTTGAGCTACAGCCTAAACGGCTGAATCGATTTACTTCAAACTTACGTTTTTTGGTCATTCCCCACACTTTTTTTTGCATTTTTCCTTAAACCAAAAATAACGGTACCTCCCATACAATTTTTCTTAGTAATTTTACATAATCGTATTTTTCTCAAAAATGGCTGCACAACCTTAACTCCTTTGGGTGGAAAACCATTTTTCAAAAATGGTTACTAATGGTACCTCCCAAAGAACCTTTTTTTAATTTTCGATTTTCTTCAAAATAATATGACTGATTTCAATGTTTTTTTTTTGTATTTAGAAGCTTCCAAAAAATATAAATAGTTTTGTGAGCCGCAAAATTAAAAAAAAATATTTTTTGGATTTAAAAAAAAATTTCTTTTTTTTTTTGAAAATCAAATATTTCGAAAACGACATGATCGATTTTTTTGAAACTCTCTAAAATATTATTAGAAAAAAATTTACATTTATGAAAAATAACAGTTCGTTCCATACAAAAGTTAAAAATCCGCAAAAGGAATTTTTTTTTTTCTCAAAAACGACTCCTACGATTTTGCTTAAACTTGTTCCATATACTCGGCCCTATCGAGGTAACCGTCGCCGTCGGAGCGGAATTTTCTCCGCAACGCATCCTTCGTCGGAAATTCAATTTTGGTTCGAAGTAGCTTTCATCGGACGAAATTTTACAAAAATGCGACGACGCATTGCGATGGATATAAATTCTAGGCAGAGAAGTGCAAATTAACAGATATATCGAAAATGTGATATATTTTTGATAATTTTTTATTAAATAAACACCATAAGCATTTTAAACCATGAAAAATAGATGAGAGGGTGTAATTTATTGTTAATAAAAAGTAATTTTTTCAACTATAATGCGCTAGTGATTTTAAGAAATGTAACTAGATGCACCGATTTTTAAATCAAACTATCGAATAAAGTATTTCCAAACAACATATGTGTTTTGTTTCCGTTTGAAGTGTCAAAAAAAGAATAAATTGAAAAAAAAACTTTTGAAACACAAATTATTTATTTATTTAACTTAAAACAAGCAATAATAACAAGAAATGGATAGTGTAGCATTATTTTTGGACGCCGAATCCAACGAGCTAAGGGCACGAAATAAAGAAAAGATATGAAGTGTGAATATTAATCACAATGGAAATGGATCAATACACAAAATAAAAGATCACGAACGTACTTTTTTCCATCCACCAACATCCCTTTGTTTTGGTCCCAATAAATTTAGCTGATTGGCCAGATCTTCCCAAAACATAGCCACAACTTCTGGTGTCCTTTTTGTTTAATTTTCAGCAATATCGGGATATCCGCTGAGCAGATACACCATCCGCTCATATTGCTGGGGAGTTGTTTTTTCATTCGGCCTAAAACAAAAAGTCCAAAAGTCAACGTAAATAAAGTTTATTTCTTTATTACTTACATTTTAATTATATATTTCTTTAAAAAGAAAACATTTTCCGCAACAAGAACTTGTTGGAGGACTTCGGAAAAAATTGTGTTTGTATCCGTTAAAAATAAGACCATTAGAAGTACTACATCGCATACAAATGGCATGCGTTGGATTTCGTCGGACAGAATTTCCGATCAGCTGATCGGAGAACTACCTCGAAGCTAAATGTCTCCGATTTGTAGGAAATCGGAGAAAATTCCGCTCCGACGGTTACCTCGATAGAGCCGACTAAAACTAGTATACGATCTACTACAAACAAGCCTAAAATTTTACACCTAGCAACTATTAATAGTACCTGTCACAGAACGTTTTTTTTTTAATTTGAATGTTCTCATTATCGGCAAATCGGATTTGGATTAATTTATTTATATAGGGTGTCCCGTAATGAGTGGATAATACTGCAACTGGTGATAGCAGGCTTTATGACTGCTCAGAAAAAAAATATAAAAAAAATATTTTTCTTGCGGTCTCCATGGTATAATTTATTTTAGCAAAATGTTAAAAAATTCAGGGTCTCCTAAAATACCTAATTACAACGGCCACCCATAAAGGATTCTTATTATTTTTGTATTTTTATAATATTCTTGAATAACCGTTCTAAATGATGGGTAGTAAATTTTAACAACAGCTGATGCAGTTTTTGAGTTATAATTTTTTAAAATTATTTTTTTATTCAAAAATAGTTCAATATTTTTTTTCACCAAAGTTTGAAAAATAATAAAGGGAAAAAAATGTATGAGAACATAGGTGGCAAATTTGATAAAAATTGGCCTGTTTAATGTACTTTCCAAAATGGTATAACACATGTTTGTATCTACAACCATAACCAATAAAATTGGCATTTAATCTACTAAAGTAGTTTTTTAACATTTTATCAGATGAAATTAAGTTACTGAATTAAGTAAACAATACGACGACGAATGAATGACTCATACTGTTTTTTAATTTTTATTGCATTTAAAAATACCCGTTCTTAAATAAAGGCAGTAACATTTAACACTAGTTGCTGGATTTTTTTTTAAATAATTTTTTTAATTAATTTTTAAAAAAAAAAATGATTAAATATTTATTTTCATCAAAGTTTGATGACAACGAAAATTGAGTTGTCAATAGATATACCAGTGTCACTATTATGTCTTCTAAATTCACTAACTAAAATAAGGTTATGATTTAGGTATGGGAAATGCGATAAAAAAAACAACATTATTAAAAATTATCATTTATTTGTATTTTTAAATAAATTTATATCAAGTGTTCAAAATGTCCCCCATTCACTGTGATACAGGCTCTGCATCTTCTAATGAAGGACCTCTCAATAAAACGAGCATATTGGCGCTCATTTATTTTCATCACAGCGTCTTGGACACGACGACGCAGTTCCGTAATGGATGTAATTGGTTTAGTATAAACCATTTCTTTCAGGCAACCCCAGTAGAAAAAGTCCAAAGGATTTAGGTCTGGCGAACGTGGTGGCGACAAAATTGGGCCCAGACGGCCTATCCACATCCATCGTTTTGAAGCCACATTGAATTCCTTAGCTCCTCGGGCACTTCTTGCAATAGAATTGGCAAATTAGTTTGCAAGAAATTAAGATAGGCTTCACCATCTAAGTTGCCTGGTAGTTCAAAAGGGTCTATAATTTGTCCATTCAGGATACCTGCCCAGTAATTGATTTTGAATTGGTACTGCGATCTGTCCTCGCACATTAAATTTGGATTTTCCAGTTGCCAGCTATGTAAATTATGGATATTGAAATATCCATCCCTTTTAAGAGACGACTCATCACATCCACATTATTGAAGAACTCCGGATCTTCATGAATGACAGAGAATTGACAATATTTGCAAATAATACTTTTTTATGCATTTTAATGCCTATTTTATTACAAGTCAATTTTGATTTGAGAAAGTGTTAAAAATCTTCTCTAGTAGATAAGTTTTCAGTTGTTTGTCTTTTTTATTAACTTACAAACTTTAATGAAAATAAACATTTAATCAATTTTTTATTATAAAAATTAATTAAAAAAATTATTTAAAAAAAATCCAGCAACTAATGTGAAAGGTTACTGCCTTTATTTAAGAACGGTTATTTTTAAATGCAATAAAAATTAAAAAAACAATATGAGTAATTCATTCGTCGTCGTAGTGTTTACTTAATATTTGTAACTTAATTTCAGCTGATAAAATGTTAAAAAACTACTTCAGTAGATTAAATGCCAATTTTATTGGTTATGGTTGTAGACACAAACATGTGTTATACCAATTTGGAAAGTACATTAAACAGGCCAATTTTTATCAAATTTTCCACTTATGTTCTCATACATTTTTTTCCCTTTATTATTTTTCAAAATTTGGTGAAAAAAAATAATTTTAAAAAATTATAACACAAAAAATGCATCAGCTGGTGTTAAAATTTACTACCCATCATTTAGAACGGTTATTCAAGGATATTATAAAAATACAAAAATAATAAGAATCCTTTATGGGTGGCCGTTGTAATTAGGTATTTTAGGAGACCCTGAATTTTTTAACATTTTTCGAAAATAAATTATACCATGGAGACCGCAAGAAAAATATTTTTTTATATTTTTTTCTGAGCAGTCATAAGGCCTGCTATCACCAGTTGCAGTATTATCCACTCATTACGGGACACCCTGTATACAAATTTGAAATAAAATTAAATTACTGCATTTCAAAATTTTCAAAAAAAAAATTTCAATAAAAGTTTCAAACCATTTTTTTTGAAAATTCGATATCCCCAACGATTTAAAAATTTCAATAAAATCATATTAGATACTAGGATGGTATTTTTTTTCAGTTCAAACTATCAGAGGAGTTGTTTTAACTCGTTTAAATATCGTATTTCATGCTTCTCTACATTTTTCTCTCATAATTTCCATGTTTTTATATACAATTTTGTTAAACCCGCACTGTGTTGAACATAAGAGCAAGGTTGTGCGACCTTGTTGTGCATTTAATTCTTAACACAAAACATTTTAGAGTTTGCATGAACATTGTTGTATGCAAAATATTTTTACATTGCATTAAAATTTTATTTCTGATAATTAATGCAAAAAAAATGTATTAAAAAAATTCATTCTTTCATGGAGTGTGTGACAGACTGTCCACACGGGATTTAAAACATGACGAGTCCGACCCATGTTCATAACGACATGTGTGACGCCTTGTTCACATCAACCTAGATTTTATATGGTTTATTGCCCACTGGAAAGTGTTTGAAACACAAAAGAAAAATCATACTTTTGCGACGTGTTTAAAGTAGTTTAAGCCTAGTTTACAGTTCCCGTGCGCAAAATAAACCTATGCAAATATTCTCGCTTGTCAAAAATAATTTAGGTAAAATGAAAAATTAATTGTTTGCGTAATAGGTTTACAGTTGCATGCAAAAAAAAAATATTGCTGTCATGGGATGTCATGCAAAACAATGGTTGCCGGTCCATTGTCTTGCATGCGAAAAAAAGTGTGGTGAATAAAATATTTTTTTTTTGGATGGTCAGCTTACACTTCCAAAAAAGAAAATATATTCACCTCAAGGCATTATTTGCATGCAAATGGTTTTTGCATCCAAAAATAATTATTTTTCATTTTTAGGCCTAAATTAATTAGGGGTAAATTACTGACTCAATGGGTGGTTTAGGCCAACGCAAATGTTTTTGGCCTTGAATATTATTCAATTTGGTGCACAGAATAGGTGGGAAATCGTTTTCAAGAGAATAGGAGGTCGAAAACTTTTTTGTATACTCTTTACGAATCCCCTTATTGAATAAATTAAAAAAAATACCCTATCTATTTTTTTTGCATTTCAACATTCTTTTTTATAATCCGACTGGGCTAATTTGAAAAAATTCTGAGATGGGCTTGGTATGACGTCGGACCGAAGAAGGATTAAAGACGAATGGGAGATGGATCGAAGAATGGAACGGAATTTGATAATAGATGGATCGAAAGTTGATAGGAGACGGAGCAAAACCAAATTGGAGATGGATTGAAGATGGATCGAATTATGAATCAACTGCGTATAAACTCAGTTTGTAATTACAGATGAATGACCGAACTAGACCAAATCGAACTTAGAAAATAAACAATTGTTAATGGCTCTCAAATCAAAAAAAATAATACATAAAGTATATCTGAATTCTTATATAAAATAAGGTGTTCTTTTATGTTCTAAGATTAAGATCTTAAAAATTAATCATTTGGATAGAGCTAAAATAATAATACAATGCTTGTAATGAAATGAAAAGTGTGTCTTAATTGCAAAGTCTTACAGTTTTGCGTTAGATGACGCTGAACAATAAAATAAAAAAGGAGTAGGTATGCATTTTTTGTAATATACAAAAATATATTCGGCTTTTATTAAAGTGGTACACTGTGGCGTATTCGTACTATTATTTATAATAGTATAGTAGGAACAAAGCAATACAAATCGGTCAAGTGGTTTTCGAGTCTATTAGAGTGAAAACAAATCTTGGATGTGCCTAAATCAGCTCTAAATGAAGAAAAACTTCCTTAATTTTTAACACTTTTAATTTTCATCCCCTATAGTGGTTTTTGGACTGAAAACACATTTTTTTCCTTTAATTGGCTTTTTAAACTTTGGTCATTTGGTGTGGAAAAACGGTTGGATGAATCATTTTGAAATAAATGACTAAAATAAGCTTTGTTTTAAATCAAACATCAACGCCAACCGATTGTTGTTTTCAATTAATGAATAAAACTCATTGTCACACAAGCTGTTCCATTATGTTCTGCT
Organism: Dasysyrphus tricinctus; assembly: GCA_963921185.1. NCBI lineage: Eukaryota > Metazoa > Arthropoda > Insecta > Diptera > Syrphidae > Dasysyrphus > Dasysyrphus tricinctus. The sequence continues at coordinate 77,165,161 of OY992533.1, forward strand.
GTCAACTCTAGTGGACTGCGTATTATACACAAAAACCAACACCCTCTTCAGAGTTTTTGTTTGACTAATTTTCAATTTTCAGGACCGTATCTAAAAGAACAAAAGAACAAAAATAAATATTCATTATCGGTTATATTTAATGTAAACATAATAGTAGTCTACTTGGACTATGTGCAGTGCATGTGCCGTATATACATATGCCGGATGTTGATGTCCCACTATAGACAAAGTTGGCCAATTTTGAGCTCAAACCAAGCGATGATGTTTGCATTTCTGTTCGTGCAACAAGCGTAAACAGTAATTTTTGGTTAACTAACATAGATGCCAGGATTCTGTATTTATAAAATACACTCCACTTTATACAAGTTGTGAACATTCACTTTCAGAATTATTGTCATTTTTGAAATTCATTTTTGTTTATTATCATCGTAACCATTCAATTTCAGCGATTCATATATGCAAGTACCATGTGGGAATTTTAACAATTCGTATTGCAACAATACGACTATGCTTCGTATTAAGTCCAAATCTATACCAGAGGACCTTGGGAATGCGTGTAGTGTACCATAGCTTTGAGCTAAATTGGTACGATATATGCATATGAAATAAATTCTGTATTTACTATTCCATTGGCAATATTAAGTATTCAAGGGGAAAGAGTATAGGAATATGACAACAGGTTGCTAACTGTCATTTTCAATTTACGGTCGCAAACCGATCGATACAACTATAATTAAATTATTGTTGAATTATTGCAACAAAATATGAAATTGCATTATTTTTCAATAATTGTAAAGCAAAAGTTTAAGTTGGATTGAGAAATTAATTTTTCGACATGTATTTGATTTTCAATTCCATGTTCAGAACGATATTATATAAAATGTATTTTTGTATTTATGACATTAATTTAATTGCGGAAATTCAATGATAAAAGTTTAAAAAGCAGTTTTACTGCTTCAATAAAGCAAGCTGAGTAGAGTATTGGTTTTGTAGTGTCTGGTTCGTCGAGCTGCAGGCTTAGTACATAAGCGAATGGACGGATTTGTTTTAATTTTTTAATTTGGATTAATATTTATCGATTTTTTTAGTGCTAATTGGTTCTTGTTAGGTTTAGGGGTTGAATGGGGAAATTTAATATTTTCCCAAAGTATTGGTTAAATAAAATCATTTTTTTCCTCTTCTTTTATTGCATTGTTATTGCATGGTGCCCAATGAAAATCCTCTAAAACTATAAGCCCTTAATGTTTGGTAAGACATTTTTAAATTTTACAAGTGTACATGTCACAACTTTGTCAAATTAGAAGAAGAAACAAAAGTTATTTCCAAAAGTTAATTTACAATCTCGTTAAGGCGGAGGATTGTTCAATGTTCAAAGCATAAAAAATGGTAATAGAACTGTAACTTAATAGGTTTTCTTTCGTCTATCAAAAAGTATAAAGGAGGCTTATAAATAAAAATAAAATTGGGTGCGTGACAGCTTGTGGATGTCTAGGGTAGGGCTTAGTGACTCACAATAATTCTTACTCTTACTACTTAACCATTTCTGTGTGCGAGTTTTTAGTGGGCAGAGATCAAGGGGACCTGCAACTTTTTGTTCTTCTTTGTATTCACTTTCTCGCAAGAGGAGTCCCCCAGACAACAAACAATTTCGTTTAATGTGGAATAGGCTTGGATTTAAATTTAAGCTTTTCCATATGATTTATCAGCGTTCAAAACAAAGAAAAATTTGAAAACTTTTGTCCTAAGTAGTTAGTACATACATATATCAAGATGTTCGTTAAAAACGTCATCTTGAATTAGCCTAAATGGGTTAAATATTGAAAAAAAAAATTCATAATTTTTTCAGATTTTTATTTTAATCCCTTATACCTAGTCGCTGTTATGGAGGCTAGATCCGATACTGTACCCAAGCGGGCAAGAGTTAGAGACTCTTGGATATCCCAAGACACCTGGGATAAAATCGAACTTAGCAAATCGTTGAAAATGCAAATAAATGCCGAAGCAGATGTTCAAAGAAAGGCTTAATTGCTTAATATAATGGTTTATCACTGTGTGAGACGTAGCAGAAGGGTGAGGTTAGATGAGCTCGCAGATAATGTGGAAAACGCTGCAAGAAGAGAAGATATCCGAAAATTGTACCAAAAATCTAAATATTGGGAGAAAAGCAACACCAATCATCCTGTAATGGATGTGGATGGCACATATTTGGTATCAAATTGAGGATCACCTACGCAGATGGAAGGACCATTTTCAGGCGCGGATCCAGGATTTTGTTCAGGGGGGGGCAATTTTCGTGAGTTTCGAAAATCTTGATGAGGTTTACAGAAAATTTGAGTACACTTCATACTGCTCTACACGCCTGGTCACACAAAGCAATGTGAGTTGATGAGTTTGAAATTTGAAGAAAACAATTGAATCTTTCATAACTGCCACATTTCTCAAACAGCGGGTACTTTGAACTTTGTGAAATGAAGTTTTGCAGCTTGTAGCTATAGCATGGTGTCTTTTACAGCGTTTTTGAGTTCCCTCTGGATCTGCGTAACTCTACAATTATTATACTCGGAATACATAATGGTACAGTGGTATGTTCCTATTCAGACACATGACGTTCGAGAGAAATTTCCAACCTCTTCTTTAGCTGGCAACCTAACCTAACCTTGTTAGTTAAAGGCCGTTTTCGAGAACGTCATCACCGTCAAAAATGCGTTTTACAGAATGTTCTCAAACGCAAACTGCAAAATCCTTCTGTAAGAATAGGCAAATTCAAGTTTTACTTCATAAGCAATGTGTTCGATAATGCAGTTTGGAGTTTGCTAAAAAATGAGTTTGCAAGAAAATTGAAGGGCGTTGATGTTGCATGAATACCCTTAATGATTATAGTGGAAAATCAAAAACAAAATAACAACACTCTTTATTAAACTTTTCCATCCGACCTTCTCGATTGTGACTAACTTTCGTTATACATTTCATTAACAATATACTCAGCCTTCGTTAAACTCAAAACATTGACTACAGAGTTGTCAGACTCATGCAATTCGATACAATAGTAATATTCTCGTCAAAAATGGCAGTCATTTGACAATCGAATTGATGAAACAACTTTGCTTTCCTTAGGTATAAAAGTTCCAGCCAACTTCTCTTCAGCAGTGACTTCTATATAGTCGTTTCCTGGTTTCTCCACAATTTTCTTCGTTAGATTTGTTCTCTTCGCCAGTTTAATAATATGGAACACGGAAGTTCCTAAAACACATCAACGATAGCGACAAAATCCTCACATCAAAAACGCATCTTATCACTAAAACAGATGTGCTCCGAGCTCGAGACACATGTGCATACTTTTAAGGTGCGTATCAATTTCAGAGTTAAAAGGCGGTGAGCAGCTCTGAAGAAGTTCTCGAGTATTAAACTCCAAAGCGGACACAGGTACGGTCATGAAATAAGCTCACCATAGGGGAAGACAGATTTGCGAGAGTCACTCTCGAGAGTTTTCTAGTGAAAGTACTTCTTCAATGAAAACGCACATTTAAATATTTATCACAAAAAGAACTCTATCACCCATTTAGTACGTATGAATTTTTTTTGATATTTATCAATAACTTTTATACAAAAATGTAGTTTATTATTTTAACTTTAATTTAGATATCTTCATCCTGTAGATTCGAGCATTTAAAGCAAAATTAGAAATTTTTGAAACTAATTACTCGTAAATTGACGTATTTTAGAGATTTAATTTTCTTTCAAATTAAAATCAACTTCAAGGTTTTAGATAGGTGCCCCTGTCACCTCTCCCGTTACATTTAAGTATAAAAATCCGCTAACAAATTTGTAGAGTAGGGTTAGAGGTGAAGCAATAACTTTTTAAAACATCTATCTAAATCTAATCTAAATCAAAAATCATTTTTCAAATTGTGAAATTATTCATTCATAGCATATTTTAAAGTGAAAATGAAATCGATTTGGGATTATTCAACCTCCTCCCTTGTATGAAATAAATTGACTTTTCTCACAAAATGTTATACAGTAATGTAGCCTGACATTTATCTTTTAATTTAAGACCTTAACTTTGAAGATCGAGATCTAAAACCGAAGTTATAAGCTTTCCACTCAGTCGATTTGAAGGCGCTATCTGTGCAAAGCGGAACTTTTCTTAACTGAACCTGATCAGCCAGCGGAAAACAAACAACAACTCATTACTGCAACGCTGCACTGCCAAGAAAAAATTTAATAAACGCATAACGAAAATCATTTTTTTTTGATTACATTTTATTAAATTTATATTTTATGCTTCGTTCGTTCTTGCCCAGGGGGGGGGGCAATTGCACCCATTGCCCCCCCCCCCCCCTGTATCCGCGCCTGACCATTTTTGTGCCCTGCTAAATGAGGATTCAGTTGAGCAGACTGCTGAAGTGCCCCACCTTATAGGGGTATTGACAGCGAACCCCCGTCCGTCATCGGAAATCGGAAATCCATACATCAATAAATCTAATCAAAAACAACAAGGCAGCCGGACTTGATGGAATACCAGCTGCATTCCTGAAAGCTGATCCCGTAATAGCAGCTAGTATTCTACATCCGTTGGTACAAATCATTTGGGAAAATTAAAGCTATCCCAAGGACTGGAAGGATGGTGTGCTAATTGTTAAGCTGCCAAAGAAAGGTGACCTAAAGAATTGCAACCATTGGTGTGGTATCACCGTTTTGACTGTTTTCCCAAAGCTAATGGCAACCATCATTCTCGAGCAAATAAAGGATAGAATCGAGTCTACACTCAAAAGGCATCAAGCTGGCTTCCGCAGTGGTCGATCGTGTGTCGACCATATCAAAATCCTGCGTATCGTCCTTGAACAGTCGATGTAATTTCAATCACCGCTCTACCCCATGCTTGTGGATTTTGAGAAGGCCTTTGATCGAGTTAACCGAGAATGTATATGGAGATCGTTGCTTGGTAGAGGAGTCCTTGGTTAGGGAGTCCTACAACAACGCAAGGTGTTTTGTTTTACACAATGGGCTGCTATCCGACTCCTTTGTAGTGCAACAGGATGAGAGACAAGGAGATGTTCTATCGGCAATTCTCTTCCTCCTGGCAATGGATGACGTATTGACGGCCAGTGTTGGTACATATGAGTGACAGGGCATTCAAAGGAGACCGTGTGAAAGGCTGAGTCATTTAGACTATGCCGATGACACATGTCTACTGGCAAATAACATCAGTAGGCTAAACGAGATGTGACAAATACTGCAAGTGAAAGGAGAGTCGAGTGGTCTAGGAATAAACAGTCAAAAAGCGAAAACAATGCTCACAGGCCGCTCCCTATAGGTAGGTAGGTAAAAATGGTGGCAAGAGCGTACATGATGCAGAACGCAACAGATTTTTGTCTCAGATCCATTTCGTGGCGTTAAGAAAAGAGATCATTTCGGAAAGTTCGTTTAGGTCGTCAAAAAAAGCCATTCCAAACGATTGTGCTCTCATTCTGGCTAGAGCTGGACATTTACAGAGAAAATGAAGGACTGTTTCCTTTTCTTGCTGGTCTCCACAGCTGCGACAGTGAGTATTGTAAGGAATACCCAGCCTCGCCGCATGTTCTCCAATTGACCAATTGCAGGTTGCTACGACCCTGGATATGTCCCGCCTGGGTCTACATATGAGATCAATTGTTCGGGATTTATTTAAGGTGAGCCAGATCGTTCTGGATATTTTGCAGTTGGTTAAACTGCTCCACCTACGATTGGATTCCCTAAGGAAAATTGACAATATATTGCCCTTCACAACTCCAAGGGGAATGTAGACTCTTTCCGCAAGTGAGATGTGAAGGGCTGATCCTTGCCTGGCTAGTTCATCTGCCCGTTCATTTCCCTCAGTGCCACTGTGACCAGGAACCCAGATAAGAGTGACCTTGAGGTTAATGTTTAGAATTGCGAGCTCATCTCGGCATTGTTGGACCAATTTAGAGGATGATGTAGCCGATGGCTGTATTACGATTTTGGTTTGGATCTGCTTTTAGCATCTGGCATGCCTCCCTGATTGCCAGTATTTCAGCTTGAAATACACTAGCAAAATTCGGTAGCCGAAATAACTTGGAGATGTTGAGAGACTCAGAGAAGACTCCTGAGCTAACACCGCATTCCATCTTTGAGCCATCAGTATAGATAGTTGTGTCGAAGTCTCTCGTCACGGCGTCATCATCCCAGTCCCTTCTGGATGGGAATAAGACTTTAAAATCTTTACTGAGGCTCATTGTGGGAGTCAAAAGACAGGCCGCTCCCTATAGCAGCGTAATATTCTACAGGAGACGCCGCGCCAGTGCAAGATTAACTAACTTGACAGTATTGGTTCTGCAAACGGTGATACGGTTCTTACACCACTTAAGTAATTTTTTTCCCAATATTCTTTTTTTTTTCTTCAAGCGCAAAGGGTCTGTTAGACCCTCAAATTACCTTTTTGCATAAATCTTAATAACGCTGCAATTTAGCGTAATGTGATTTATGGTAGCTTCGTCATTCGTTTCGACCTTTAACTCAGTGTAGGTTGACTTAAGCTGTCTTTGAAATGACTGATTCAATTAATAATGCTCGTGCTGCCTTCGGTACACTATCCCTTATTTGGAAATCCAATCACATCTCCTTACGCACTAAGTTGAGATTCTTCGAATCCAATGTTGAATTCGTCCTGTTATATGCTTGCAAAACCTGGAAGTCACGTCTACAATTTCGAGGAAATTGCAGGCTTTTGTGAATCGCTGTCTACACTACATCCGAAAGATTCGGTGGCCACAAATTATATCAAAAGAGGAATTGTGGCGCAGGACAAGTCAAGAGCGGCTTGACGTCGGGGTAAGAAAAAGCGTAAATGGCGATGGATTGTTAACACACTGAGGAAACCAAACGATGCAGTCCTTTGAATGGAATCCTCAGGCTGCACGGCGGGTTGGAAGACCAAGAACAACATGGACTTCAACTGTCTTAGCAGAAGCAGAATCCCAGAGAACGACGTGGTCATAGCTAAAATACCTTGTTGCAGACCGTGAAGGATGGAGACGTAGTGTTGATGCCCTATGCCCCAACCAGTATTACAATAGACACGATGGTGATAATGATAGTCGCTGTAAGAGTCAATTTAATTGCCCATTCCTAAAGTAGGGGGTTATACTTCCCTCCTCTTGGTATGCAAGTAAGCAAAAACATTGCACGATAAAATTTAATTTTTCACAAATAATTAACCACAACGGCAAAATTAAGCAATCAAATAAAAAGTTTCTATTACTATTTTCAAGAAAACATAGAAAATATAGAACGTCAAAATTTAAATAGTAAGAACTAATTATAGACTAACCCACGGCAAGTTATTGAGCCATGAGTTAAGACAATCTGGTCATACAGATAGATGAGCTTGTCCAGCTATTTCTTTTGCTAGGTTGACACTCATGGAAAACAAATCACCCAAAAATATATAGAAAAAATCGCTTGAGAAAATCTGTCACAACTAATTAACGACTAGCTAACCGCAAGTTACTTAGTAATAGTAAATTTAAGAAGTTTTTACTACTTTTCGAAAAGAACATAGAAAACATAGAACAACTTTATTCAAAGCCATCACAACTAATTAATGACAAGTTATCAATACGTGACAGCAGCACCAAAAAAGAACATAGAAAATGTTGCACGATCGAATTGAAGCTGTCGCAACTAATTAACGACTAATTAATGGTAAATTATTAAGTCATAAGCAATAGGGAATGTAAGAAATTCTTACTGATTTCGATAAAACATAGAAAACATTGCATGATTAATTCGTAATAATGACGTAATAATCACGTAATAATCAATCGATCCGTGACAGTTGCTTTGCTTAGTTACCGAGTTATACCGAGTTATATATAGAGGCCATTGTGACCATTGTGTAGCATTTTCGGTTCTAAGCACGCTTAGCTTATGCCCCAAACAAACATAATTCAATAATAAAAACCCTTGAAAGCATTTGGTCCTTTATACCCCTCATTTTCCGGTTTATTTCAATAGCCTATAAAGATAAAATTAGACGGTTAACGTAAATGGTCAACGCATTGACTCCTTGACGTCATCAGAAACATCGTCAATATACTGTCAGCATAGACTATGTCATCACATGAAACGTTGACAATGACACGAATGACGGGACTTGGTCGATGTTGTCCCAAAATGAGTTGACATGTTATCTGTGTCAACGGAATTGGTACCCTCTGGTGTCAACGTTTTGACACGTGAAACGTTGATGATTTCACTACTTGACCACATTCAAACACATGAACGTTGACGCGGAGTTGGCGAGAGCAAAGTTGAATCATTTTGTACGTTGACGATTACACGACATTGACGGCGGTGTTATCGAACAATACTATGTGGATGAATTAAAAAACCTCTAATTGGGTGACATTCAAATCGAAATACACTTTTTCCGTCAAAATATAGTCCATCCCCCATCTGTCAAGCCATCAACTGTCAAGTTCCATTGAAGGATGGCTACGATGTCGATGGATTAAAAAAACATCGAAAAAATTAGAAAAAAGTGATTTTAGAGCGATTCGGTGACATTCGGATTGAAATATAATTTTGCCGACAAAGTAAAGTTCGTCTCCCTCATCTGTCAAGCCATCAACTGTCGATGTATTAACAATAGTCAAAAAATGCAAACATTTTGAGATGAAGGTCAACACAGCATACGTTGACATGGCAGAAAAATCCGCTGTGTCAACGTAAAGATACAGTCAACGCATTGTTACGGTGTAGTCTGTCATAGTGTCCTAACTGCGTTGACAGGGTGATTGCACGGCCAACAAAACTAATCAACGCATTGACTCTTGAATTCGTGTTAACGAAAGTGTCAACGCAGCCATCAACGCTTGGACAGTATTCTGCGTTGATGATCACACGACAAGACAACTATGGAACAGAATTTTACCTCATTTTGACGTCAGAGAGTGAACGCGTTGACCATTTGCGTTGACAGTCTAATCATAGCTTAAGTTTTTTAATAAACTCTCTAAGGGTTAAAACTATTAGATTTTTTTTTCATCATTATATTTTGTGTTTATATAACTCAGTACTAAGTAAAAATGCAGTAATATTTATCTTGCTTTGGCAAATCTTAAATCGGAAGCAATCCTTAAGTGTCCTTATTTACGCACAATTTTGTAGATTTAAAAATTCATTTTATATTTTTATCAAACCTTTTAAAATTTCAAAGATTAAATTTTGATTTCAACAGCTTTTTTCTCTTTCTTAAATACGGAAATGTTCTCTAAGCATTCTTAAAACCTTTTTTTTTAGTTTTTACAAAATTCATCTCACGTGCATCCTTTTAACTCTCGTCCTAGCGCACTAATTCAGTTGAAGAAAGAAAAAAAAAAAATAAAACCATACCCGGAAATATAATTTCTAAATCTACTTCGATAACTTCTTGTGGAAGGATGAAACCGTTTCAGAAAGCCATAATGCATCAAATTTCTCAATATGAAATTCCTTACAACATATAACACGTAATAATCCATGAAGTCCAGAGGAAAGGATGTTAAATTCCTTTAGCGCTCGATCAAATGGAATGTAGAGCTATGTAGGTACGTGACATGACATACGCTAAAATTCAACATGTTCAAAAGTCATTACGATAAGGATTCACCTATTCAAAATGTCTTCAATCCTTGCCACCAGCCATCAGCAGCCACCAACCACACCATCAACCATGCTGCTGTTTTCACGAATGCACTACACATTCTGTGCAGTTGCTGGTGGTGGATAAAACTTCAATAGATTTGTACGCATCAGTGTCTCGCGTAGTTTGGCTTCATATATATTGAATGAATGAGGGAATCCTTAAAGTTATATATCTACCGAACATTGCACGAGTATGGAATTCCTGCATTTTCCTTTTGTTAATCTCGAAGGATGTGCTCTAGAAATGTTCCAAAGATGTTCGTTCGTTCGTTTGTTCTGAGAATAATCAGCGAAGCATGATAATCAAAAAAACCTCAACTGCGTGCACTAATCCTGAATATAAAGGACATTTCTATCGGAGATAGCGTTCGTTAAAAGTAAAAAAAAAAAATCGAGGGATCTGATGCTACAAACGGAAGGAACTTCTTTGCTGTAGGCTAATGTCACTTTGGACTTTTACCGCGACTGACGCGACGATCGTCCCACAAACCATAGAAAGGATTCACACTTAAGATTGTGTATGTATAATGTATATGTATTGCGTTCAAATCCATAGAAACAGAAGAGTTCTACGGGGTTTCTTGTCTTTTGCTAAAACTTTGTTCAAGAAACTCTTCTTTCATTTTACCTGAAGACACACATTAAACATAGAACGGAAGTTGTGAAAGGCTTTTATGGAGTTTAAATGTCTTCCTCTTCGGGTTCAAAAGCTTAACTGTTTTGCTTTCTGGTAGAAGGAGGAAAGATGAGGATATCCTTTGGTTCTGTGTATACAGATGCGTAATGTGTGAACATTTTTTTTTATTTAAAAATCCATAAGACGTTGTCTGAAGAAGAAGATAAGTAAAATTTATTTATTTTAATTATTATTTTTATTTGAAAGGAGTTTTGAATAAAATGTGTGTTTCTTTGGGATAAGTGTGGTAGGTATGTACCTTCTGCGGACAGAAGTTTGTATTTAATGAATGAAAGTTTCTTGAAAATTGTAACACTTCAAGTGAGTTCCTTTTTTGATGATTTCTAAAGGATAGTTTTTTCTTTGGTATAGTTTTCCCTTGAACACTTTAAGTAGAAACCTATTCCTTGAATTCACAAAAGATGTCTTCAGTTTATTTTTCTTGGGAAATACAAAAATTTAAAGATGTATTTCATATCAAAAGAAATGTTGGAATTATTAAATTGCAATTTAAATAACTCGTTTCAGAAGAATTGATAAAAGTTTTAACTTTTCAAAAAAAAAAAAAATAGGAAAACAATGCAACTCCTTGGACTGACAAGTAAAAGGCCATTATGAATTTTAGGTATTGCTAGGACCTTACTTGTTTTATCTAAGTATTATCAAGAACTAAGATATTACCCGTGTTTTTTTGGCATTCTATAAATAGTATAGTAGAAAATTCCCAAGAAAACGCATCGGCAGTAGCCAGATTTTTGTATTTAAAAATTGGTACAACTGAAAGAAGACCTGTCAGAATAATAATAAAAAAAAGCACAAATAGAAGAAAGTTTTGTGAAAATCAAAAGTTAAAATTAACTTCAGCAAAAAAAACTAATAAAATGGACAATTTTCAAAAAGATATGGTAAGAAAACATCTGGAAATCTGGCGGTCGATTTCAAAGTTTTAACCAAACAATTTGACATAAAATAAAAACATCAAGAAGGGGGTTTGTTCGTAGACTACTACATTAACATGTGGTGTTGAAGCGAGCTTAAAGCTCGCCTCAATTCTTTGTATACCTGAATCGAGTTGAAATGAGCTTGATTCGACTCGATTCCGGTCGGGGATCGGAGACGAGTCAAAATTTGTGAAGAAAAACCTGTGTGGAGGAGTTGGTTTTACAGATAATGCATTATGGTCTGTTTATTTGCATGTTTGTGTACAAAAAATATAGTTTTGTTGTAATCAAATTAAAAAACAAAAACTTGCACATGGAGTAGGTAGCATATTCTTATATGGTGCTGAACTATTCAGTTCTTCATTGTTTAACACGAATCAAACTATCTCACTTGCACTTCATAAGAAACATAGAAACACCATTTGCATTTTAGAAAGTGCTGTCAAACTTAATCATTTTTAAATCTTCTTGTGCGGTGGAAACACCAAAAAGATTTATTTAATCTAAACTGAGATAAACCTTTGGTGGACACATAGCAAAACTTAATTATCTTTTCTATTGTTTTCTCTTGCAAAATAAGCCCAGTTAGCCCATTTTCATTAACAAAACTGAATAATATCAACAGTAACAGATTGATTTTGTTCCCCAATGGAAAACACATGATTCCAAATGCACAACTACTCAACGAACACAGCCATCGAGATACAAATGCAATATCAATCGTACCAACATTTGAGAACGAAATCACATTAGATCCATTCGAGACTCGTATAAATGTCAAAAACCCATCCGTAGTAAGATTCTACTATAACTTTTATCGGTAGTATTCATACTGCGGATATTGTTTTTGTTATTCGTGTAAAATCCTACTATACTATTGATAGATTTTCCAACAAAACACGGGTATTATTATGTATAGGATTATAAGTGAAAATAAACTGATAATAAAAATATTGTAAGGCAGGATCGAGCACTTGCTCATTTTCATTTGCAATAACATGGCCAATGTATCCATTGATAGAGAGACTCGAAGCTTAGTTAGCCTTTGATTACCTGAATGATGTATGGAATGAACATTAAACATAGTTTTCGTGACATTTACTACTTTTATATAGCCAACATTTTGTATCATTTACGAAAGTCCTTTTGCAAATTTCTTTTCCACGAATTTTATATGCACAAATCATTTCATTCACTTTGCTAAATCTTAGCGAAAAAGGGGAAATTCCTTAATGATTTCTTAATACAACAAAATATTTGTAAACAACCGCCAAACTATAAAACTATTCCGTTGACAGTACGAATGTTATTGGAAATTTAAACGGCTAGATATTGGGAACGTTCACACAAGCTTCAAGTCTCTGATTGATTAGATGTCAAAATATAGCTTTTCAAATAGGGCAACTTTATTGAAAAGTTTACTGGAAAGTAAGTCAAGAAAATGCTTCCTTAACAAGGGTGGATCCAGACTTTTGCCCAAAGAGGAGGGGGAAGATTCACGTTTTTCAAAATTCAATTAATTAGCACCCAACATTGTTGTTTTTTTTTTTATTCCAAATGTAGTTTAAGGCTGGTTTATTTTTGACCTTTAAACCTTAACTTAGCCCTTTATCACAATAGGATCTCATATTTACTTCAAGATCTATTTGTCTCTTTTGACTTGCAATCGCAACACCAAGTAAATTTAGTTACATACAACTTTCTTTAATGAGTTGAATGCAATTTAGTTGCCTAGTGGTTGCTAGGCCTTGGGTTTGGGGTATTGGTACCCCATACGTTGGATATTTGTATGAAATGTATTTATTGGTCAGTAATTGGTCCAAAAAGATAATTTTATAATTTGCAAGACTTCTTAACCAACTGAAACCAGCTGACCTGTTATAAAGATCTTAGGGCCTTTCAGGTGGTATTAAATTTTTTTAAATTTTATTTATTTTTTTATTTATTTCGTTAAATGCTAACGGTAGATACATACATAAGGAAATAAAACTTAAAACTATATAACATTAACAATGGTATTGTATAAAAAATCTATTCTTCAAATTGTTTGATTTAACATTGTCATTAATGGAATATATTAGACTATAATTATTATTAAAAATATTAATTAAAAGATTTAGTGGACTATTTGCACCATAGTTTGATCTACTGAAAATATTTTTAAGTGGCAATTGTGCTCTTAGACTACACTGACTGACATTAAAACTCAACCGACAAAGGACTGAAGGGGATACAATAGATCCATTAATGATCCCCATGATAAAACAAAATTGTAAATATTCTCTATGACTCAAAAGTGATGGAAGATTAATTAGTTGAAGTCTATGAGAGTATGGTGGCAATCCAGTTATTCTATCCGACCAGGGAAGAAAACGTAGACAAAATCTCATAAATCTTCTTTGGACGCACTCTATTCTATTGATATGAACCGCATAGTATGGGGTCCATACCACACACCCATACTCTAAAATTGGTCTTACAAATGAGACATAAAGTAATTTAAGAACATAAGGATCAGAAAATTCACGAGCAAATCTTTTTATAAAACCAAGTGACTTGTTAGCTTTTTTAATAATAAGATCAAAATGTTCACGAAACGTAAGCTTAGAATCTAAAACAACTCCAAGATCAGTAAAACTAGACAACTTACACAAAGATGACGAGCTCAACACATAGTTATAGACAAGCACATTTTTCTTGCGTGTAAAACACATTGATTTACACTTGTCAATGTTTAAATACAGGCTGTTATTATTGCACCACTCCCTAAATCTATGAAGATCATCTTGTAAAAGTTCACAATCTATTGTTGAGTCAATTTTTCGAAAAATTTTGACGTCATCAGCATAAATAAGAGACATAGAATTTATTAAAACGGAGGGAAGATCATTAATAAATAACACAAATAATAACGGACCAAGATGACTGCCTTGTGGTACACCAGAGTTTACAGTAAAACATTTAGAACGTTCACCTTTAAAAACAACACTATACAATCTATCTTTTAGATATGAAGATATCCATGAAACAAATCGATCATTAAGACCAATTGTTCTTAATTTACGGAGGAGAATTTGATGACTTAATTTGTCGAAGGCCTTACTAAAGTCAGTAAAAATACAGTCTACTTGTTGATTCCTTTCAAATGCATCAATGCAAAATGTTGTAAACTGCAACAAATTTGTTACCGTTGATTTTTTCTTGACAAAACCATGTTGGTTATCACATAGAACAGAGGTACAATGAAATGACAAAACATCACAAATAATAGATTCAAAGAGTTTAGGTATGACAGATAGTTTAGCAATAGGCCTATAGTTTGAAACAAGATTTTTTTTACCTTTCTTATGAGTTGGAATAAGAAATGAATTTTTCCATATTGCAGGAAAAATAGAAAAATTTATTGAGTGATTAAAAAGCAAAAATAACGGATAGGACACATATATTGCACATTTTTTTAACATAAACGAAGGTAAGCCATCAGGACCGGGACTAAAACATTCATCTAGCTTTGCGATGTACTCAAGGATAGTTGCCTCGGAAATTGTGAAATCAATTGAACCTAGGTGTGAAAACTCGTCAATCGTAAAAACACTATTTGTATCACGTGTAGAAATATTTTCAAAAGCACACTGAAAGTATTCAGCAAACATATTTGCTACTTCCTCTGGATAGTGACTTATTGAATTAAGATAGCTCATATTACTTGGATACCCATCACATTTTCTTTTACAGTTTACGTATTTCCAAAAGTTTCGCGGATTAGCTTTGAGTTCATTTTCCGTTTTAAATATATAATTCGAATAAAGAAGATTTGAGTAATTAATAAATTCATTTTTTAGTTCAATATAATTATTAAGCGCTTCATCAGTCCAAAATCGATTCAATTTTATCCAGGCCTTATTTCTTTTATTTTTAAGGGTCTTGATATGTTGATCAAACCATGGTGGGCTATTATTGAGTAGTCGTTTTTTACGCAAAGGAATTGTTTCTAGAAAGCAATCAAATAGTATTTTATAAAAACGTAAAACCATTTCATTGAAATTAACATTACAAAATAGCGTGTTCCAGTTAATATCACTTAGTAAACTAAATAGTTGAGTAAAATTACATTTTTTGAAATTGAATTCATGCTGATTCTTACAAATATAAGGTGAGTAACTAATATTTAAACTTAGTGAAATAGATAAAGCTGGATGGTGACGATCTTCCTCTACAAGTTTTGTATCATTTATTAAAACAGTACCATCAGAGTTCAAAACTTCGGAAAAGTAAACGAGGTCCAGAATTTTACCAAATTGGTTTTTGATACCACTTAGTTGGTTGAGTCCAAATGAAGCCATTCCATCGATAAGGAGATGTTCGTTGTTGTTCGTCGCATTAGAAGGAAGAAAGAAATCAAAATCAGCTGACTTGGTCCATTCGAGGTTAGGAAGATTAAAGTCCCCAATTACGATTATTTCATCAGTATCCTCAATTTTTTCATGAATGGTATCCAAACAATCATACAAATTGTTATATACATCACTATTCGAAGAAGGTGGAATATAGCATGCAACAACATATAAATGGCCTGACGGGATAGTAATTTTCACACACATAATTTCGGTGTTAGACTCTGGGAAATCGTCGACAAGACTACAGTACAAATAGTTTCGAACAGCTATCATTAGACCACCACCAACAGTTGTTATGGATGAATCAGTATGGCGATCTCGTCGGTAAATTTGAAAAGTCGAATCAAACATCTCTGTATCCAAAAACGATGAATTTAACCAAGTTTCAGTGAGGATAAGTATATCATGGGGTATGTTATTAATGTTCATATAGACCTTGTTGGTCTTTGTCCGAAGGCCGTTAACGTTTTGATAATAAATTAATAGTTGGTGTAGCTGCTTGCTTTGAGGGAGGGCGTTGTCAAGTGATGTGGAAAAGGATAAGAATTTTTCATTGGCTTACGATTTTGGAACTCATGTAGAATTATTCCCTTTGGCCAAAACGAGATTGAGTTAAGAAGATAGAAAGTAGAATCTGGTACTTTTATTTTAAACGAAGAATATATGGAATAATTTCGATGGAGCATTTTCTCGACAATTATCGAACGTAGTGAACCAATTTTTGTTTTAATATAATTTTTCACATCAAGAGCATTCGTTGATGGAGCAAGTTTTGAAATAAATAAAGTTTTCTGTCCATCTACTATTTTTAATTCGGACTCTAAAGGTGATGAAAAGCTTGATAGTAACGAGGTTACATGATGGGATGTGTCAGGAATAGAAACACTATTAGCAGGCTGGTGTTTTAGAGTTGATGATATAGTTTCTGTTGACGGTGCACAGACGTCGATTTGCAATAATTAGCCGGCCAAAAGTGAGTATTTCAAAGTAACGGTAAATTTATAAAAAAAAAAGTAGAAAGCTAGAGGACAATGCCAGCAACAATAATTTACCACCCACATTACTGAACTTGTCACCTAACACGTGGACAAGCAGTTGGAACTTGATCATCTGTCAGAGTGCATCTCTCACATTTAGTATTTCTCATTTTTTAAAGTGAACTAAATTGAAATTGTGTGTTGTAATTTAAATTTTTTAAAGTATTTGTGATGGATTATCATAATTCAGGTAAAAATCAATGTTTCTTGATATTTTTGTTTATATAAATAACGGTTTTTATACCCTTCGTATAACTTCTAAGTAAGGTCTATTTTGTAAAGAATTTTTTTTTTATTTTTCATATTCCTAAGTCTTTTTTTTTTATTATAGCCCCCTATAGGGCAATATTTTTGTTTGTATAATTTGCTACACATATTAAGTTATGTAATAACGTAAAATGTTTCTGCAGATAGCTGCAGATGACAAAGTTATTGAGCTTTTAGGCGATTAAGTCACAAAACGAAAAATAACCAACTTTGATTACAAACGTAATAAACTTAAGTTTTCTTGACTTTAGGTGCACCTTGTACCTCAGGTATAAAAGTAGTTACCCGCAAATACCTCTACGATCAAATGCAAGAACAAAATTTGCCTAATTTGCAGGAAAAACTAAAATACCTAGAAAAACGGCTGTTATCCTATTGTGGCGATTCGCCGGAACGTTTAAGTTGTTTTAAACAAAGATTTGCACTTTTTAAATCGGCCATGAAACAAAAATGGTCTAAAGCCCAAGGAATGGAAGCAGTTTTTCGAAAGAAAAAATATCAGAAAAAAAGCCAAACTTGCCGAGTCGGCCTTCTAAGACTTTTGAAGATTCGAGTGAGAGGACCAAAAGAAGAAAAGTAGAAGAAGTACGTTCGGTACTTTCTGATGATATTATCGTTCATACATACATAAAAACATATGTTTAAATTTTTATTATAACTTTTTTATTTATAACTTTAGGGTAAAAAGTATGTTAACATAAATTGAAATTGAAGAGAATTGAATTTGCTACAAATTTGTACCAAAGTTTTTTTTTCTAAGATTAATAAAATTAAGTTGCCATGGAAAAATTTTTAGAATTCGTTTTTCAATGTGGTGGCCAAATGGTGGGGCTTTCAACACCTAAAATCTTGCAGTGTACCCCCTTACACATCAAAAAAGAAAATCTTTGTCCAACCTAAATTTGGAGGTTATTGTTACATTTTGATAGACATTTTGCGAAAATGTTAAAAGCTGTTTTATTAGATGATTGACAAATTTTCTTGGTTATTTCGGTAATACACAAGCATGTGTTATACCATTTTGGAAAGTGCATTAAATAGAAAACTTTTTTAAGCAATTGGCCATTCATGTTCTCATACAATTTTAATTTATTAGAGGTAATCAAACTTTTTTGAAAATAAATGTTTGTACTGAAAAAAATATTTTAAAAAATTATAATAAAAAAAATGCAATGACTACTATTAAATTTAACCACCCATCTATTGCAACAGTTATTCTAGAATATTACAAAAATAGAAAAATAGTATAAATTGTTCATCCATGGTCGTAGCGTTCACGTATTTGAGGAAAGTAGTACTTGTTAACAACTTTTGGAAAAAACATCATAACATAGTAACCACTGGGAAAATATTTTTTAATATTTTTTTCTGGAAAGGTCATAAGGCCTGCTACAACCAGTTGCAAGGTTATCCATTATTTACAGGACACCCTGTATATATGAAACATACATTTTTTTTTATTTTTCACCTATTCCTTAAAATCATTATGAAATATAATTTGTTATTATCTTTTTCAACTGTTGAAAATAATTTTGTAGTTTCTGAAAATAAATATCATTATTTTTGAAATATGTTCCTTTTTGTCAATTTTCGGTGTTAAATATATGTATATTTTACAAAGTCCATTAATTTCAGTTATAATATATCATCTAAAGCTAAAATACACAAAAAAATAGTTTTGGCCGCCTAAATCTTTAAAATCGACCTCTGTGCGGTGTCGTAGAAGTGGATGTATTCAAGCAAGATAATGTTGAGATTGTTGTCTGCTCAGATGAAAATGGTGAAATCGATGATGTAACTGGAAGTTGGGACGATCCAGGAGGAGATTCAGATATTGCAGCTAGTTTTTGAGTTGATGCGGCTATAGGATGAGTCGATGTAATTGGAATTTTTAAGGGTATCTCTAACAGAGAAGCTTGAAGATGTAGAGTTTCAGGGGAAATATTAGGGGATTTTTTTTTTGAAGGGATTGGTAATGTCACATCAAGATCATCGCTTTTGCGTTTTTGGGACTGAGTGTCGATAGGGGCATTTAAAGATTTTTGTGTAGATGTAACACTTCTTGTTTGTTTTCGATTTAACACTGGGTTATTAGAGATGTCGTCAATTTTATCACTTAGTAAAAGTAAATGTTTTTGTAATCTATCAATCATTTTAGTATTTGAGAGAACGTCACGTACAATGTTATGTTGAGCAAAAGGATCGCACTCATCGCAGAAAAAATAAAATGATTTTGAATTATTAAAAAGTTTGATTGTGCTGAAAGGAGCGTCGATGCATTGAACGTGAAATGATTTGTGGCAATTTCCATGACACATAATTGAATCAATCATGAAGTCACAGATTAGAAGGCATTTTCCACATTCAGACATTTTTAGATTTGTATTTTGATTTTATTTATTTTCTTTTTAATAATTAATAAAATTTAATTTAAAATGTTTGTAGGTGTGTTTTACGACTGTACTGTAACTCAATTTGAAAATATTGTTATTGTTGCTGCGCTGATTAAGTATGCAACACTAATTGAAATTCATTAACTCCTAAGTATATGCAATGAGTTTTGAGACTTTCCCATAAATGAGGTGGCAAAAATTGCTATGACCTTGAAATTTTTCACAGTTCATTAAAAAAAATCTATAGCTGACCAATAACTGAAACTATCTGACCTTTTATAAAGATCTTGAGATCTTTCAGATGGTACACATTTTTTGCAAATTTCCGTAAAGTGAGGTGCCAAAAATCGTTTTGACCTTGAAATTTTTTTTTAAATTCATTAAATATTCATAAAAAAAATCTATGGCTGACCAATTACTGAAAATAGTTGACCTTTTACAATCGTGAAGAGGCCTTTCAAATTGCATACTTTCTTTTTTTAAATGACCCAAAAGAGGTGCCAAAAGCTTTTTTTTGACCTTGAAACGAACTTAAAAAATTCATAGAAAAAAATCTATGGCTGACCAATTACAGAAAATAGTTGACCTTTTATCACGATCTAGAAATCTTTCGGATGGTATACATTTTTGGTAAACTTCCCTTAAATGAGGTGCCAAAAATCGCGTGTGACCTTGAGCGACCTTGAGAAAGTCTAAGCCTTGATAAAAAATTATCTAGGGCTGACCAATTTCTGGGACCACTTGACCATTTCTGACCAATTACTGACCAATTAGATGGCATCTTTTTTGTATCAAATTTCCCTCATATGAGGTGCCAAAGGTGCAGAGCCCTAAGCAGCTTGGGCAATTTTGGCTTAGAAGGAAATTTAAAAACTAAAAAAAAAATGCGTGCATTTGGTATTAACGAATCCCTTCTTCTATGGATTGAAAATTACCTTTCAGACCGCTCTATGCAAGTTGTATTGGACGATTTTAAGTCTCAAATTCACAAAATAAATGCTGGTGTGCCCCAAGGCTCCGTTTTGTCTCCGATTCTCGTCCTTACATCTATCAACGATCTCCTGCTTGAAACTTCGAATCCATTTAATTCTTTTGCTGTTGACAGTACCTTCGGAATTGCATATTCGTTTCAAGATTCATTTCCTTGTTCTTTAGATGTCGAACTTAAACGGCAGCGTATGATAAGCCCATTAAATTCTGATCTCGACAGCATTGTAAAATGGGGAATAAGAAACCGCTTAAAATTTAACCCAGACTGGTTTTTGGGTTTTCTCCGACGGGCGCAGATTTTGTTTCCCTTTGTGATTTGGCTGAAATATATACAGCCGTTATGCGTCTGAAACTCGAGCAAAATTCACTTATCAGGGCAGGTGCTCCTTCAAACCTTTGACCTTGGAGTCTTTTAGATATGTAGAATATACAAAACAGAGCTTTAAAAATGATAAGCGATAGAAATATAACAGAAGCATTGGCTACTCTTGAACACCGCTAAAATGTTTCATGTCTTTCATTATTTGATCGTTATTTTTATAAACAGTGATCTAGTGAAATAGCAAGTTGCATTCCTCCTCTTCAATTTCCAACAATTTCGCAATTATACTCGGACTTCTAAGAATGCTAGTCATTTAACCCTTGAGTCCAATTTCGGACTTAAATTGTTAAGTTGAGAGATTCTTTTTTTTCAGCCGTACTACACGAGTGTGAAATGCTTGTAATATTCAGAAAATCAAAGCTAATTTGTAATGGGACCTAACTTCTTTCAAAACATTCTCCGTTCTCCTAAAGTAAGATCACTGAAATAAGAAAATTACAACAAGCACTTCTTTATTGATTGCAGAAAAATGGCCGAATCCACCGTATAGTCACAATGAAAGCGGTTTTAATGAATTCTAAAATGGCCTTGCCCAAATTTTTTTTTTATTTATCATTCAAAATTACCATAACAATTCTTTAAATAAGGAAGTTTAAGTAAGCTCTACTCTATACATTACTTGTCGCCCAGGTACAACTGTTGGGCTCATCAGTTAGATGCTGTTGTACGCTTCTTTTTTGTACTTCCAAAAACTTCAAAAAGTATTGTCTATCCAAATTTCAAAAAAAAAAAAAATTAGATTTAAACAAAAAATTGTTTGAAAACTCAATATTCTGAAAACGATCCAGTTAATTTTTTGAAACGATTTTTTATCACTTTTTATGTAAAAAACTTCCAAGAAGTAGATACACTCAGAGAAAAAATCTAAATCTAAAAAAGCTATAATAAACCAGTTACGGGTCAGTTATACCCAATTTTCAGGCTGTTATTTTTTTATTTGATTTGAATGTCGTGTTAAATCAACGTAGGTAAAATCTGCATGACATCTTGTAAATTTGACACTGGCGTAAAATAGTAATACTGTAAATTTTACATGAAAATTTAGTTAAATTTACATGAAAATCTAGTTCATTTAACATGACTCAAACTTCTGGGTGCTGTAAATTTTACATGAAAATCTGGTTAGTTTAACATGACAATCTAGTTAATTTAACATGATTCAATGTCGAATCAACTCTTAATTCATTTATTTATGTTAGAATCCGTACGTCTCAGCTTCAGTAGTAGGAATTTGTATATACGTTAGGGTGGCCCTTATAAGGGACATTGCTTTATTCAAGTTGTAGTACCCCCCCTTAATTTCTTCCAAATAAATAAATAAATTTAGCTCATTATTTTGCCCTTAACTCAGCTCCAAGACGAAACAAGCTTTATATGGGAAAATCCATGTAAAATGTTCAATCTTACTCTGAATTTTTGGAGCTTTGGAAATAATGGGTAGACAAATTGAAATTTAGCTACAAATGTAATCTCTAATGACTACATCTAAAAATTGGTACAAAACTCATCAAAATTGAAACCAAAAATTTTCTCAACTTAAGACCCATAGAGGAAAGTTTCTGCCTATAAATAAGGAAATAACTGCCCTAGGATTTTTTCTAATACACCATTTTTAATCATATAACTATGACTACATTTGTACCCAAATTTTGTGTTTTTCTATCAACTATTACCGAAGTAATGCTATTCTAACAGGAGGCCAAGTTAAATTCAAAAGGTCCAAATTGTAAACGTAACAATCATCATCATCGTGTCCTGTAACCCCGGCTGGGGCATAGGGCGTCAACAAAACGTCTCCATCCTTCACGGTCTGCTTCAAGGTACTTTAGCTGTGGCCACGTCCTTCTCTGGGATTCTGCTTCTGCTAAGACAGTTGATTTCCATGTTGTTCTTGGTCTTCCAACCCGCCGAGCACCCTGAGGATTCCATTCAAAGGACTGCTTTGCAATTTCATCGTTTGGTTTCCTCAGTGTGTGACCAATCCAACGCCATTTACGCTTTCTTATGTCGACGTCCAGTCGCTCTTGACTTGTCCTGCGCCACAATTCCTCATTTGATATTATTTGTGGCCATCGAATCTTTAGGATGTGGCGAAGACAGCGATTCACAAAAGCCTGCAATTTCTTCGAAATGATAGACGTGACTTTCCAGGTTTCACAAGCATATAACAGCACGGATTTGACATTGGATTCGAAGAATCTCAACTTAGTGCGTAAGGAGATTTGACTTGATTTCCAGATTGGGGACAGAGTACCGAAGGCAGCACGAGCTTTATTTATTCTACTTTTAACGTCCAAATCCGTACCACCGTTTGCAGAGACAATACTGCCAAGGTAGTTGAACTGTTCGACTACTTCAACTGGCGTCTCCTGTAGAATAATACGCTGCTGTGTGGAGCGGCCTGTGAGCATTATTTTTGTCTTTTTGCTGTTTATTCTTAGACCACTCGACTCTCCCTTCACTTGCAGTGTTTGGCACATCCCGTTCAGCCCACTGATGTTATTTGCCAGTAGACATATGTCATCGGCATAGTCTAAATGACTGAGCCTTTCGAACGGTCTCCATTGAATGCTCTGTCGCTCAGCTGTACCTACACTGGCCGTCAATACGTCGTCGTCCATCGCCAGTAGGAAGAGAATTGGCGATAGAACATCCCCTTGTCTCACACCCTGTTGCACTACGAAGGAGTCGGATAGCTGCCCATTGTGCAAAACAAAACACCTTGCGTTGTTGTGAACTCTTTTATAATGGTAACAATTTTTGGTGGAATTCCTCTACCAAGCAACGATCTCCATATACATTCTCGGTTAACTCGATCAAAGGCTTTCTCAAAATCCACGAACATGAGGTAAAGCGGTGATTAAAATTCCATCGACTGCTCGAGGACGATACGCAGGGTGTTGATATGGTCGACGCACGATCGACCACTGCGGAAGCCAGCTTGATGCCTCTTGAGTGTAGACTCGATTCTATCCTTTATTCGCTCGAGAATGATGGTTGCCATTAGTTTTGGGAAAACGGACAAAACGGTGATACCACGCCAATTGTTGCAATTCCTTAAGTCACCTTTCTTTGGCAACTTAACAATCACACCATCCTTCCAATCCCTGGGATAGCTTTCGTTTTCCCAAATGCTTTGTATCAACGGATGTAAAATACTAGCCGCTGTTACGGGATCGGCTTTCAGGAACTCAGCTGGTATTCCGTCCAGTCCAGCCGCCTTGTTGTTTTTGAGGAGATTTATTGATAACTGGATTTCCGATTCTGACGGGGGTTCGATGTCAATACCCCTATAGGACTTGCGCATCTCGTTTAGTTGGGGCACTTCAGCACTCTGCTCAACTGAATCCTCATTTAGCAGGGCACAAAAATGGTCCTTCCATCTGCGAAGCTGATCCTCAATTGACACCAAAAATGTGCCATCCACATCCATTACAGGATGATTGGTGTTGTTTTTTTTCCCGATAACATCTTTGGCTATTTGGTACAGTTCCCGGATATCTCCTCTTCTGGCAGCGATTTCCGCATTATCTGCGAGTCTATCTACCTTCACCCTCTTGTCACGTCTCACACAGCGATAGACCATCTTATGTGCAATGCGGTACTCTCTTCGCAAGTCAGCCTTTCGTTGAACATCTGCTTCGGTATTTATTTGGATTTTCAACGATTTGCGAAGTTCGATCTTATCCCAGGTGTCTTGGGATATCCAAGAGTCTCTACGTCTCGTTCGTTTGGGTACAGTTTCGGATCCAGCCTGCATAAAAACACTTTTAATTTCACCCCACATCTCATCAATTGTTGAATCCTGGATTCCGTTTAATGACGAGGCTCTGTCGTTAAGGGTGGTGACATAGTTTCGACATATGTTGGGGTCATTTAAAGCATTCGTAATGAATTTTGAGCTCCTTGCTGCATCCTGCGCTGGTTTTTGTACGGCAGCGGTTCGTAGTTTGAGACCCATCAGAACCAAATGGTGGTCGCTTCCCACATCGGCATTTCTTATACTGCGGACATCACACATAGACTTCCTCCATCGCTGCTGAATCATGATATGATCAATTTGGTTTTCGGTTTGACCATCCGGATGCACCCAGGTAATTTTGTTGCACGTCTTATGCTTAAATACAGTCCCACCTGTCACAAGACGATTCGCGTTACAAAAGTCGACAAGCAAGTCACCATTTTCATTCCGTGACCCCAAGCATTTCTTCCCATCACGCGTTCCAGTCCATAATTGTCTGAACCGACTTGGGCATTGAGGTATCCCATAACGACTATGATGTCGGCTCTGGGAACACTACTGTAAACCGAGTTAAGATGAGTGTAGAACGCGGTTTTGTCTTCCTCGGTCGCTTCATTTGTGGGGGCGTAGCACTGAATAATTGTGACGTTACGAATTTTTGAACGAAACCTTGCTGTCATTAATCTCGCAGAAATGGGCGCCCAGGAGATCAAACTACGCCTCGCTTCTTCGTTCAACATAATTCCGACACCATGCAGTCTTTGGCCACCCTCTCTTTCATCTTCCCTGGAATACAGCATTCTCGTCTGTCCAGTGTCAGACCTGTATTCAGCTCTTCCTCTCCACTTAGTTTCTCTTATGCCCAGGATACTGATCTTTAGGCGAAGCATTTCACGCTCAACCTGCTCGTATCTACCATCGCTGTACAAGGATCGAACGTTCCATGCTCCGATTTTCGTACGTATGCGGTAGCCAAAAGTAACATTTGCGCTTCTTGAAAGACTTCTTCTATTTGTCAACGATTCATTTATTATTATGGCGTCTTGATTGACGCTCGTACATGAAAGATGCCGCACCCCCAAATCCGATGTGCGGTTTACTGCAACCGAAGCTACAGAAGGATTTTCTATAAAAAGATTACCTCTTGGGGACTCATTTCCATTTGTTGTCATAATTCATGTATTTGCATATATCCTTCCACCATGGTGTTTTCCGAGATATGATTAATAACATACATAAGCTCAGATTTGACAGGCACACCCGCCTTTTGTATGGCCAAACACATAACTGCTCGAGGCCGCCCACTATGGGAAAATAGACGCCTTTTGTAGCCGCCCAATATGGGTTACAGACGCTACCTGCTGCTGCCGTTGGCCTTTTACCAAAAAAAAGCTCCTCCGCCATCAGACTATCATGCCGTTGACCGCTACCTGCAGTTCATCCGTCTTAAAGGGGCTTTTAACCATCCCAAGGACAAGTTTGTGCCCTGACCAGCAACGCTGGGTTGTCTGCTTATCCCGGCATCCATTTGGTCCCCCTGCACGTTAGCGTTACCCGCCCTCTACCACGCGGAGGTGTGCATAGGGATTTTAACCTGATTTGTGGTAAAATACAAATTGATAACATATAGTGTTAAAAAAACACGACTTTGGTTAAAATTAATACTGTGCTATTTTCAAAGTTTCTAATTTACAAGAATTTAGAGTTAAAATAATAGGACATCTTCTTTAATCAACTTGAATATGGTTGTAAATGCCACCAGGTTGATATTACACTGAATATAAGGGTATTGAAAATGAAATCAGGTAAATTTCTGAAATTTCTGTAACTTCATTTGAGATAGTGCACCTTGTTAATTTAACACGGCCCGTATTAATAATTTACCTGACGTTTTTCTCTGAGTGAATGCACATATTTAAGTACTATGTACCTACATCTTTTTTCGAATTTCCTTTTCCCTTCAACCCTTTGTAATTTACCGACTAAATCTCTGTGCATGAAGCATGTTTATTGGTGGTTCAAACAAAGTTCTCATGTTGAATTTTGCCATTACAGTATATTCTCATCTAAGTCCTTTGTATGGCAACATTAATTATTGAATAAACTAAAGACTAAACGTTTGTTTTATTTGAAGGATCAATAAATAATAATCCGAAATAAATTTGGCCTATTAATCCTCAATCATTCCTAATCTCTTCTTTCAAAAATCGTTTTCTTTTCGAACTCCTTATCTTTCACATTTTTATCATGTCTCCTTATATCCAAGCAATTGAAGCTATTCTAATAAATGACCCAATTTTTTTTGCAACTCTACTCTTTTCCAAATATAGCATATTAGGTATAGTTATACGTACTGAACTTACAAACCCAAAGGCAAGAAATTGGAAAATAAAGTAAATTAAGAGTCCTTTAACTTCCTCCCTTTTTCCATTTAAAGTTTTAAAATGCTGAGTTTGCTGCTGTGTCGATGTCGACATCTTCGTCGTTCTCAAAAAATCCATATATTTTCAGTTGTGTGGTAATTCCGTAAAACATGTATATAACTTGCAAAAGTTTTTTTTTAGTTGCTTCCCTTTTTAAGGACTGAAAAACATACGATATATTCGTCTGTATGTAGGAATGTGTACATATATGAAGATCCTTGTAAAGACATACATTCCATCTACAAAACCACAACCCAGAGATGCAGAAAACGGAAGGAATTCATAGATTTTCCATTTGAAATCGACGAAGATGTTTAATTGGTGAGAAATCGTATGGCAATTGTATTAAGTGTTCCTTTCCGGGTTTGAGTATTGAAATCCAATAAAATTGAAATTCTCTATATCATACCTTTTGAAATTCTTGGAATTTATCTCACTTCGGAGAGGGTATGTATGTGGTTTGATTCAGGTGAATTTTATTTAACAAAGGGATGGAATATCTGTTTTGAATGATTGAATAAACACAATGGTCAAAAGGACATTTGAGAGAGACAAATTGTAGATTTATCTGATATGGATGCTTTGAGAAATACTAGACGAAATTCTATGTGGTGGATGAAATTAGATAAAACTTTGAAGAACATGAATAAGATATCACTATCTTATCGATGGAAGCATTTCCATAAAAGTTGGTCTATGAACCTACTTTGAATAAGAATATTGAATCTTTTGTTCCATATTATTTAGTTGTTGACCATTTGGACGGGAAAGTTTTCTTAACTCAGATTTGTATCAGTTAAAGGTTTTAAAAAACAATCATAAGATATACCGGATTATATAAGGGCAGCTTAATTCCAGACTAGGAACTTTTTTTTTTAAGTAGTCCAAGCACACAAGTTTGGAAAAAGTTTCGAAATAGAGACAAAAATCTGACACACATAAATGAAATCAAAGTTCTTAAAAGCTAAACTTTTTGAAAACTAAATTTGATCCAGTTGGAAATATTAAAAGTACTTAATCTTGGATGTATCAATTCAGAATATAACATCACAACAAAAAAAACCCTACAAAACTTTCGTTTTAAAAAAGAAGTCACTTAGGAGAAAAAAATACATAAACACTACTAAAATTCACTCAACTTAAACTTAATATAAAGTATTTTCAACGCATAAATTTGCCATCCACTTAACCCTCTTCAAGCTCAACATTCTACACATTCTTGATAACGAGTTCAAAGTTTTCATATACAACACAGAGAAGACAAGCAAGCAATGCCATAAGGAGAACTCCTTTGAATTTATTCTTGGCACAACACTGAGTACTTGCTTTTATTATTTGTCGTCTTCGGCCAAAACTATTTCTTTTACTTAAATTTCTCTCCGACCCCCGTTAACACTTATTCTCCATATTTCAGTCTAACACCATTTTTTCTTTCATATACGTTAAAGGTGTAGCAAGCATACCAAAAGACTCAACAGTTTCAAAACATTCCATCATCATCATCAACCTTAGAGCAAAAAAAAGGTGCAACCAAGTATTTTGCTGCAGGATAAAATATTTTGTAAAATTGTTAAGATTTTCATCGTTGGTTATGAATTTGCCAGTAGTATTCCGAAATATAGTTCAGTTGAGCACTCAAGTTGAGTTTAAGAAATGCCATTTTATTTTCGCACCTTTCTATTTTAACCCTGGCGATGGAATAGCGGTGAGGAGAAGGTACTGTACATACCTTGTTTTTGTATGTAAGGACTATAAGGAATTCCAGTTGAATACGAAAGTTCTTATATATTTTTTTTTGTTAAAATTTATGGTAAATGGTTATAGGACGAGATACTGTGGGTCTTTTTGAATTTTTTTATGACAGAAAATATTATTAAAATTTAACAAACAAAACATAATTCAAAAATTGCTGTTGTTAATATAAATGTCAAATCAAATGGAATTTCAAAAAAAAAATTATTATTCTTAGGCTACATATGGTTTCTGTATAACAGCGAATTTAACTCGCGTGACGTATTCCAATGGTTGTCGATGTAATATTTACGTTATGTACTGAAAATGGAATTAAGTCCCTGGGAAACTAGTCCACTAACGACACATGGGAAATATGAAGAACAGGGCTGCCGTTTAGTTTTTTGTGAGAAAGCAGTATTTCAATACAGTGTTCAATACAGTTCATACACAAATTTTAGAACTACATTCGCGCTTTTTATCTACTTTGTACTTAACTGCGTGCTGCAGTGGTGGTATTAAAAAAATTTTATTTGGAGCGGTACGAAATCCCGGTGATTTTGTTTTTACATCAAAATGACGAAAAAGTAACTTTGTAGATTTATTTATGATGAAGTTATAGTGGGTAAAAAATTAGCTTTTCAATTTTGCACTATGAAAGGATTTAAGTGCAGTTATTTATGAATATCTCAAAGACCGTTCAAGCAGCAATAGCAAGTCATTATTGTAGCTCAAAAAACACTACACAAAAAAGATTGTAACCCTGTTTTTCGTAGAACAACAAATTCTGCACAATTGCTATAACAGGAGTTTTTTTCTGTAGTGAAAACGGGTTTGGATACCCAATTGCAAATCTCACTTTTTATAAACTCTCAATTACAAAATCATGCGAACTAAAATTTGCCAATTGAGATTTCGCAGAATTTACAAATTAAGGTACGTTTTCGGGTTTCTTTATTTCGTTTGCAGGATTTTTAATTTCAGTACGAAACTGAGAGCGATGTTACTGTGAGATTTGAATTTATGAATTTTTGATTTGTGAGATGTTGATATTCTATGCTATGCTATGCTTTTACTCTGAGAGTAGATATAGACTCTAATAAAAAGATAATAAGATTTCCTATAAAGAAGACATTTCTTTAAAGGTCACTTATATTAGAAAATTCTGTCTGCCTGTATGTAAAGGGTGTTTTTTTTAGAGGTATATAACTTTAAGTTGGAAATACTATTTTAACTGGCGGCCATTTTGTCAGCTGTCAAGTGATTTATTTTTAGTTTGGTCTGGCATTTCAACATAAATAGACAGACACCTGAATGACGCTTCCAAATCGTGCCAAATGTGCCCAAATCAAGATTGCTGTTGATCCCAATTTTCATAAGCGAATTTTGCTTAGCGATGAAGCTCACTTTTGGTTGAATGGATATTGGATAC
The DNA here is from genome assembly GCA_963921185.1 of Dasysyrphus tricinctus. Lineage (NCBI taxonomy): Eukaryota > Metazoa > Arthropoda > Insecta > Diptera > Syrphidae > Dasysyrphus > Dasysyrphus tricinctus. The sequence continues at coordinate 77,195,259 of OY992533.1, forward strand.
GTCAATAAACAAAACTGCCGTATTTGGAGTGATGATAATCCTCGAGTGTATGTTTGAGACACCATTATATCAACAAAAACAGACTGTTTGGTGTGCTTTATGGGCAGAGGTGGCACTAGATCAAAACGAGGCGTGTGCGAGATCAATTTGCGGGGCCCCTTGCAAAAAGAAAGGTTAGAAAGCTAGCAAATGTTTGTAATTTAAAAATAATAAAACCTTTAAGGACTAGACAATGTTTAATCAAGCATTTTTGCCAAGGTGTTCGTGAAGGTATTTCCGTGTGCCTTTTTGAACTGAGACTTGTGACGACATCTGCAAAGGAAGGGCAGTTTAAAAAAATATCACGCAAATCACTCTCGAATAGGGCTTAAAGTAGCAACGTTACTCAAAACAATGGACTTGATTAAAACTAAAATTTGAATCGTAACAGTTTAAAACATGTGTGCTGGGGTGTCAGCGAAAAGATTTTGGTCTGTTTTTTTTGTCAGTGATATTTGTTAAAGTATCACGTAACGAATTGCTATAAAAAAGTATTGACAATGAGAAATAGCGGAGGTTGTATGGAGATTTTTCTGGCCTTTTTTCAATTTTCATAAAAAAAAACTGTCTGCCGACTGCTTTTTTTCAATTCAATCATAAAGTTTAGTATATTATGTGGGCATTCATTTCTTAAAAATGTAAGAACATACTATTTTTCTTAGACAAGAAAGTAGAATAGTCAAAGATTTTTTACTGGCCTTTTTTCAAAATTCCATTAAAAATCTAAGTTCTGCACTAGATGTCAGTCAATTATTTTTTCCTATCTAATGAACAATTAACCTCAAACATATTAAAAGGTTTAGGTTCAATATCTCACAAATTAAAATCTCGCATTCGAAATCTCGCATAGCCAAATTTCACAATTACAACATCCGGCTTTCCATAATCTCGCAATAACAAAATCCTGCTTTGCAAAATTTCGCAATAACGAAATCCCGAAAACTAAAATCTCGCAAAATTTAATTGCATTGCAACAAAAACATTTTTTAAATCAAAATGGCGCGCAAGATTTTAATTTGCGAGATTTTTACTAAAAATGTGTTTGTTGCAATGCAGTTAAATTTTTCGAGATATTCAACCTTTTGCAAAATAACTATGTAAGTCTTAGATATTTGGATCACACCGTTATTTATCAACTTACTGTTTATTTTTCAAGACAAAAGATATAATAAAGAGATTGTATATCCAGTTGTAATGTGTCATGTGTAAATTGCAGTAATCGTAAGTAATAGGTGTTGAACAGAAAATATTTTTTAGTTCCGTAAATAAACTTATGAAGTCTTCACATGACAAAAATTGAACACTTTTACACACGCACATTTCGCTTGGTTTGAATTGAAATTAAAATTATTTTATGAACCAAAAATAAGAAATAAATCTTTTTTTTATTTTATCTTTTTATATTTTATATTTTGTTTTTTTTTTTTGTATTAATTAAAAAAGAAATTATTTTTTTGTTATATTTTTTAATTAAAAAAAAAATAATTGTTATAGCTATAAAATTTTTTTTCGGGTTTTTATTTTCCATTTGCAGGATTTTTATTTTTCAGTGCGAAAGCCAGAAAGAGAGATTTAAATTTGCAAGATTTTGATTTGCGAGATTTTAATTTGGGAAATTTGTCTATGCGAGGTGTAAATGCGAGATTGTTAAAAGGGAGATTTTGTTATTGTGATTATGAAATTCTTGATTTTTAATTTGCGAGATTTCGTTATTCGAGATTTTTAAAAAATGTGAGATTTCGCTTGCGAGATTTTTTGCTTTCAAAAAAAAAGTAAAAGTTTTTCTCCTGGGGGTTCGTCAAGGAATATGTGTCTGCCGTTTTTGGTCAACACCTATGAGAGTGTCCTTAAACGGATGGCGTTCAATCAAATGCTACGCAAATGGCTTCGAAACGAAATAAACTCTCATCCACTCGGATGACTATGTGTAAATCTTTTGAAATTTAAAAACGAGTTTTGGCTGTCGAATGTGATGGAAGCTTCTGAGTATAATTAAACTTTTCATGTTAAAATTATTAACTTCGAAGCGTGAAGACCTTTCAAGGCTTTTCAGGGCCCCTCAAAGCGCGGGGCCGTGTGCGGTGGCACACATGGCACACGCCTTCCGCCGCCTCTGTTTATGGGCTGGTGGAATAATTGGTCCGTATTTCTTTAAAAATGATGCTCGCCAGAATGTTGCAGTCAATGTTGACCATTATAGAGCCATTATTACTGACTTTTTCGTTCATCAATTGAACATCCATGATGTACAGGAGCTGTGGTTGAACATGATGGCGCAATATGACACACACCTCGTGCCACAGTTGATTTGTAGAAGGAAACGTTTGGTAAACCGCATAGTTTCACGTTACGGACCCGTGAATTGGCCTCCAAAATCGTGTGGTTTAACGCCGCTTGACTATTTTCTGTGGGGATATGTGAATTCGCTAGTCTACGCCAATAAGCCCGAAACGATTGACCACTTGGAGGACAACATTCGTCGTGTTATTGCCGATATACGGCTAAAAATGTTGGAAAAAGCCATCGAAAGGTGGACCTCCAGATTAGATTACGTCCGAACCAGCCTTGGCGCTCATATGCCAGAAATCATGTTTAAATTATAATGCCAGAAGATTATCTTTAGAATAAAGTACATTTCATGTCAATTTAAAAAATAATCCTTGTTTTATTCCATTTCAAAGTTCTATAAGGAGCAAAGTTCTATACTGTAAAAAAAACGTCGACAAAAAATTTCATTTTTCTCAAAAATAACTCCTACAATTATAATAATTTGATTTCATTAGAAAGTTTTACTACAAAATAAAAAAAAAAAACGTTCACTTTGCAATTATTAATAAAAATACCTTTCCTAGAAAGCTATTTTTAATATTTAATTTTTTCATTAATGACTGATCGGATTTAAATAAAGTTTTTCTTACAAAAACTCAATAACTCAAAAATAATATCAAAATTTTCTAAAAAAAGCAGAACATTTTTTGAAAATTCGATATTTCAAAATAAAGTTAGTTTTTTTAAATTAAATAATTATCTGTACCTATTAGGGTGGCACATATTTTTAAAACTTTTGATTTTCTTTCGCCCCCCCCTCCATAAAAGTGAGCAAGGAAATTACAAACAAAGTTCTGCGCAAAATTTTTTTGAAATCGGTTAACGTTAACACGTGCTGGCAACCACTTGAAATTTCCCATTCAAAATACATAGAGATTTCTCAGTCTTTGACTCAAAATTTTGGAAAAAGTAGGAAAATGGATGGAAAATTTTTAAACTTGGTAATACCAACTACCATAAGGAGTATACAAAAATGATTTTCAATTTTCTTAAACAATATTTACCCCATTAAAAACAACAGTTGTTGGTTTAGTTGTTTTTGAGTAATTGTTATTTTAAACGGGGTAAATATTAAAAAAAAAATTGAAAAAAATTTTGCACAGAGTTTTTTGAGCTACCTTGATCACATTTAGGGGGGTGGGGGCGATAAAAAATTAAAAATAATAAAAAAATTAAGCGTCACTTTACCTATTAATAAAAACTTAAAAATTGCCAACCTAATTTTTTTCCTAAAAATGTTTTGAATTTTTTTCCCATAAATTTATATTTCTCTGGTGCCAGAAAGGGGTTAAGTAAAAAAAAATGGTTCAAAAGAGATAAGTTATCATCATCAAAAACTCTGGCTCGCACTTATATTTTCAGTCAACAGCCTTATGATATTAAAGATGACCGTTTCTTTTACTGTTTTGCATCATTATAATTAGAATATCCGGATTTACAAGAAAATTTTCAATGTTCAATATCAATTTCCAGAAAATTTTTATTTCATACTCAACCCCTTTCTGCTTGACACCAGAGATTTTGTCTTTCGACCCGGAAAACAGTTATTAAACTTTTATAACTAATCATAAGCGAATCTGATCAAATAACTATCATTAAGCACATTCTGAAATTGTGGTGAAAATTATCTAACCCAGACCTATTTTCAAAATTTTTATAAAATCGTTTCACAAAAATTACAAAATTTATCGAAAATTTGAAAAATAAAAAAAATGGGATCGTATACACACGAAATACATATCTTGTAAATATCTGCAAAATTGGAACCTCAAGTAAGTTCAAATCCATTAAGATAGGTTGAACTGCGGTTTCCAAAAATATTAACTTATCCTCTTTGAATCTTAAATTAAATAGTCATTGGATTATAGTAAAACATATAAAAATTAATTACACTAGTTTTGCCCTCAGAGCCTCAATTTATCTCTTTAATTTCCCCAAAATACTTAATTTCTATTAATTTGTGTCTCAAGTTTTATAAACACCAGGGATCCACTTAAATATATAGATATAAGAATATGTAGTTGCATTCTTCCCCACCGTTATACTGGCACTTGCTCTAGTTTACTTTTTTAGCGACACTATACAAATGGGCTATATGTACATAAATATTTTCCCCTACATACATATTTTGATATTCTGCACTTCAATTGTTTCCCACTCTCCCAAAAAATGTTGAGAGTTTTAAATCACTATTGTCAAGACCCTGGTTTCTACGAGCTGTTTCACCACCAAATGTATGTATTTTGTACCTAATCCATTCAAAACAAGAAATTAGTTTTTCACCTCAAGAACGGCCATTCCAAAGTAACGGAGAAGACAATCGGACGCTTGTAGTAAGGTTTTTCTTGTTAAGAAATTAATATTTTTTTATGAAACTCAGTGATTTTTAAGAATTCATCACAAAGTACACGACACAGAAGTTTCACCAAAAAATTATGAAATTTATTAAGTTTATTCAAAAAAATAGACGGTAACGGAGAAGACACGTACGATTTAGAGATTTCCGACCATTGCCTTGAGGTTTAAAATTCTGCGCCGTCCATAAAGATATGAAGTTGATTTTTTTTGCACACTTTCATAATACCAACATTTATCAAAAACCATCCTTGGTTTAATGCCAAGTTTCATTTTACTAACAGAAAAAAATATTATAGATGGTAACGGAGAAGACAGCTAATGGTAACGGAGAAGACACGTACGATTAAAGATTTCTTTTTTGTTCAGTTATATTGTAATTCGTATTTTTAAATTATTCTCATCAATGATAAAAGTGATTCAGGCAATTGAAAAAATGTGGGTAAAGTTTCATTGAAATCGGTTAACGTTAACACGTGCTAGCGAGCACTTGAAATTTGTCATTCAAAACACATGGGGTTTTCACAGTTTTTACTCCAAATATCAGCAAAATTGTAAAATTTGATGGAAAATCTTTAAACTTGGCACATAAATTAACTACTGTTAGGAGTATCAAAAAAAAACATTTTCAATAGATTTGCATAATATTAACCCCATCGAAAAACTTAATTAAAAATCGTTGTTTTTGTGAATTTGTTGCTATTTTAAATGGAGTAACTGTTGTTTACAAAAATAAAAAAAATATATTTGTATACTCCTTATAGTATTTAGCATACTTGCCAAGTTTAAAGTTTTTCCATCAACGTTTACACTTTTACGGGCCCTTTGAGTAAAAGACTGTCAAAACACCATGTTTTTAATATGAAAAACTTCAAGTGCTCGCTAGCACGTGTAAACGTCAACCGATTTCAATGAAATTTAACACATATTTTTTTTAGTTACCTTGATCCATTTTAAGCAAAGGGATCAAAGAAATTCAGACTTTAAAAAAAAAGTACCTGTGAGTCGTTGAAATTTGGATGAGAAAGTGCAATTTTGTCTTCTCCGTTACCCTGTTTTAGACAGTAAGACATGATTTAAAAATCTATAAAAAATCCACCATAATCCTTTTTCAAGTCTTGCTTTGTATGCGGAATAATTTTACAAACACTAATATAGTTCACCATTTATACCAACTTTAGTCATTTTTCGGTAACGGAGAAGACATGAAATGTTCAGTCATTTTGAGGCGTAATACTATTTTTACAGCACTCCTATCAGAAAAATAGTTCCGAATTTAAGTAGTGTATTGAAAACACTTATGAAAACCCAACTGCACATCGTCATTTGCATCACAATTTATAGAGAACTGATAGCGACAAAAATACCGAAAAATGCCCAGATACGAAAAATAAAGTATGAACTTTTTTGATCACTTGCCTATTTTACAGCAACAAGTAAAATTTTATATTTACAATTTTTTCGTTAACTCTAATATATACAGTAAATATTGGCATATTTTAATATATTTTTTTCCTTAATTTGAAATTGAGTTGCTTGGTTTCGAAATTTTTGGAATGGCCGAGAACTGCAAAATGTGCCACTGTCCAGCTCCTTAGTGGATTTTTTGGAATTTTTTTTTGAAATTTTAAATTTCAATTGCGGAAACAAAATTAACATGACCTCGATTTATTATTTTTTTAAGGAAGTTTGAAAGATTTACATAAATGTGTGTATTTGTGGCTGAGATTAAAAACAAAAAAAAAAATACTTTGATTTAAATATTTGAGTTCTGTACCTATCTACGAGTAATTTGGAGCAGGTTTACTTTACATTTAAATCATTACTTTAAAAAAAATTTCACTATATCATAAGCTAAAATAATTTATAGAAATACGATATTATACTTAAACATTAATATATGTTACTAATTATGGTTTAAATTTTTCTTTGTTTTTAAATATTTAAATAATATTTTTATTGGCTTTTTGTACAAAATAAAATGCAGGGTTGCGTTGCATGTTTCCACTTCAGAGCTTGGTGTTTGAATATGTTTTTTTCTAAAAATTCTTTGGGTAAGGAATTTTCAATCGTGATTAATATTTTGAAAATAATCCAACCTTTTAGACTGTATTTTATTTTGTGAAAAAAAACCATCCTGTTTTAATAGTTTCATCCGAGGTTTCTCCGATTTATTAATCTCAATTCATTACAAAAAAGAAAACCCCTTTGAAGCTTAAATACCTTTCATCCGTTCAGAATATTATTAAATAAATACAAATACTATCAAAGTGCATCTACTACTTGTAATTTAGTCAAAATTTTCGAGTAGTTGTGGCAAGTTCATATTAAAATTTTGTCATTTTACGCTGAACCATTTTCATATAAAGTAAGGACATAATTTGAAGCACATTTATAGAAATGTTCTAGCTCAAGTAAGGTACATTAATAAAAAAAAAACGAAATTAGCTCATATGGTTACACAAGCCAATAATGTGAGTACGAGTAGGATGAACATTTAATCAAACTTGGGGCACTCTAGGTGGGTAAATTGCATTTACTTACATTAAGTTCAAATGATGAGGAGAATTTCAATTTCTGTAGAACTCACTTCTCGAAATATGTAAGAGTAAATATAGTGTAAGTGACTTGCCAAATAGAAGAAAATTAGTATGCAATTTGGATGTCAAACACTTTATGATAATAATGTTGATCCTTTTCTTGGGGTTTTTATTAAGTTAACCAAATATGGTGAAAAGTTTAATTTTGTACTTCTTTCATCCAACTTCAAAATGTCACCCTCAGCTTTGAAGATTATTAAGATATTAATTTTTATATTATGTATATTTATGTGTAAGTGAGTTTGCCTGTCTATCTTATTTTTGAAATATTTTCAATGCATAGATTGAAAAATCTTTTAGAAAATGTTCTCATCAAAAATAATATGGTGTGGACATACCTTTAGCTTAGTTATTTTAATCACTTCCAATTAATTTCTGAATACATACAGCAAACAAAAAACCAATAGTTTTTATTCGTTCAGAAATATTTCAGTTAATAATAATGTTAAACGGATAGCAAATATAAAATTAATTCGGTAATTATTTGTGAGAGCTTAATAAAGATACATAATTCAAAAGAATTTTTCTTATTAAATTACCGTCATCCTACTAATTGAATTAAAATTTTCCATTAAAATACACCCAATATAAATGTTGACCATTTACATATAAAGGAACGCATATTCCCACTTTTAAATAAATACATTAATGTGTTTTGTTAAATAAAAAAAAGATGATATTTTCTGTCATATGTAGGCGGATATCAACATAAATAAAGAATTAAATTTCCAACCAAATGGACGAATAATAATTCAATCATTTATTTATCAATTAGTCACATCAGTCCTTAATTATTTTATTTCACTTCATGTAAATTGTAAAATAGGAATTTAATATTCGTTTCACCACCAAAATTTATTGAAACGGAACAGCACAAACTTTATATTTTACATTAAAAGTCGTTATTAAGGCTGTAGTGAGCTTGATTCAGGATAGGATTTACCGTGGAGACAGTAAATTTTTGTTTTTTTTGTATTGTTTTGTGCATGAAGAGGCTAAAATCGTTAAGTACACTTTGGTGGTGATCATTACGAAGAGACAAACGTGGAACAAAATAACTCTATAGAACTTTTTTTACATGTCAAAAATTACTGAAGTGAAATACGAGTACGAAATTACTTTTTTGCATGATTGATACATACAGTTTCATGCAAAAAATAAACCATTGTTGTCATGGATTGTCATACAAAACAATTCTTTTGCATATGCGGAAAAAAATATGGCGATTAAAACATATTTTTTGGATGGTCGGCTTACACTTCCACCTCTAGGCACTATTAGCATGCAAATGGTTTTTGGATATAAAAATAGTTGTTGTCTATTTTAAGGCCTACAATTTATTAATTAAGGGTAAATTAATGACTCATTCAGTAGCTTTAGCCCAGGAAAAATGTACAAATAAATTGCCAATCTGCGGAAAAATTCCAAGTGAAGATTTTTGAATGCAATTATCTTTATTTGTGCCTAAGAAATACGCATGCGAAAGTCTATAAACGAAACTGGCTTGCGTTAAAAGTTATTCAAGGTTAAATGTCGAAAATACCGGTTTTCCACGTATAACTTTGAAACGGTACATGGTATTAAAAAGTAATGCATACAAAACTTGTAGATAATATGATTATCTATAAGAAATGTTAAAACACTTTTTTTTCTCTGACAGATGGTTAAGAAGATATCGGCGTTTCAAAAAAAGTAAATTGACGAAAATATCCCTTTTTTGCGTATAACTCAGAAATGGTGAATGTTATTGAAAACATTTATAGACAAAGTTTGTATACTATGTTACCCTCTATTAAAAAAAAAATTAAATTTTTTCTAAGATTAATAATTTTAAAGATATAATTATTTGAAAAATTTCGTCAAAAACCTGAAATTCCAGACTTTTGCTTTTAAATCTTAAATAACGAAATTTTCATAAAATAATTTATGTTCAGCTTATAGACTATAATGTAATCTACAAAAAATATTAGCACACTTTTTTCCACACGAGTGACCAGTAACAAGATATTGCTACTTCAGAAAGGTTAAGTATTGAAAATAAGGATTTTTCGCTTACCACTCTTAAACGGTATATGTTAGAAATTTTATTTTTACACAGTTTGTAGGTTATTTACCCTTCTACAAGAAAATAAAAAAAAAAAATTGTTTGTTTGCGGTTATTTAAAAGATATAATATTTTATATAAAGTGCACAAAAGTCAAAAATAACGGTATTTTGCGGTTTTCTCTTAAATGGTGAAGTTTTTGAAAAATAATTTATACTTTTTGTATAAACAATAATATTCTCTATAAGAACTCTTATGAAGACTTTTTCGATATAAGGCCCCAATAAAAAGATATTGAGACTTCAAAAAGTATCAATTTTCGAAAATGCTGGTTTTTCCGGCCCAAAATGATTCGCCCAGTGACATAAAATAATAATAGGATTTTTTAGAGAGACCTGGTACAAACAATTTTTCATACTGAGGGGGGGTCTATCTCCCCCCAATTAACCGGGAGGAGCAATTTTCTGAAAATAGTACTAAGATTAAAAAAAAAAATAAACAAATGGCAACACTTAAAATAAAGTACTATATTTTTTTGAGATTTCAAGTTTGTTCTTTAATTACTTTTTCAAAATAAGTTATTCCTGCCAATAGTTTTCGAAAAAAATACCTTCAAACCCAACATTAAAAAAAAAACTGAAAAACATTATATAGGTACTGTTCTTTTTTCAAAATATGAAATCAGGAATTATGTCAGTTTCTATTTAACACTTTTCCTGTAATTTTTAAATGAACACTGAAAACCAGATGGTTTTATGCCATCTAGTTTTCGAGAAAATTGTAAACTAAGAAAACTATTTTTGTACTATGTGTTTTTTTGGTAGTATATCTAGGAAAAATGCATTACCACTTCGGGAAAATTCCAAGTTAAAATTTTTAAGCGCAATTATCTTTAAATTACCATAAAGAATACTCGTGCAAAAGTCTACACGCGAATCTGGCTTGCGCTAAAAGTTATTCAAGGTCAAACGTGTAAAAATAAAATTTCTAACATATACCGTTTAAGAGAATAACTTTTAACGCAAGCCAGTTTCGTTTGTAGACTTTCGCATGCGTATTCCTTAGGCACAAATAAAGATAATTGCATTCAAAAATCTTCACTTGGAATTTTTCCGCAGCGAAAGTACATTTTTCCTGGGCTACTTAGGCTAAGGCAAACATTTTTCGCTTTGAAAATTAATCAATATGGTGCATGTTTTGAAAATCTTGAATTTTGTTTGCATAGGAACTGTAAACCATGCTTGAAAAACAATCAAGGACGACAAAATGTCTAATACGAAAAGTTTATGAAAGCTTCGCCTGAAGTTTCTTCTTAGAATTTAAAAAAAATATGTACAACGTTTATCAGCAAGACTTACGTTTGTGTTAACAATGTTAAATTTAGTTGTTAAAAAGCTAATTAAACACCTTATAGTCTTGTTTAAATACTTTTAAGTTTACATTCGTAAAAATATTTGAACCCAAGACTTTGATCAAATTATAGAGTGTATTTCAAAAGTATAGGTTAGCCCGAAATTTTGGTTTTCAGATATTTTTAAATGCTTCCAGACACATAAACTGAACAGCTGGGACAATTAATATAAGACTTGGTAGGTACTAGGTGCAAGTTCCGGCAAAAACTGTGAAACATAATAACAAATGGTAAAATTTGAATAGCTAAATGCGTGATTCCCTGCCAACTGTGATTTTTTCTGTTCAGTGCTTTTTTTTAAATTGATTGTAAACTATTCTTATACATATATTTCTAGTTTGAATTAGGTAAATGGCTTTTTACTATACAATCTACATTCGAGATCATGACAAAGTTTGATGCTTTTACCACATGGCTTGGAAAAGTGTAGTCCAAATGTCAGTAACCTGGCATGTCCGTTCCTTGGTTTTCAAATAAAATCTGCTATTCTCTAATAAATAAAATGCACGACTGGGTCACACGTTCTTGCTCTTATGTTCAAGACACTGCGGGTTTAAGAAAATTGTATATAAAAACATGGAAATTATGAGAGAAAAATGTAGATAGCTAAAATTAGCTGAAACAGCTCCTTTGACAGTTTGAGGTAAAAAAGAATATCATCTTTATTCTTGATTGAATATGATTGTATAGGAAAACAAACTAAAATCGTTGGAGCCGTTTTTTAAAAAAATAATTTTTAATATATAAAATTCTTAAACATTTTTAAGAACAAATTTTGGTATGCAAATATGAAGTATGTATTTATGTGCATATAAAAACAAAATTTGAAAAAAAATTGTCAACCCGTTTTTGAGATATCGTATTCACAAAAAAAAATTGAAACTTTTTTGAAAAATCCAATCATTTTTTTTTTTTGAAAATTTTGATATGCAATATGATTTGATCTTATCTGAAATTTGTGTATAAAAAAAAGTCCGTTGAGCCAATAACGAGAAAACTCAAAATAAAAAAATACGTTCTATGAAAGGTACTATTAATAGTTGCTAAGTGTAAAATTTTATAATTTACTAATTTAAGTATATGAAAAAAGTATAATCAAAATCTTAGGAGGAGTTTTTAAGCAAACAAATATTTTCCTTTGCGGTTTTTTAACTTTTGTATGGAAGGTGCCGTTATTTTTCAAAAATGTAAAATTTTTTCTTAAAATATTTTAGAAAGTACTAAAAAAGTCTAAAATATCGAGTTTCAAAAAAATCGATCATGTCGTTTCTGAAATATTTGATTTTCAAAAAAAAAAAAAAATTTTAAACATTTTTTAAAAATCAAAAAAATATTTTTTCAAAAATATTGGTACACAAAACTTTTTATATTTTTTGGAAGCTTCTGTATAAAAAAATAATTGAAATCAATCGTACCATTTTGAAGAAAATCAAAAATTAAAAAAATGGTTCCTTGGGAGGTACCATTAATAACCATTTTTGAAAAATGGTTTTCTACCCAGAGAAAGCCTTTACTAAAATAAATTTATTGAATTTTTTTTTAAGAAAAGTTGTCGAGCCGTTTTTGAGAAAAATACGATTATGTAAAATTGCTAAAAAAGTTTGTATGGCAGGTAATGAAAAGATCGTGTGGGCATAATCACCAAAAACCACTATGTACCAAGTTTGAAGAAAACCGATCGAGCCGCTTAGGCTGTAGACGCACAGACAGACAGACGGACAGAATTGTGCCACCCACTTTTTTGATGTTCTCTATCATCGTTATATCATGTCTGATTGTCATCTCAAATTTTTTTTGCACGAATCCAAAACTTGCCTTATAGTACTTAAATCGCAAGTAAAAATTTATTGAATAGAATTTTTGTTCTTAAAAAAGTTTGATTGCAATATTTGCTTGACAAAAATTTACAAAAATTTACAAAAATCAAGTCGAAATACTAATTCCTGAATAAAATTTGTTGGAGGATCTGGTTTTATTTTTTAATTTAAAAGGTTAACCGCTAAATCGCCATTTTGTTTTAGTTTAAGATTTTCACTATTTGTGACACTATTTATTTATTGTTAAACAAGTCATTTTACTTCTTCATTTTAAGAGTGATATAATTTCATTCTAAAAAAGTGTGTCACAAATAAATAATTTGTCAGTACCATGGTATCTAAGCATTTAATGACATGATTATCAGAAATTAATATTCCTTTTAATGGCTTAGGTAAGTTAAAAAATTCTTGAAAGTTATTTTTCTCATTAGGATTGAGAATGAGAATAGAGGTTTTAAAAAAAGTCTAAATGTCAGTACCGTGGATGTTATTGCCATGGCATTTAAATAACCCTTATTGAGTTTTAAGGCCGTGTGCCAATTGCGTTAAAATCCTGGTTAAATTTGATCCCATGGCTAAATTTTGACATTACCGAGGTGAATATAGACTTCAAAATTTAACCTGCTCAGGAGCTCGTTAAAATTTTAGTCGGTGGTTAATTTTTGACATGTCTATGGGCGCGTTCGGCTGCGTATCTTAAGCGATCCGGATTTGTTTGTGTTGTTGTAAACCCTTATAAAAAAACTGCTGAGGGAGATGAATGTAGATAAATATTTTATTTTGCTATCAAGAAGTCATGAATCCTATCGGGAAAGATGAAAAATGGAAAAAAAAACTCTAAAATTAAATGAAAGGATTAAGAAATATAGACAAAGACCTTATAATAAATTTAAGTATGCACTCAAGAAGAAGTTTGAATAACTTGATATAAATCCTTGATAATGTAAAAGAATCAATAAAATTTATTGAAAATACTTTTTTAGATGATTCATTCATTTTGCAAACTGATATGTTTGCGAACTATCATTACTGAGAAAAATGCAACAACAAAACTAATGGGAAGTGAATATAAAAAAAAAAACCCATTTAATCCAATTGACACAGCAAAAACCTTAAATTTTACTCACCCCTATAAAAAGGGATAACATTTAACTGGGATCAAATTTAACCAGAATTTTAACGCAATTGGCACACGGCCTAAGGTGGCATGTTATCAAACCGTACGTAAAATATAGTAATTTTATTTGAAAGTTAATATTTCATTCTTTTATCTGTTTCTTAAGTCAAGTTGTTTTAACGAAAACTATTTTAGAAATTAAATTTTAAAATCAGTAAATTTGAAACAAATTGTGAATCTTATTTTAAAGTTGATTTTTAAAAAAATTAAGCCTTATTAAGCTTACTTAATTTTACTTTAGATGGCCTCAACCAACAAGCCCCTCTAGCCAGCTTGGTCCCTAGCTAGCTGCCTCCAGTTACGCACTCCAAGTTGGTTGAGGTCGTTCTCCACTTGTGTGCGCCACCAAAGGTGGGGTCTTCCTCTGCTGCGTAGACCATCAGGGGTAGATTCGAAGACTTGTCGGGCTGGTGCGTCGGTGACCATACGCTCCACGTGTCCGTTCTCAGCTGCTGTATTTTCAGCTTTTTGACTAGGTCGACGTCGCTGAAAAGCCCATAAAGCTCGTTGTTAAATCTTCTCCTCCATACTCCATCGATACATACTGTGCCGAAGATCACCCGAAGAATTTTCCTTTCAAAGCACCCAAGCAGATTCTCATCCGTTTTTGACAGGGTCCATGCTTCTGCCCCATAAAGCAAGACAGGGATGTTTAGGGTCTTATATAAGGTCTCCTTGGTTCTTTGAGAGAGGGCTTTACTACTCAAATGCCTTCTTAGCCCGAAGAAACAGCGGTTGGCAAGAGTAATTCTTCGTTTGATCTCTGCACTGATGTCATTTTGCGATGTAATAGCCTTATTTAGCTTTAGATGTTCAAAGGGTAGACACGGTGCATTCAAGAGGACACAAGCGTCCACAAGCTTTTTTTCAAAGCGAACCTCTGTCTATCAACTCCTACTCTCACCTCCAAGTGGTGAACATCGGGTGCCTAGTACCTTTAACTGAAGATGGGGTTCCAATCCCTGTGGACGGTTTTAGGGGGCAGCAAACGAGAGAGGGGGGGATGAGTGTTCCCACTAAGGCACTTCTCCTTCATTCAGGCGGCAGCGGAAGAATTCTCAAGATGGAATCAACGGTGGCGTCTACAGTTCCAGTTAGGCTGAACTACTTAGTGAACACCTTATACGGGCTACTACGACATATTCGGAGCTCAGGCCTATAAGGAGCGGTTAATCCGGCTCCCCGCCCTTGGAGTTATATATATAGGGTCTGGTCCTCCAGGTTGGGGGTCGTGCCGTCGGGGTGACTTCCCGGCCACGTAAAGCTATTTTAGTTGCGAAGCATCAACAAGCCTCGGATACGGACGGATTTACTGTTGACGAACCTAGCAAACGAAATAAGGACAACAAACTTCGGATCTGCACGTGGAATGTTCTGTCTCTCTATAGACCACGTGCAGCCCTTTGAACATTTAGCGGAGGCCCTAGACTGCTACAAAGCAGACATCACCGCCATCCAAGAAGTGCGATGGGATGGGCCGGGCAAAAGAAAACTGAAAGACTGCGATATATACTACGGTGACTGTTACCGACCACAAGGGCAGCGTCTTTTTGGATGTGGATTTGTTGTTAGAGGCAGACTGAGGCAAGAGGTCTTGAGTTTCAACTATGTGAACGAACGCCTCACGACAATTCGCATCAAGGCTAAATTCGCCAACATCAGCCTGATATGCGCGCATGCCCCCACAGAGGAGAAAGATGACGACACCAAGGACGAGTTCTACGAGCTCCTGGACAAGACATATGAGCAATGCCCTAGCTATGACATTAAAATTGTCTTGGGTGATTTTAATGCCAAACTAGGAAGAGAAGACGTCTTTGGTGGCACAATCGGAAGATACAGCCTGCACGACACCACCTCCGATAACGGACTCAGGCTAATCGACTTTGCTGCGGGGCGAAACGTTGTGGTAGCTAGTACGCAGTTCCCGCATCTCGATATTCATAAGGGGACATGGCGAATTCCTGGTCAATCAACCGCCAACCAAATTGACCACATTGCGATCGACGCAAGGCACTCCTCCAGTATCAAGGATGTCCGAACGTTCCGAGGAGCCAACGTTGACTCGGACCACTACCTCGTTGTAGCAAAGGTAATGCTACGGATATCCAGACCAAAGCCAAAACAGGGAAATACTGTCAGGAAGTTCAACGTCGGACGGCTACAGTCGCAAGAAATCGCCAGGTCCTTTTCCGATCGAGTCTCTCGCGCCCTCTTAACTAGTCCTTTGCCGCCAACTGCAAACATCGAGAACCAGTGGAAAAACTGCCAGGAAGCCATCAGAGATGCCGCCTCTGACGTGCTGGGCTTCGCACGACAACCACAGCGAAACCCCTGGTTCGACGAGGAATGCCGGCAAGTACATGCAGCCAAACAACAGGCATACAAAGCGGCGCTGCATAGAAGGACCAGAGCTGCTCGCGAGCTCTACGAGCAGAAGAGGAAAGAGGAACACAAGCTTCTCAGAAAGAAAAAGAAAGAGCATGAGAAGCGCGCGATCGAGGAATTAGAGGGATGCCACTGCAGGAATGAAGTTCGGAAGTTTTACCAAAAAGTAAAAAGAACCTCCCAAGGTTACAAACCCCGAACCGAAGCCTGCAAGGACGATCAGGGGAACATCGTGGTGGAAACGCAGTCGGTGCTGAGGATATGGAAAAATCATTTCTGCAAATTGTATAACGGCGATGACGAATCGAATTCCGCTACCATGCAAATTGCACCATTCAACCTGAACGACGTAGGCCAACAATTCCGTCCACCCGATCTTGACGAAGTGAGGATAGCCATATCTAAACTTAAGTCCAATAAAGCTGCTGGAGCTGATGGCCTTGCGGCTGAGCTATTCAAAGCGGCTGGCGATGAATTGGTTAGGAGTATGCACCAGCTCATCTGTAAGATATGGTCGGAAGAAAGCATGCCCGATGAATGGAACCTCAGTATTGTTTGCCCGATCCTCAAGAAAGGCGATCCTCTGGACTGCACCAACTACAGAGGCATCAGTCTTCTTAATATCGCCTACAAGATCTTCTCTGCCGTACTTTGTGAACGCCTGAAGCCATTCGTCAACAACCTGATAGGTCCATATCAGTGTGGCTTTAGGCCAGGGAAGTCCACCATCGACCAAATATTCGCACTACGGCAGTTCTTGGAGAAAACCCAGGAGTTCCAAATCGATACCCACCACCTTTTTATCGATTTCAAGGCCGCGTATGACAGCATCTATAGAGACGAGCTATATAGAGCAATGTCTAGTTTTGGCATCCCTGCCAAACTCGTCCGTTTGTGCAGGATGACGATGGAGAATGCACGCTGCTCCATCAAGGTCGGCAAAGACCTCACCGACACCTTTGATGTCAAAAAAGGTTTTAGGCAAGGCGACGCGCTGTCATGCGACTTCTTCAACATCGTTCTTGAAAGAATAGTGCAAAACTCTCACGTCAACACCAGAGGCACAATCTTTCAAAAGTCCGTCCAATTACTCGCTTACGCTGACGACATTGACATAATCGGACGAACAAAGCGTGATGTCAGTGGTGCTTTTGTGAGCATTGAGAAGGAAGCCAAGAAGATGGGTCTAACGGTGAATGAAAGCAAAACAAAATATATGCTGTCCACAAGAAAGGACACCCAACACCGACGTCTCGGACAGAACGTCACTATAGACAGCTATAATTTTGAGGTAGTCAGAGACTTTGTCTACCTAGGATCCGCTATAAACTCAGCGAACGACACCAGCGCTGAGATCAAAAGAAGAATTACTCTTGCCAATCGCTGTTTCTTTGGGCTAAGAAGGCAATTGAGAAGCAAAGCCCTCTCTCGAGCAACTAAACTGTCCCTGTATAAGACGCTTATCATCCCGGTCCTGATGTATGGTGCAGAGGCATGGACACTGCTAACAGTGGATGAGAACGCGTTAGGCTGTTTTGAGAGGAAAATTCTCCGGGTGATTTTTGGTCCCGTCTGCATAGATGGGGAATGGAGAAGAAGATACAACAACGAACTGTATGGGCTGTACAGCGACACCGACCTAGCCACAAAAGTGAAAAGCCAACGACTGAGATGGCTGGGTCATCTAAAGCGAATGGACACCAATGCTCCGGCCCGGAAAGTCCTTGAATCCAACCCCGTGGGACAACGCAGTAGAGGTGGACAGCGTAAAAGGTGGCGCACGCAAGTGGAAGAGGACCTCAACCAACTTGGCGTGCGAAACTGGAGACAGCTAGCTAGAAACCGAGCCGGCTGGAAGAAGCTTGTTGCTTGAGGCCTTGGTCCACCCCGGACTGTAGCGCCACCTTAAGTAAGTAAGTAAGTAAGCCTTATTTAGCATATTGTTTTTTTTTTTTTTTTTGATATTCAATGCTCTCATAAATTTTAAGTCAAATACTAAAAACCAGATGAAAAAATCCTTCTAAATTTTCGATAAATTAAAAGATAATGAAACAATAAATAATATTAATATTTCATATTAAGCCCATGAGTATTTATTTTGCTTAAACATGTCTTCAGCCTATCTTGGTTCCAGAAAAATGTATGCACAATTAAGTAAAAATTATAAATCATTGATTTTTTGATTTTTTTCTTGCTATACTGTAGGCCCGAAACGTGAAATTAACTGTTCACCAAACTCGCCTCGCAATTGCGCCATTGTTTCGCGTACTGTGTGGCATGTGGCACCGTCTTGTTGAAACCACATATCATGCAAGTCAAGAACTTCCATTTCGGGCAAAAAAAAGTTTGTTATCATCGCTCGGTAGCGTTCACCATTGACAGTAACGCTGCGATTCGCATCATCTTTGAAGAAATATGGCCCAATAATGCCGCCGGCCCATAAACCGCACCAAACAGTGGCTTTTTCGGGATGCATTGGTAGCTGTTGCAATGCTTCTGGCTGATCTTCACTCCAAATGCGGCAATTATGCTTATTTACGTACCCATTCAACCAAAAATGAGCCTCATCGCTGAACACAATTTTTCGATAAAAAAGCGGATCCTCGGCCAGCTTTCCAAGAGCCCATTCACCAAAAATTCGGCGTTGTGGTAGGTCGGCTGGCTTTAGTTCTTGCACCAGCTGTATCTTAAAAGGCTTTACGCCCAAATCCTTCCGCAAAATTTTCCACGTAGTGCTGTAACAAAGGCCTAACTGCTGGGAACGGCGCCGAATCGACATTTCGCGGTCTTCTGTCACACTAGCTGATACGGCCGCAATATTTTCTTCACTACGCACAGTACGTAAACGTGTTGGTGGTTTAATGTCCAACAAAGTAAATTTGGTGCGAAATTTGGTCACAATCTTCCGAATAGACTGCTCAGAAGGTCGAGAATGCCGACCATAAAATGGAAGCAGCGCGCGATGAACATTTCGAACCGAGCACGAATTTTGATAGTAAAATTCAATAATTTGCAAGCGTTGTTCATTTGTAAGACGATCCATGGTTAAATTGCAAACCAAACTGAAGCTGTTTGACAGTGACACAAGGTACTAAACACACGTCAGCTGTCAAAACCAGTGTTGCCAAAACCAAACCAGCTAAAAAATCACCCGTTATATGGCAAGTTATGCATGGGTGAAACAAATCGAGCTCCACGTATTGATCAGACTTGTAATTAGGATGCTACGGAAGACGGAAAACTGGATCTGACAGTTCTGTCGCTTTGTCTTTGCTTTCTCAAAAATGGTTCCAATAAATAAAAAGAAAAACATTCAATTAATTTTTTTTAGAAAAGGCTAGGATGGGAAACAATTAAAAAAAAAAATGTTTTAAATGGTAGGTAGGTACCTCGAAGAGAACCATTTTTTTACTAACGATTTTCCTGAAAATTATTCGGCTGATTTTTACCAGTTTTTATGCAGAAGCTCTCAAAAAGTTTAAATTATATTGTGTACCAAAATTTTCAAAAAAAAATATTTTTTGGATTACAAAAAAAAACATGTTTTTCTTGATACATTACGAATTTCGAAAACGGCTAAGTCGATTTTTTTAGAACTTAGTTCTTAAGAGTTTTTAGTACTTTTTAGAATATATAAAAATAAATTACATTTATTTTCGTTACCTATTATAGATACCTTTGTGAGCTTGAGGTTCTTGTTATTATTTTAAATAAAATTGTGACGTTTTGGACTTGGGTAAAACTCTTCTGTAGACAATGTTTATGAAGTAATTCCACAAATAATTATTATATTTATTTGCATTTGATATTTTATAATTTTTGAGAATATCTTAAAGAATATTTAAATTCGAAATTTAAACATTAAAAATGATCAATTTTTATTTTCTTAAATTGTCTTTTTTATAATTTTTTGAAAATCTCAAATTGTCCTTTTTATATTTTTTTAACCTCAAAAAAGACGATCCAAAATAATGTTCAATCAATTTGAGTCTCTTGAACATAAGAGCAAGTACGCAGTGACCCACCCAGTCGTACATTTTATTTTGGTTGGTTTTTGCTGCCTTTCCTGTTGAATTTTTTAAAAAAATCCATTTTGGTCATAGGAATTTTAGTTTTGAAACAAAAAGTTTTGAGTGTGAAATTGATAAATTTGGCTTAGTTTCCGAGTTATGTACCAAACTAATAGAAAAGTGGCCAGTATGACCACATTCTCAGAAACGAAAGGTGAATTTGGTAACATTTTCGGTTTTAAGCATACTTTTGCCCAAAAAAGAAACATATTCTTTTTACTCAACTAACACCCAATCACTCTTGTGAAAACAAATGCGTCCCGGCCAATCATTTTCAAATCTGGTCCTACTCTGGTTCAGTGAATAACAATACTGGGCAGACATATGCATAAACTGTCAAAATTACCTGCCCCAAATGCTACGTGACGTTGGTTGATTGAGAGTAGACGAACGAAATGACTTTCAATATACTTTATTTTAATGTACAAAAATATCAACAAAAAATAAAAATTGTGTAATCGAGCTTTAATCGAGCTTTAAAATAATATTACTGCCCAAGAAAGACAATAGATACTCATTTCTTTACAACTCTGCGTGTTAAATTTATAAAAGGACTCTTATAGGTATCGCTTCAGTTCTCTCTCACGTAAAATTAATTAATTTCTAAATAATGAACTTTCAAATTTGTTTCAACGTCGAAAAATTGACTGCCTATGTCTACTATGTTATACTTATTTTACGACATGCTTTTAAAGCAAAAATAAAAAAAACTTTAACCAATAAGTAAAATTTATTAACCAAGAAAAACGTGACTTTTCATTATTTAAGCTAAAAAACGTTTAATTATGTAGATTTTAGACGGATCCTAAATCACAATGATTGACAGTTCCTCCAGGTCGGTAGATAAGATACATATTTTAAAACACACCTCGATTTTACATTTCTTATTAGCTGGTACTACCTCAGTGATTTTAATATTAACTTCCCCAAAAATCGTGCAATTATTTCACAGCAAGATGAACAAAATATATGTATCCTTCCTGATGAACTCAAATATTCCGCTTTGATTAACCTTACGAAGAAGGTTTTTTGTTTAATGGATAATAATCAGAAATATCCAACCCTATGTCCCTCGTTACAACCCCTCCATTCGATATTTCAATGAATTTTCTAATTTAAGATTTTCTTATTTCATTGGTTGGTCAAAAAAAAAGAAAACAAAAAAAAAACAGTTACCTTACTCAATTCATTTCTAATTCAATCCCGCATTTGCCTTTGCGATTGTTCTAGATTCCACAAGATCCTAGGGAATTAAGTCATGTTTCTGCGAATACTTATGGACTTATTTAAGGTTGAATGATAAATGATGGTGATTGTGCGGTATTTTCTTGTTGGCATGAGGATTACGTGAGATAAATTCGCTTATTGGGGACTTGTATTTACGTGATGCGAGACTCAATGAGAAAATATATTAAAATTTTCTTTAAAAATATGTATTTAAGTTAAATTTATAATTGACTTCTACGCCGTTTTATTTTACGAAATTATTTACCGTTATTTTCATTACT
Organism: Dasysyrphus tricinctus; assembly: GCA_963921185.1. NCBI lineage: Eukaryota > Metazoa > Arthropoda > Insecta > Diptera > Syrphidae > Dasysyrphus > Dasysyrphus tricinctus. The sequence goes on from OY992533.1 coordinate 77,216,996, forward strand.
CCCTTCGGTAAGGAAAGATAAAAAGAACAAACTAGATGAAGAGATGCCCAGTCGTGACTAACCGGATGAACGTAAAATGTAGCGGAAATGGAAACTAGCAGAATTAGAGCTCTTCTTTTGGATATTTCCAATTTCTTGATAAAGCTACAGGCCTACAGTTGAATCCATCCTTAGAAAGAGGAATCTTTAAAGCCACCGAGTTGTCATTTGAGACGACAGAACATGAGGTTTTAGATATTAAAATGATTGAATGAAACGCTTAGTGATGTGTATGTATGTTCCTGGTTAACTTAAAAAGGTCACTGATTTAAAATTTAAATGCCGAAAATATCGATTGGTACATTTTCTGTTGAAATTATCCGTTGTAATATTTCTATTCAGGTTTAAGAAATAATTGAAACAAAGATTTATTTATAACGAAGAAAAATAGTATTTAATAAAGAATTTAAATGTTTCTTGTACAATATATGTATATGAAAGGAATGAACAGAAAATTAAAAGCTATAATGAAAGTTTATTCAAAGTTTTCTATACAAAAATGTATAACTCAACACTCCCACTCATTTTTATATAAGTTTCATTATTGGTAGACAAAAAATTAAAACAATAAACAAAACATAAATACTTTCAACAAAGTTTAAACAATTTCATTCAAGCCCAATCTGATCATGTTTGATTTAAATGTCGATGTTGATAATGGTTTTATGAAACCATCTGCTCATTGATCCTCCGTTTTAATGTATTCAACATTGATAACTTTTTCTTCATTCAGATTACGAATGAAATGTAAACGGTCATCAATATGTTTCGTCTTTGATGCATTTCAGGATTCCGGACTAAGCATAGATATTGCACTTTGATTATCAACAAATATCTTAGTTGCTTCATGTTGTTCATATCCAATGTCCTTTAGTAGTTGACGCAACCAAACTGCTTCTTTTGCTCCATCACAGGCTGCCATATACTCAGCCTCTGTTGTAGATAACGCTACAGATTTTTGGCTTTGACTTTTAACGATACCTTGGCCAATTTTGAATGTGTAATCAGTTGTTGAACGACGTGATTCCGTGTCCCTTGCATAATAAGCATCTGTATATCCCGTCAATAGTACTTCCGTTTTGTTCTCCAAGCCATACTTTATACCACTAGATTTTGTATGATTTAGGTATCGAAAAATTCTTTTCACAGCACTGATATATGTCTGATCCGGATTTAGCATATAACGACTACTTCTCCCACTGCATATGAAATATCAGGTCTTGTAGCAGTTGCTGCATATATTAATGATCCACATGCTTGAAGATACGGAAAACTTAATTCACAGTCCTGCGGCTTGATTTTGATAAAACTGTTCCAATTTCAAAAGGAGTTGAAATAGGCTTCGAATCACTCATCCGAAATTTTTCAACAATCTTATCGATATAATTTTGTTGACTGATTTTTAATGTTTTTGCATTTCGATCTCGTTTAATTTCCATTCCAATATAGTAATTGCTGTCGCCCAAAGTGATCTTGAAAGTTTTCTGCAATTCATTAACCAATGATTTAATTGCTTGTACACTATGCGAAAGAATTAAACCATCGGCAGCATATAGTAATGATTTAATTTCATCTTCTATAGCAATTTTCCATTCCCTTGAATTATTTGACTGCATTGCATCCTCATAACTTAAAAGTTCATCAATCGTTGCCACCATACTTGCTTCGTACATTTTCGTTTTCCTTGGATTCAATATTAAACGGCCACTTTCTCGCTTATATTCTGGAATATTTTCTTCAATCGAGGTAATTTCAACTTGATTGGCTATTGAATTTTCTTCACTGGCATTTTCTGTTAATTTTTGTTGAACTGTGTCAGCATTCACTACCTCAGTCCCGTTTTCGTCATTTGAAAATTGAAAATACTCACTTTTAATGAAATTTCCATTGAATTTCACATCGCAGCTTACAACAATTTTTCTTAAAACTGGATCGTACAGTCGAAAATTCTTTTGCGTTGGTTCATATCCAACCAAATGGACCTCCTTTGCTTTTGGAATGTGTATATAACCAACAGTACCAAAGACCTTTACATGTCCAAGTTATGGTTTTTCACCAAACCAATTTTTATAAGGCGTTATAGCTTTATTCTAGGCATTTGGTGAATGATTCAATAAATATACCGCTGTTCGAACTGCTTCTTCCCACAATGATTTATTCAAAGCACTTTCACATAGCATTGTCCTTGCATATTCTTGTACCGTTCGGTTGTCTCGTTCAATGTATCCATTTTGTTCCGGTGTGTAAGGCGAAATTCGTTCAATGATTATTCCACGCTCCGCAAGATACTTCATCAGACTCCGATTGATTAACTCAGTTCCATTATCACATCGAATTCGTTTAATGTAACTTTCCATAGAAAGTTCGATGAAAGCTAAGAATTCTTTAAATTTGTCCTTTACTTCTGATTTTTGAGCGATCTATGTGAACTAATCTAAAACCAGTTGCTTAATCTTTCATCAACATAAAATATTGAGCACCACCAATACCTATTTGCTTTATTTTTCACACAAATCAACATGGAAACATTCACACTTAGTAATTGAACGCTTTTCTTTTAATGGATGTGAGCTACGATGCAATTTTCCAATTTGACATTCCCTGCAAAAGTAGTTGTTTTCATCAGACAAATTGATTCCACTTACTAAGTTTTGCTTGACCATCGTCTTTATTGTTGTTGTATTCATATGGCCCAAGCGTCTGTGCCATTGTTGTAATGAATTTAGCGATTCCCCACTAAAGCCTTTTGCAGTTAAACATGAATCAGCACACTTCTTTGTAGTATCATGTCTAAAAATCATTCGCTCTAAATTGTTTTCATCTTTTTAGCCAAGAGCCGCTGTTTCATTTCCTTGTGTGATGACGCAATAGTTGTCCTCGAAATTAATTTCGAAACCTTTGCTCATCAACGATCCAATTGAAAACAAGTTGACGTTTGATTTTGGAACATATCGAACATCTTCTAAAAATCTTGTATGTCATTCACCATTAATCCATGCCTTGATTCCGATAGTACCACTACCTTCGACATTCAGTGATACATTGCTTGCAGTTTTGATGCAAGCTTGATTTTCATTCGATGAAAAATTACAGAACCAATATTTTCGGAAAGTTATTGCCGAAAATGTCATTGATGGTTTCTTTTCGTTCTTGTCTTTTGTTTGATATTATTTCTTCTGATCTGGGCAATCTTTCTTCCAGTGTCCTTCCTTACCATAAGAAAAACAAGTCGATAAAGGTGTTTTTTGTGCTCAAATACCGTCTTTTTCTTATGATGTTGTTTTGCATTGTAAGCTGCTGCCACCGGATGTTGTTCTTTATCTACTTTATTCATTTGATCTTCTTCTAATTGCAGTTTTGCCAATAGGGTATCAATTGTCCGACAGTCTTTAATATTGTACCAAAACGTTTTAAAATTCTTGAACTTGGAGCCTAAACCACTGATTATTCGACACATCTTAAGATTATCAGACAATTTTTCTTTATGTTCTTCTATCTCAGCTGCCAATCGAAAAACCATTGAAACGTACAACGCAACTGATTCTTCGTCATTCATTTTAATTGCGAAATATTCTTCATACAGTGTCATTATCCTTACATCGCTCTTCATATTATGAATGCTTTCCAATAATTTCTTTAGCCGATTTGCAAGTTAAAACATTATTCGCTTGTTCACCATCCAAAGATGAAAAAAGAATAGCCATTGCTTGACCATCTCCCTTCATAATACAGTAGACGCTCGATTTAGTGAATCTCGAAATAGTGAACTATCCACAATAGTGAACACACAAAATTTTATATAAAAACGTATTTTGTATAAAAATTTCGCGCAAGCTTTTTACATAGCTTGAGAGCTCTGAGGAATTGCTTCTGTTTTTTATTTAATCCTGAGTGAAAGCCTTATTTAATATGCTTAATTAAAATTAAAAACATTCACATCGAACGAAATGTGCATTTAGGATCAAATTCGTCTTTAAAAAGCCTTTGGAAACACCCGCTCAAAAATTGAATAATCTTGAAACAGTGAAAGGGCCTGGTTTTAATTACTTCACTATATCGAGCGTCTGTATGTCTATTTTGACAAAAGATATTGATCTCCCTTGAGCCATGCTTTGTGCTCTTTTTCATTTTTTTTATCTGGTGCAACCTCAGAACCTCCTGCAATTTCCATGAGACCTTTCCCACGCAGAATTGCCGTTACTTGAAATTTCCAAGCTTTGAAATTAGAACCATTCAAACGATGAGATATAGTTGCAATATCCTCCGAATTATTAATTTCTACAAATCTTTGCTAAATCAGAGAATATCAAGTTATGACGACACGAAAAATATTTTTCTTCGGTTATAATGCACTGGGCTCATAACCTGTTGAAATTATCCTTTGTAATATTTCTATTAAGGTTTAAGAAATAATTGAAACAAAGATTTATTTATAACGAAGAAATATAATATTTAATAAGGAATTTAAATGTTGCTTGTACAATATACATATATGAAAAGAATGAATAGAAAATTAAAAGCTATAATGAAAGTTTAATCAAAGTTTTCTATACAAAAATGTATAACTCAACATTTTCACTACGTGTTGTATCAAGAATTCTTCCTAACCAAAAGTATGACACGATGAATTACCTTCGAGACATAATTTCAGTTTAAAAGCAAAAAGGGCAATAAAGGGTACAAGTTCTTAAAAAAATAAAAAAAAATAAACCTTTTGATACCTATCACATTTTATCTCATTTTCATACATCTTACTTTTGACTGGCAGTTTTTTTCTTCTTCCATTCCATAGTGAATTAATTGAAAAGAAGAACTTTTGTTCATCAGAAAAAGTGAAAACGTATCAAATGTTTGGTACACAAAATATCATCGTCAAACATTCCCTCGAGAGAGAGAGAGAGAGAGAGATTCGATATTCGAGAGTATACCTAATTCTTCAATGAAATTGATGCATACCTTAACAGAGAACTTTGTATTGAAGGCAAAAACAGGAAATCCCAGAGCAAAAACAATCGGAAATTCGAGGAAACTATAGCTACTATAGGTAAATCTTAGCAAATCTTTTGCTCTTTGCTATGCTAACAGCATGTCCTTATAGACAGAAAAAATGTAGAGAAGAGAAGTGTATTCTGTTTCAGTGTGGAAATTGAATAAACGTGCCATTCTGTATGTATATTAGGGTGGTCGTTAAAAAACCAGTTCACCTTCATCGACTCTAATTGGAGGAAACAAATTATTTCCTATTTTTTTTATCAATCCCTTTTGTCACTGTAATAATTAATTTAATTATAGTAATACTCGGTTATTCGAATAAAACAGGATAAAAGAAGTGTGTTGGAATTAGGCAAGTAAAAATATTTACACCGGCTTAGACAAGAGGGTCCATTTAAAAAAAAAAAAAAAAAAAAAAAAAAAACATCTACTATACTATACTATAGAAGCCCAGTCGGAGTGAACAATTGGAATACTTACAATTTTTTTTATTTTATTCGATACAAGGGTTCATAAAGAGTCTAAGGAAAAGTTTTCAGCCTCTTGTCCCTATTGCGTTGGCGGCCATCTTGGATAAAAAAAAAATGATTTTTTCTTAAATAGCTCGTCTATTTTCAACTTTTGACTAAAAATGTACTCAATAAAATTGTTCAAATTTTAATTATCTTCAACTTTGGTATTGATAGTTCTAACTTGCGATATACACTCCTCGTCAACTTACTACGCACAAACATTTTTTAATATACTTTATCCATTTTTTCCAAACAGTGATGGTTATTATGCCATCTGTTGATGCTAACTATTCCCTTAAGATGTTAAGCAGATAATTCCGAAAGAATTATCCAAAAACAACCATGAGTTTTTCTTCAACCACTTGCAAAGTGTTTTATATGCAAAGTAGGAGTTTTTTTTTAGTCAACTGAATAGGTACAACGCCATTTTCTTCGTTGTTTATAAGTTTTTTGGAGTGCTTGACAGTTTAAATTAACGATTTTAGTGTTTTCAGTAAAATTTAATTCTTGATTTCAAATTTTAAGAAAAATGGGTAGATCTACGTGTCTTAACAGTGTTGAAAAAGCTAAAATCGATTTACTTAGAGACCAAGGCCTAACTGGATGTGCAATAGCTGATAAAGTTGGCCGAAGTTTTAATGTAGTTTATTCTTACTTGAAAAATAAAGATGCATACGGCAAAAACATGAAGGGAGGTAAGAAAACAGCAACAACAGCAGCTGAGAGACGAAGAATTTTAAGATATGCATCAAATTCTTTTGATTCTGTGGGTAAAATAAAACAAAAAGTCGGCGTAAACGCAAGTTGCTCAACAGTATTAAGAGTAATCAACAACTCAAGCCATCTTAAACGAATGATACTTAAGAAAAAACCACCACTTGACGAGAGACGGAAAATGTTGCGATTAGATTTTTCAAGACTTCACATGAGTTGGAAAAAAGAATGGTATCACGTGGTTTTTTCAGATGAAAAAAAGTTTAATTTCGATGGCCCTGATGGGTTCAACTTCTATTTTCACGACTTAAGAAAAGAAAAAAGATTTTTAAAGCGCCATCATAGTCGTGAAGGAGGTGTCATGATATGGGGAGCAGTCAGTTATTATGGAACAGTTGAGCTCGAGTTTGTAACATCAAGAATGACAGCAGCTGGGTATAAAGTAATTTTGGAAAGAAATTTTCCTAAATTTTCTAACATCTTTGGACCCATAAACTGGACCTACCAACATGATAATGCGCCTATTCACTCAGCGCGCATAATAAAAACATGGATAGAGGAGCAACAAGTGCAGTTGCTTCAATGGCCGCCGTACTCACCTGATCTAAACATCATAGAAAATGTCTGGGGATGGTTAGTACGCAAAGTTTATGAGGGTGGTCGTCAGTTCGAAGACAAAGAAACCTTAATTTCTGCAATCAAATTAGCGTGGAGCGAAATTTCGTTAAATTACATTAAAAAGCTATACGATTCCATGCCGGATCGAATTTACGAAGTAATTAAAAATAAAGGTGGAAGTACCCACTACTAAACTTAAACAAAAACTTGTTTCATTCCATTCCAATACCAATTTTAATTTTTGTACCTATTCAGTTGACTCAAAAAAAAACTTCTACTTTGCATAAGTTACACTTTGGAAGTGGTTGAAGGAAAAACTCACGGTTGTTTTTGGATAAAACTTTGAAATTCTGTTATTTATATGTTACGAAAATTTTTACCATCAACAGATGGCATAATAACCATCACTGTTTGGAAAAAATGGATAAAATATATTCAAAAATGTTTGTGCGTATTCAGTTGACGAGGAGTGTATGTATGTAGGTACTATAAGGCAAGTTTTGAATTCATGCAAATAAAAACTTGAGATAACAATCAAACATGATATTATTTTATTATTTACGATGATAGAGAACACCAAAAAAGTGGGTGGCACAAGTCTTTCTGTCTGTCTGTCTGTCTGTTCGTCTACAGCCTAAACGGCTTGATCGATTTTCTTCATAGTGGTTTTTGGTGATCTTGCCGACACGTTTTTTTAGAACCAAAAATAACGGTACCTGCCATATAATTTTTTATCAATTTTACATAATCACTTTTTTCTCAAAAACGGCTCGACAACTTTTCTTAAAAAAATTCAATACATTTATTTTAGTAAAGGCTTCCTTTGGGTGGAAAACCATTTTTCAAATATGGTTACTAATGGTACCTCCCAAGGAACCATTTTTTTAATTTTTGATTTTCTTCAAAACAGCTTCCAAAAAGTATAAATATATATTTCTTTACCAAAATTTTTGACAAATTATTTTTTGGATTTTTAAAAAATGTTTCAACTTTTTTTTTAGGAAAATCAAATATTTCGAAAACGACATGATCGATTTTTTTGAATCTCGATACTTAAAAGTTTTTTAGTATTCTCTAAAATATTTTTAGAAAAAATTTTACATTTATGAAGAAAGTAACGGTACCTTCCATACAAAAGTTAAAAAACCGCAAAGGAAAATATTTTTTTTTCTGAAAAACGACTCCTACGATTTTGATTGAACTTTTTCTATATACTTAAATTAGTACAATCTACTACCAAAAATTATAAAATTTTACACTTAGCAACTATTTATAGTACCTGTCATAGAACGACGTATATTTTTATTTTGAATTTTATCGTTAAACGGACTTAGATGATTATTTTTATACACAAATTTCAGACAAGATTAAATTATATTGCATATCAAAATTAAAAAAAAAAATTTTGGATTTTTAAAAAAAGTTTTTTTTTTTTTTTGAAAATTCGATATCTCAATAACGGGTTGACATTTTTTTTCAAATTTTGATTTTATATACTAAAGATTTGCATACCAAAATTTGTTCTTAAAAATGTTTTAAGAATTTTATATATTAAAAATTAATTTAAAAAAAAAACGCTCCAACGATTTTAAATTTTTTTTCCCATACAATCATATTCAATCAATAATTAAGATGGCATTCTTTTTTTTCACCTCAAACAGTGAAAAAGTTGTTTTAGCTAATTTAAATATCGTATTTCATATTTCTCTACATTTTTCTCTCATAATTTCCATGTTTTTATTTACAATTTTCTAAAGCCCGCAGTGTCTTGAACATAAGAGCAAGTACGTGCGACCCAGTCGTGCATTTTATTTCTCTACGGTTGATGTTTTCGACTTAATCCGCAGAAAAGGGTTGTGCCATTGTTATTCAGTCAACTCATTTATGAGCGTTTTTGAACTATGCAAATAAAAAGTTTTATACTTTTTTTTTTCAATTCGTTGAAAGAGGAGGTTATAAGGAGTCTTAGACCAAGTTTTTGACAGCCCAGCTTTTTAACTTTGGTCACCATCTTGAATTTAACGAAAATGACTTTTGTAAAATATACAGGGTGTCTTACATAAACACAGGGTGTGTAACAAAAGGCTAGATTGTGTAGCTTGGGCTGATACAAAAAAAGTCGTATTGGAGGGAGAGTCTATTCCCCCCGTTAAGGTGGGTGGGGCAATTTACTAAAAAATTGACTTAAAATAGAAACAAAAATATAAAAAGCAACGGAAATACTTGCAGTGTCATGATATAACTTTTGGAAGCCAAAAATCTATTCTCTAAATTAGAGGTAGGGTCTACTCCCCCCGTTAAGGTGGGAGGTTCAATTTACTAAAAAATTGACTTTAAATAGAAAAAAATAAATATCAAAAAACAACGGAAATGCTTGCAGTGTCATGATATAGCTTTTTTGGAAGCCAAAAATCTATTCTCTAAATTCCCTTTTTAAAATGGTTTTTGGAAATATTTTTTGAAAAAAAGGGATAGTGTACTTCCATGTAAAAAAAAAAATACCAAGAACCTGCTAAGGGAAATATCTAATAAGATAATAAAGTGTTTTTTTGATTTTCGATTTTCTCATTAACGGCTCAACTTATTTCAATCAAAATTTTTCCCCGAAAGCTTTGATAGAATGTTAATGATAAAGCATATCAAAATTTTGAACAAAATAAATTTTGGATTTTTAATAAAGAACTAATTTTTTTTTTGAAAATTCAATATTTCAAAAGTGGGTTTATGAATTATTTTGAAATATCAGTTTCTTATGTAAGTTAATATATAATCAAAACTGGCACACCACAATTTTTTTGAAAATGTTTCTAATTTTTAAGAAATTCACCCCAACGATTTAAAAATGTTTGTTTGCATATTTATATTTCCTCAAGTAATCAAATGGCATACTTGTTTTTGGGCCTTAAGTGTATTTATAAGTGCTTTATACAGTTACAATTACGATTTATTTATATTATTTTATATTTTTGTTAAAACTGGTTAGAAGATTACAAAATTTAAACCCAAATTAGTACTTAATAACACCAAATCAAAAAAAAAAAATTTGTCTGTTTTGTTTTCCAATTTTTGTTAAGAATTTTGAGTTTTTAAACAATTTTTGCCGAAGCTGTTCATTAGAACAACTTTCTTTGAAAATAGAATATAAGAATGGATTTCTATCTTAAAAAAAGCTAAACACTAAAATTGTAAGTAGATAACCGTTGTTTTTTTAAACATTTTTTTCTTTTATAAGTATTATTTTGGGGAATTTTCCCTTCAGCATAAGCGGGGAAATCACCCAGTGTATGGACAAAAAATAACGAACAGCCACTATAAGGGATGAAAATAAAAACCAGACCAAAATAAGGCATTATATTTTCATCATTTAGAGCAGATTTAGGCCCCATTCAAATATAAAACCCCAAGTACAAAATACCGCAAACTAAAATTCCGCATTAAAATAAAGTATCCTTCCGTAAAGTGGCAACGCCAAGAATTTACCGGAAAGTGCGTCTAATCAACACCTATCTTTTAAGATATCAACCTTATTTTCCCAAAACGTTTGGTATCTGAGGGCGTTTCATCAGGACCTATCTCTTGAGACATCAACCGTTATTTTCCCAGCACGTGCTTGGCAGCTGGAAGCGTTTTCCCAACTTTTTCATATATATATACGTTTGGCATCTGTTTCATCGGTGTTTCCGCAACATTTTTGATGTTCAAAATATTAATAATTTCCAACAAAGTGGAGGTCCCACCCTTAGAAATAAAAAAAGTACTTTCTCGAAAAGTGGGAACATTGAAATTTTACCCGAAAGTGCGTCTGCATAACATCCACTTTTAAAGACATCGGCCGATATTTTCCCAACTAGCGTTTTTCATCTGGAAGCGTTATAATTGTTCATACTCAAATTATATGCCAGCGTTACAGAGTCAGTCAGTTAGTCAGTCAGTAAGTTAGTCAGTTAGTCAGTCAATTGGTCAGTCAGTTAGTAAGTCAGTTAGGCAGTCAGTTAGTCAGTAAGTCAGTCAGTTAGTCAGACAGTTAGTCAGTCAGTTAGTCAGTCAGTTATTCAGACAGTTAGTCAGTCAGTTAGTCAGTCAGTTAGTCAGTCAGTGAATCAGTGATCATCGTAAAAATGTTCATACTTCAGAATGACGATACAAATTTCTTTGAAAAAAATTCCAATAAATAATAAACTTGTGTCCAAATGGGTTGTCACAGAAAAAAAAACCTGAAACAGAGATTTGTTTTAAATTGTGCAGGTACTCTTTCAACTGTACTTTGATGGAATTTACGAATAGTTTAATTCCAATTTTCCAAACGTCAGATTCATCTCCTGCACCCCCGTAGACATAAAGCAGGAATAAAATCAAGACTACCCTACAATTTGCATGGGAAGCACACAATATGACTGAACTATTGTTAAGAGAACAAAATAGAGAACATAGAAACCAGGCATGTCCAGAAAAATGAGACTTCAGAGCCCTCAGCTAGTTTTGATCTGTCAAGAAGTGAGCAAGTGGATCCAATTTTTTTTTTCATCAGTAATTTGACAGCAAAACTGAGAAATTTTGCTAAGGAATCCTGTTCATGAGGCTGAGACAGGCAGAGGTCTTGAGATATCATTTTTCTGAACATGTCTATATTCAGTTGTAATGTCAGGTAATTTTTTAATTTTTAAAAATAGGATTCGGAAAACAATAAAATCCAAAGTTAAAGTTTTTCGTTTTCAAGTTTTTTATTTTTAAGTTCTCAGCATTTTTATTTTTTCAGTGCAAAAGAGAGCAATGTGTTACTGTGAGATTCGAATTTGCGAAATTTTGCTAATGGCGAGATTTTATATTGCGATATTTCGGTTGGTGTTTGTGAAACTTTTTCGTGCGAGATTGCTAAATGCAAGATTATCAAAAACAGGATTATCAATTTTCGAAATTTTAGCTTTCGAGATTTTTAAATAAATGCGACATTTGGGTTTTCGAGATTATGGTTTGCTGGATTTCATTTCGCTTCCTATAATGACCACCCTAATATTCATACATTCATAGATGTATATGTATGTACCTAGTCACGTGATCTTACCTATCTTTAGCAGGAAGCAAAATGATTGGATATGAAAGAAGTCTTTGCATTTTATTACACCAGCAATAACTCTGATGTGAAATCTTAGGCCATAGAATGCTGAATGGTCGTTTGTTAAGTTAACAGACTGATAAGAAATTTCCAATGAAAAACTGATGGATACATGTTACACGTTGGACGTGTTCTCAGGTCATTTTAGTTTTGTGTGTGAGGTGGTGCTTCTGTCTGACTTGAATTTGGGCCTCAACTAACAAACAAGTTGGTAAGATTAGACGAAACACATTTTCGAGGACTTTGAAAATATTGAATGCCATTATGTGGGTGTTGGACAGATCCCTTGTCCTGCTAAACTGCATACAAAATATGGTTTTGAAAAAAAGAACAACTTTAATTTTCTGAAGTGTTCACTTTCGAAATTTTGAAAATCGACACGTTTCAATTTTTTGTATCACTCCAATTTCAAAGAGTAGATAAAGAATTGTAAATGGCGTTTGTATCCAAATGTATCGGGAAGAATCAATAATTATGCTTCCATAATAATAATTTTTGACGCATATTTTGAAAAGTTTCTGTTTCTCATATTATATAAATACGTAGTTTTAAAAATCATAGATCAGGGTTGTAAAAGAATGCAATCTTTTGTGAATAAAATCATAATTGATCATTAATTGAATTCAATCAAAAGACTGCATTTATAGAATTTACTTTGAGACTGCGACTTCCAATTCTGCAATTACCATTCATTCGACAAACAAAAAATTCAAAAGAATGTATTCTTTTACAATAAATGAAAAAAGAATGCATGAATTCCATTCGCAAAAGATTGCATTCTCTTGCAATCCTTATCAGTGTCACATCCGTAACAATTAAAGCACACATATGAATCAAGGCTCAAATGCAGTTGGATTAAGTTACCACTTAACTTTACTTAACTTTGTAAAAGAATGCAATCTTTTGTGAATGCAATCATTAATTGAATCCAATCAAAAGACTGTAATTATAGCATTCACTTTGAGACTGCGATATAAAATTCTGACACTACCATTTATTTGACAAAAAATTCAAAGGAATGTGAAAGAATGCGAAAAGAATATATGAATTTCCAAAAGATTGCATTCAATTGATTACTGTATGCAGGATGGGGGACACAATGATTGCAATCATTTCAATGTCAAATGCATGGTGACAACAAAATTTGAGGTTGCAGTCTCAAAGTGAAGTCAATGAATGCAATCTTTTAATTGAAGTTTTAAAAGATTGCATTCGCAAAAGATTGCATTCCTTTGCAATCCTCATCAGTGTCACATCCGTAACAATGAAAGCACTCATGTGAATCAAGGCTCAAATGCATTTGGATTAAGTTACCACTCAACTTTTTCTATAATTCAATTGAAACTTAACTTTTTCAATAATGATTCCTTCATTTATTCAGAGGAGCTCAACACACTATAGGTAGCCGTAATTTGTCATTAAATTTAAGTTGGTGATAAGCTCTTTCAAAGCTCTCTCTGGAAGAACAGACATGAGTGCCTTTATGCTATGCAGAATCATCTTCAAAATTACTCACTCAACAATAAACACGTTGGTTCCTCAAATATTTATTCTTAATTAATTTTCCAAGCTGTATGATGGCCTTTGTCCATGCCCGTCTTACACCCTTAACACTCCCATCAAAACAATGTCATGCTTCAATAATTTCACAAAATATTATACTAGAAACCACATCGTTTGACTCAAACTTAAACAAGAAAATCGAAACCACTTGCTCAATAAATTGTATTCCATCATGGAATAATATTCAAAAACCATAAGGCGTGTCAAACCAACCATATTACGATAGCAATAACAAATTATTTACCATCAAAACTCCATCAGTGATATTGTTCAAGCATAATCGGATTTTTATTACTTACACGTTTTTCCCTTCCTCTTCCTCTGATGAATCTGAATTTACCATCGCATCAGTCGACCCCATCGCCCATCATGGTTCGAGACAAACAATGAGAATGACCATCTAACAATGTACACCACGACAGCCCTAGCCCTCTGACTGACCATCCGTATAAATTATTGATCGTTTGAAGGCGATTTAGTGGACATGACCACTTCACTGGAATACCTAGGTCATGTCGAATGCTGGGCATATTCATTTTGGTCTGGTATAAAGGAGACCATGGAGTCAGGAACAATACTAGGTATTTGGTGATGGTTTGGAGTTGCTACTTCTATACACAAGAGTAAGTGCTCTCTGAAAAACATGACATTTTTTGTTTGACCATCAGTCGTCCTTGTCCGTCGTCGGTTGGTTGGTCAGTCGGTCGGAATCGGAAGGATGTGTGTTTTATTTTGGACAAGGACATTTTTTTTGTTCGTATTTTGAAAGCGTTCTATTATGTTGACTATTACAGGAATAAGCGATGGAACGTGAGGATGCATAAATCATTCCATGGAGACCTGCGAGTATTTTTCAGTTATTGGATTTCTATAGGTGCCAGAATTAAGTAGTTTCAAATGTCTATTTGTTGATTGATAGATAATGATTTTTTAGGACTTAAATTGATGGCAGCTTTATATCTCCTATGAAGCAAAAAAATACGCATTTAAAAGAAAAAAATAGCAGAAGGCAGGGTTGGTGTTATAGCTTTGTACATAGCTGTTCTGATATTCGGTCAAATTTCATTCGCACGGGTTGAAAACGAAAAGAAACGTCAATTGAAAACGCAAAAAAATGGGGGATTGTGCATCCGTTTTCGTCTTGACAAATCCCAAACCTAAAAATCCACAAAACACAAAATCCTCTAATTCAAAATCCACAATCCACAAAATGGGATTTTAAATTTAGATATTTTTGTTTTGTGGATTTAGTCTCGAGGACTTTTGTTTTTGAATTTGGGTTAAAGGGGAGGGGGGGGGGGGGGTAGAGAACCAACCCAATTCGAGGAAAAAAGCATACTGAAGCGTATTTATTTGGATAATAAAATTGAAAGTGTATTCTTGCTCTCGTCAATTTCAACTTCTGCCAGATCCGCCCATTAGAAATAAAGCAAGAGGATTCTGTAGGGAATATAAGTGTTTGTAATGTAAGCCCCCAGTCTTAGACTAAGAGCATGTTATGAAAGTTGATTCTGCTTCACGCTTAGGCCCACCACGTTTTTCTTTCCCAAAGTCTGACCAGAACCATTGTATTTTCTGAAAAGGCCATGAGAGTGAGAAGAAGGTTGTTCAGCCAGCATAGTGTAGGTAGGAGCACTCAGCACTCATCAACGGTGTGGAATATTGCACTCGCCACTGGACTTAATTTAAAAATTCGCTTAGAAATTACATGAACGGAGCTAACTACACTTTCAAAATGTGTGTGCAATTTGTTCAAGTTTAATATCGATTTTCACTTTTGTGGCCGAAGGAAAGTATATTTCGTAATAATGAAGTAATGAGCACCACAGGTTTATAATTTTTTAAGAGAATTCAGAGTTTCTTTTGTTCTTCTAATCACGTGTGTGGAGTTGGCATAACAATTTTGAGCTCGACCATGGCAAGAATTTGCAGTTTTTTTTTTGCATTTCTTATGCATTTCTATTCCGGATTTTGCGGCTCACCAAATAGGGGGTGTAACTGACAGTACTGATTACTTCACTGTGAAGTGCAATGTGCTTTTCTACCTGTCTCAGTTGCTGACAAAAGGATACGTACTGCTAACTTCACAGTGACGTTAACAGTGAAAAATGATTTTCTTCAATTTTTTTTTTTTAATTTGGACTTCAAAATTTGGACTTGGAAATGCAAACTAAACTGCAAATTTGGAGCCTAACTGCAAGTTTCTAGGTATCACCGTTTCTGAGAAAAGGACTATTATGCTAACTTCACAGTGAAGTAGCTAGCCCGGTTGCTGAGAAAAGGACAGGCACTGCTAGCTACATGTTGCATGTTGCATGTTGCATGTTGCATGTTGCATGTTGCATGTTGCATGTTGCATGTTGCATGTTGCACGTTGCATGTTGCATGTGGCATGTTGCATGTTGCATGTTGCATGTTGCATGTTGCATGTTGCATGTTGCATGTTGCATGTTGCATGTTGCATGTTGCATGTTGCATGTTGCATGTTGCATGTTGCATGTTGCATGTTGCATGTTGCATGTTGCATGTTGCATGTTGCATGTTGCATGTTGCATGTTGCATGTTGCATGTTGCATGTTGCATGTTGCATGTTGCATGTTGCATGTTGCATGTTGCATGTTGCATGTTGCATGTTGCATGTTGCATGTTGCATGTTGCATGTTGCATGTTGCATGTTGCATGTTGCATGTTGCATGTTGCATGTTGCATGTTGCATGTTGCATGTTGCATGTTGCATGTTGCATGTTGCATGTTGCATGTTGCATGTTGCATGTTGCATGTTGCATGTTGCATGTTGCATGTTGCATGTTGCATGTTGCATGTTGCATGTTGCATGTTGCATGTTGCATGTTGCATGTTGCATGTTGCATGTTGCATGTTGCATGTTGCATGTTGCATGTTGCATGTTGCATGTTGCATGTTGCATGTTGCATGTTGCATGTTGCATGTTGCATGTTGCATGTTGCATGTTGCATGTTGCATGTTGCATGTTGCATGTTGCCTGTTGCATGTTGCATGTTGCATGTTGCATGTTGCATGTTGCATGTTGCATGTTGCATGTTGCATGTTGCATGTTGCATGTTGCATGTTGCATGTTGCATGTTGCATGTTGCATGTTGCATGTTGCATGTTGCATGTTGCATGTTGCATGTTGCATGTTGCATGTTGCATAAAACATCTATCAAACATCCATCAAACATCTGTCAAACATCCGTCAAACATCCATCAAACATCCGTCAAACATCCGTCAAACATCCATCAAACATCCGTCAAACATCCATCAAACATCTGTCAAATATCCGTCAAACATCCGTTAAACATCCATCAAACATCCGTCAAACATCCGTCAAACATCCGTCAAACATCCATCAAACATCCGTCAAACATCCGTCAAACATCCGTCAAACATCCGTCAAACATCCATCAAACATCCGTCAAACATCCGTCAAACATCCGTCGTCAAACATCCATCAAACATCCGTCAAACATCCGTCGTCAAACATCCGTCAAACATCCGTCAAACATCCGTCAAACATCCGTCAAACATCCGTCAAACATCCGTCAAACATCCGTCAAACATCCGTCAAACATCCGTCAAACATCCATCAAACATCCGTCAAACATCCATCAAACATCCGTCAAACATCCATCAAACATCCGTCAAACATCCGTCAAACATCCATCAAACATCCGTCAAACATCCGTCAAACATCCGTCAAACATCCGTCGTCAAACATTCATCAAACACCCGTCAAACATCCATCAAACATCCGTTAAACATCCATCAAACATCCGTCAAACATCCGTCAAACATCCATCAAACATCCGTCAAACATCCGTCAAACATCCGTCAAACATCCGTCAAACATCCGTCAAACATCCGTCAAACATCCATCAAACATCCGTCAAACATCCGTCAAACATCCGTCAAACATCCGTCAAACATCCGTCGTCAAACATCCGTCAAACATCCGTCGTCAAACATTCATCAAACACCCGTCAAACATCCATCAAACATCCGTTAAACATCCATCAAACATCCGTCAAACATCCGTCAAACATCCATCAAACATCCGTCAAACATCCGTCAAACATCCGTCAAACATCCGTCAAACATCCGTCAAACATCCGTCAAACATCCGTCAAACATCCGTCAAACATCCATCAAACATCCGTCAAACATCCATCAAACATCCGTCAAACATCCATCAAACATCCGTCAAACATCCGTCAAACATCCATCAAACATCCGTCAAACATCCGTCAAACATCCATCAAACATCCGTCAAACATCCATCAAACATCTGTCAAATATCCGTCAAACATCCGTTAAACATCCATCAAACATCCGTCAAACATCCGTCAAACATCCGTCAAACATCCATCAAACATCCGTCAAACATCCGTCAAACATCCGTCAAACATCCGTCAAACATCCATCAAACATCCGTCAAACATCCGTCAAACATCCGTCAAACATCCGTCAAACATCCGTCAAACATCCATCAAACATCCATCAAACATCCGTCAAACATCCGTCAAACATCCGTCAAACATCCGTCAAACATCCATCAAACATCCGACAAACATCCGTCAAACATCCGTCGTCAAACATTCATCAAACACCCGTCAAACATCCATCAAACATCCGTTAAACATCCATCAAACATCCGTCAAACATCCGTCAAACATCCATCAAACATCCGTCAAACATCCGTCAAACATCCGTCAAACATCCATCAAACATCCGTCAAACATCCATCAAACATCCGTCAAACATCCATCAAACATCCGTCAAACATCCGTCAAACATCCGTCAAACATCCGTCAAACATCCATCGAACATCCGTCAAACATCCGTCAAACATCCGTCGTCAAACATCCATCAAACATCCGTCAAACATCCGTCGTCAAAAATCCGTCAAACATCCGTAAAACATCCGTCAAACATCCGTAAAACATCCGTCAAACATCCGTCAAACATCCGTCAAACATCCGTCAAACATCCATCAAACATCCGTCAAACATCCGTCAAACATCCATCAAACATCCATCAAACATCCGTCAAACATCCGTCAAACATCCGTCAAACATCCGTCAAACATCCGTCAAACATCCATCAAACATCCGTCAAACATCCGTCAAACATCCGTCGTCAAACATCTGTCAAACATCCGTCAAACATCCGTCAAACATCCATCAAACATCCGTCAAACATCCGTAAAATATCCGTCAAACATCCATCAAACATCCGTCAAACATCCGTCAAATATCCGTCAAACATCCGTCAAACATCCATCAAACATCCATCAAACATCCGTCAAACATCCGTCAAACATCCGTCAAACATCCGTCAAACATCCATCAAACATCCGTCAAACATCCATCCATGACGGATGTTTGATTGATGTTTGACGGATGTTTGACGGATGTTTGACGGATGTTTGACGGATGTTTGATGGATGTTTGACGGATGTTTGACGGATGTTTGACGGATGTTTGATGGATGTTTGACGGATGTTTGATGGATGTTTGACGGATGTTTGATGGATGTTTGACGGATGTTTGATGGATGTTTGACGGATGTTTGACGGATGTTTGACGGATGTTTGACGGATGTTTGATGGATGTTTGACGGATGTTTGACGGATGTTTGACGGATGTTTGACGGATGTTTGATGGATGTTTGACGGATGTTTGACGGATGTTTGACGGATGTTTGACGACGGATGTTTGACGGATGTTTGACGGATGTTTGACGGATGTTTGATGGATGTTTGACGGATGTTTGACGGATGTTTGACGGATGTTTGATGGATGTTTGACGGATGTTTGACGGATGTTTGACGGATGTTTGACGGATGTTTGATGGATGTTTGACGGATGTTTGACGGATGTTTGACGGATGTTTGACGGATGTTTGACGGATGTTTGACGGATGTTTGACGGATGTTTGATGGATGTTTGACGGATGTTTGACGGATGTTTGATGGATGTTTAACGGATGTTTGATGGATGTTTGACAGGTGTTTGATGAATGTTTGACGACGGATGTTTGACGGATGTTTGACGGATGTTTGATGGATGTTTGACGGATGTTTGACGGATGTTTGACGGATGTTTGACGGATGTTTGATGGATGTTTGATGGATGTTTGACGGATGTTTGACGGATGTTTGACGGATGTTTGACGGATGTTTGACGGATGTTTGACGGATTTTTGACGGATAATTGATGGATGTTTGACGGATGTTTGACGGATGTTTGACGGATGTTTGACGGATGTTTGACGGATGTTTGACGGATGTTTGATGGATGTTTGACGGATGTTTGATGGATGTTTGACGGATGTTTGACGGATGTTTGACGGATGTTTGACGGATGTTTGACGGATGTTTGATGGATGTTTGACGGATGTTTGACGGATGTTTGACGACGGATGTTTGACGGATGTTTGACGGATGTTTGACGGATGTTTGATGGATGTTTGACGGATGTTTGACGGATGTTTGATGGATGTTTGACGGATGTTTGACGGATGTTTGACGGATGTTTGATGGATGTTTGACGGATGTTTGACGGATGTTTGATGGATGTTTGACGGATGTTTGACGGATGTTTGACGGATGTTTGACGGATGTTTGACGATTGTTTGACGGATGTTTGACGGATGTTTGACGGATGTTTGACGGATGTTTGACGGATGTTTGACGGATGTTTGATGGATGTTTGACGGATGTTTGACGGATGTTTGATGGATGTTTGACGGATGTTTGATGGATGTTTGACGGGTGTTTGATGAATGTTTGACGACGGATGTTTGACGGATGTTTGACGGATGTTTGATGGATGTTGGACGGATGTTTGACGGATGTTTGACGGATGTTTGACGGATGTTTGATGGATGTTTGACGGATGTTTGATGGATGTTTGACGGATGTTTGACGGATGTTTGATGGATGTTTGACGGATGTTTGACGGATGTTTGACGGATGTTTGACGGATGTTTGATGGATGTTTGACGGGTGTTTGATGAATGTTTGACGACGGATGTTTGATCGATGTTTGATGGATGTTTGACGGATGTTTGATGGATGTTTGACGGATGTTTGACGGATGTTTGACGGATGTTTGACGGATGTTTGACGGATGTTTGATGGATGTTTGACGGATGTTTGACGGATGTTTGATGGATGTTTGACGGATGTTTGACGGATGTTTGACGGATGTTTGATGGATGTTTGACGGATGTTTGACGGATGTTTGATGGATGTTTGACGGATGTTTGACGGATGTTTGACGGATGTTTGACGGATGTTTGACGGATGTTTGACGGATGTTTGACGGATGTTTGACGGATGTTTGATGGATGTTTGACGGATGTTTGACGGATGTTTGATGGATGTTTGACGGATGTTTGATGGATGTTTGACGGGTGTTTGATGAATGTTTGATGAATGTTTGACGACAGATGTTTGACGGATGTTTGATGGATGTTTGACGGATGTTTGACGGATGTTTGACGGATGTTTGACGGATGTTTGATGGATGTTTGACGGATGTTTGACGGATGTTTGACGACGGATGTTTGACGACGGATGTTTGACGGATGTTTGACGGATGTTTGACGGATGTTTGATGGATGTTTGACGGATGTTTGACGGATGTTTGACGGATGTTTGACGGATGTTTGACGGATGTTTGACGGATGTTTGACGGATGTTTGATGGATGTTTGACGGATGTTTGATGGATGTTTGACGGATGTTTGACGGATGTTTGACGGATGTTTGACGGATGTTTGACGGATGTTTGACGGATGTTTGATGGATGTTTGACGGATGTTTGACGGATGTTTGACGACGGATGTTTGACGGATGTTTGACGGATGTTTGACGGATGTTTGACGGATGTTTGACGGATGTTTGACGGATGTTTGACGGATGTTTGACGGATGTTTGACGGATATTTGATGGATGTTTGACGGATGTTTGACGGATGTTTGACGGATGTTTGACGGATGTTTGACGGATGTTTGACGGATGTTTGACGGATGTTTGACGGATGTTTGACGGATGTTTGATGGATGTTTGACGGATGTTTGACGGATGTTTGATGGATGTTTGACGGATGTTTGATGGATGTTTGATGGATGTTTGACGGATGTTTGATGGATGTTTGACGGATGTTTAATGGATGTTTGACGGATGTTTGACGGATATTTGACGGATGTTTGATGGATGTTTGACGGATGTTTGACGGATGTTTGACGGATGTTTGATGGATGTTTGACGGATGTTTGATGGATGTTTGACGGATGTTTAATGGATGTTTGACGGATGTTTGACGGATATTTGACGGATGTTTGATGGATGTTTGACGGATGTTTGACGAATGTTTGACGGATGTTTGACGGATGTTTGACGGATGTTTGACGGATGTTTGACGGATGTTTGACGGATGTTTGACGGATGTTTGACGGATGTTTGACTGATGTTTGACGGATGTTTGACGGATGTTTGACGGATGTTTGATGGATGTTTGACGGATGTTTGACGGATGTTTGACGGATGTTTGATGGATGTTTGACGGATGTTTGATGGCTGTTTGATGGATGTCTGACGGATGTTTGACGGTTGTTTGACGGATGTTTGACGGATGTTTGACGGATGTTTGACGGATGTTTGACGGATGTTTGATGGATGTTTGACGGATGTTTGACGGATGTTTGATGGATGTTTGACGGATGTTTGACGGATGTTTGATGGATGTTTGACGGATGTTTGACGGATGTTTGACGGATGTTTGACGGATGTTTGATGGATGTTTGACGGATGTTTGATGGCTGTTTGATGGATGTCTGACGGATGTTTGACGGTTGTTTGACGGATGTTTGACGGATGTTTGACGGATGTTTGACGGATGTTTGACGGATGTTTGACGGATGTTTGATGGATGTTTGACGGATGTTTGACGGATGTTTGATGGATGTTTGACGGATGTTTGACGGATGTTTGATGGATGTTTGACGGATGTTTGACGGATGTTTGACGGATGTTTGACGGATGTTTGACGGATGTTTGATGGATGTTTGACGGATGTTTGACGGATGTTTGACGGATGTTTGACGACGGATGTTTGACGGATAATTGACGGATGTTTGACGGATGTTTGACGGATGTTTGATGGATGTTTGACGGATGTTTGACGGATGTTTGACGGATGTTTGACGGATGTTTGACGGATGTTTGACGGATGTTTGACGGATGTTTGACGGATGTTTAATGGATGTTTGACGGATGTTTGACGGATGTTTGACGGATGTTTGACGGATGTTTGATGGATGTTTGACGGATGTTTGACGGATGTTTGACGGATGTTTGACGGATGTTTGACGGATGTTTGATGGATGTTTGACGGATGTTTGATGGCTGTTTGATGGATGTCTGACGGATGTTTGACGGTTGTTTGACGGATGTTTGACGGATGTTTGACGGATGTTTGACGGATGTTTGACGGATGTTTGACGGATGTTTGATGGATGTTTGACGGATGTTTGACGGATGTTTGATGGATGTTTGACGGATGTTTGACGGATGTTTGACGGATGTTTGACGGATGTTTGACGGATGTTTGACGGATGTTTGACGGATGTTTGACGGATGTTTGACGGATGTTTGACGGATGTTTGATGAATGTTTGACGGATGTTTGACGGATGTTTGATGGATGTTTGACGGATGTTTGACGGATGTTTGACGGATGTTTGACGGATGTTTGACGGATGTTTGACGGATGTTTGATGGATGTTTGACGGATGTTTGACGGATGTTTGATTGATGTTTGACGGATGTTTGACGGATGTTTGATGGATGTTTGACGGATGTTTGACGGATGTTTGACGGATGTTTGACGGATGTTTGACGGATGTTTGACGGATGTTTGACGGATGTTTTACGGATGTTTGATGGATGTTTGATGGATGTTTGACGGATGTTTGATGGATGTTTGACGGATGTTTGACGGATGTTTGATGGATGTTTGACGGAAGTTTGACGGATGTTTGACGGATGTTTGACGGATGTTTGACGGATGTTTGACGGATGTTTGATGGATGTTTGACGGATGTTTGACGGATGTTTGACGGATGTTTGACGGATGTTTGATGAATGTTTGACGGATGTTTGACGGATGTTTGATGGATGTTTGACGGATGTTTGACGGATGTTTGACGGATGTTTGACGGATGTTTGATGGATGTTTGACGGATGTTTGACGGATGTTTGACGGATGTTTGACGGATGTTTGACGGATGTTTGACGGATGTTTGACGGATGTTTGACGGATGTTTGATGGATGTTTGACGGATGTTTGACGGATGTTTGACGGATGTTTGACGGATGTTTGATGGATGTTTGACGGATGTTTGATGGATGTTTGACGGATGTTTGACGGATGTTTGACGACGGATGTTTGACGGATGTTTGACGGATGTTTGATGGATGTTTGACGGATGTTTGACGGATGTTTGACGGATGTTTGACGGATGTTTGATGGATGTTTGACGGATGTTTGAAGGATGTTTGACGGATGTTTGACGGATGTTTGACGGATGTTTGACGGATGTTTGACGGATGTTTGACGGATGTTTGATGGATGTTTGACGGATGTTTGACGGATGTTTGACGGATGTTTGACGGATGTTTGACGGATGTTTGACGGATGTTTGACGGATGTTTGATGGATGTTTGATGGATGTTTGACGGATGTTTGATGGATGTTTGACGGATGTTTGATGGATGTTTGACGACGGATGTTTGACGGATGTTTGATGGATGTTTGATGGATGTTTGACGGATGTTTGAGGGATGTTTGACGGATGTTTGACGGATGTTTGACGGATGTTTGACGGATGTTTGACGGATGTTTGACGGATGTTTGACGGATGTTTGACGGATGTTTGATGGTTGTTTGACGGATGTTTGACGGGTGTTTGACGGATGTTTGACGGATGTTTGACGGATGTTTGACGGATGTTTGACGGATGTTTGACGGATGTTTGACGGATGTTTGACGGATGTTTGATGGATGTTTGACGGATGTTTGACGGATGTTTGACGGATGTTTGACGGATGTTTGACGGATGTTTGACGGATGTTTGACGGATGTTTGATGGATGTTTGATGGATGTTTGACGGATGTTTGATGGATGTTTGACGGATGTTTGATGGATGTTTGACGACGGATGTTTGACGACGGATGTTTGACGGATGTTTGATGGATGTTTGATGGATGTTTGACGGATGTTTGACGGATGTTTGACGGATGTTTGATGGATGTTTGACGGATGTTTGACGGATGTTTGACGGATGTTTGACGGATGTTTGACGGATGTTTGACGGATGTTTGACGGATGTTTGACGGATGTTTGACGGATGTTTGACGGATGTTTGACGGATGTTTGACGGATGTTTGACGGATGTTTGATGGATGTTTGACGGATGTTTGACGGATGTTTGACGGATGTTTGATGGATGTTTGACGGATGTTTGATGGATGTTTGACGGATGTTTGATGGATGTTTGACGGATGTTTGACGGATGTTTGACGGATGTTTGATGGATGTTTGACGGATGTTTGACGGATGTTTGACGGATGTTTGACGGATGTTTGACGGATGTTTGACGGATGTTTGATGGATGTTTGACGGATGTTTGACGGATGTTTGACGGATGTTTGACGGATGTTTGATGGATGTTCGACGGATGTTTGATGGATGTTTGACGGATGTTTGACGGATGTTTGACGGATGTTTGACGGATGTTTGACGGATGTTTGACGGATGTATGATGGATGTTTGACGGATGTTTGATGGATGTTTGACGACGGATGTTTGACGGATGTTTGACGGATGTTTGATGGATGTTTGACGGATGTTTGACGGATGTTTGATGGATGTTTGACGGATGTTTGACGGATGTTTGACGACGGATGTTTGACGGATGTTTGACGGATGTTTGACGGATGTTTGACGGATGTTTGACAGATGTTTGACGGATGTTTGACGGATGTTTGACGGATGTTTGATTGATGTTTGGCGGATGTTTGACGGATGTTTGACGGATGTTTGATGGATGTTTGACGGATGTTTGATGGATGTTTGACGACGGATGTTTGACGGATGTTTGACTGATGTTTGACGGATGTTTGACGGATGTTTGACGGATGTTTGACGAATGTTTGATGGATGTTTGACGGATGTTTGACGGATGTTTGACGACGGATGTTTGACGGATGTTTGACGGATGTTTGATGGATGTTTGATGGATGTTTGACGGATGTTTGATGGATGTTTGACGACGGATGTTTGATGGATGTTTGACGGATGTTTGATGGATGTTTGATGGATGTTTGACGGATGTTTGATGGATGTTTGACGGATGTTTGATGGATGTTTGACGACGGATGTTTGATGGATGTTTGATTGATGTTTGACGGATGTTTGATGGATGTTTGACGGATGTTTGACGGATGTTTGACGGATGTTTGACGGATGTTTGACGGATGTTTGATGGATGTTTGACGGATGTTTGATGGATGTTTGACGGATGTTTGACGGATGTTTGACGGATGTTTGACGGATGTTTGACGGATGTTTGATGGATGTTTGACGGATGTTTGACGGATGTTTGATGGATGTTTGACGGATGTTTGACGGATGTTTGACGGATGTTTGACGGATGTTTGACGGATGTTTGACGGATGTTTGACGGATGTTTGACGGATGTTTGACGGATGTTTGACGGATGTTTGATGAATGTTTGACGGATGTTTGACGGATGTTTGATGGATGTTTGACGGATGTTTGACGGATGTTTGACGGATGTTTGACGGATGTTTGACGGATGTTTGATGGATGTTTGACGGATGTTTGACGGATGTTTGATGGATATTTGACGGATGTTTGACGGATGTTTGATGGATGTTTGACGGATGTTTGACGGATGTTTGACGGATGTTTGACGGATGTTTGACGGATGTTTGACGGATGTTTGACGGATGTTTGACGGATGTTTGACGGATGTTTGACGGATGTTTTACGGATGTTTGATGGATGTTTGACGGATGTTTGACGGATGTTTGATGGATGTTTGACGGATGTTTGACGGATGTTTGATGGATGTTTGACGGATGTTTGACGGATGTTTGACGGATGTTTGACGGATGTTTGACGGATGTTTGACGGATGTTTGACGGATGTTTGACGGATGTTTGACGGATGTTTGATGAATCTTTGACGGATGTTTGACGGATGTTTGATGGATGTTTGACGGATGTTTGACGGATGTTTGACGGATGTTTGACGGATGTTTGACGGATGTTTGACGGATGTTTGACGGATGTTTGACGGATGTTTGACGGATGTTTGACGGATGTTTGACGGATGTTTGATGGATGTTTGACGGATGTTTGACGGATGTTTGATGGATGTTTGACGGATGTTTGATGGATGTTTGACAGATGTTTGACGGATGTTTGACGACGGATGTTTGACGGATGTTTGACGGATGTTTGATGGATGTTTGACGGATGTTTGACGGAATGTTTGACGGATGTTTGACGGATGTTTGATGGATGTTTGACGGATGTTTGATGGATGTTTGACGGATGTTTGACGGATGTTTGACGGATGTTTGACGGATGTTTGACGGATGTTTGACGGATGTTTGACGGATGTTTGACGGATGTTTGATGGATGTTTGACGGATGTTTGACGGATGTTTGACGGATGTTTGACGGATGTTTGATGGATGTTTGACGGATGTTTGACGGATGTTTGATGGATGTTTGATGGATGTTTGACGGATGTTTGATGGATGTTTGACGGATGTTTGATGGATGTTTGACGACGGATGTTTGACGGATGTTTGATGGATGTTTGATGGATGTTTGACGGATGTTTGACGACGGATGTTTGACGGATGTTTGACGGATGTTTGACGGATGTTTGACGGATGTTTGACGGATGTTTGATGGATGTTTGACGGATGTTTGACGGATGTTTGATGGATGTTTGACGGATGTTTGACGGATGTTTGATGGATGTTTGACGGATGTTTGACGGATGTTTGATGGATGTTTGACGGATGTTTGATGGATGTTTGACGGGTGTTTGATGAATGTTTGACGACGGATGTTTGACGGATGTTTGACGGATGTTTGATGGATGTTTGACGGATGTTTGACGGATGTTTGACGGATGTTTGACGGATGTTTGATGGATGTTTGACGGATGTTTGATGGATGTTTGACGGATGTTTGACGGATGTTTGATGGATGTTTGACGGATGTTTGACGGATGTTTGACGGATGTTTGACGGATGTTTGATGGATGTTTGACGGGTGTTTGATGAATGTTTGACGACGGATGTTTGATCGATGTTTGATGGATGTTTGACGGATGTTTGATGGATGTTTGACGGATGTTTGACGGATGTTTGACGGATGTTTGACGGATGTTTGACGGATGTTTGATGGATGTTTGACGGATGTTTGACGGATGTTTGATGGATGTTTGACGGATGTTTGACGGATGTTTGACGGATGTTTGATGGATGTTTGACGGATGTTTGACGGATGTTTGATGGATGTTTGACGGATGTTTGACGGATATTTGACGGATGTTTGACGGATGTTTGACGGATGTTTGACGGATGTTTGACGGATGTTTGACGGATGTTTGACGGATGTTTGACGGATGTTTGACGGATGTTTGATGGATGTTTGACGGATGTTTGACGGATGTTTGATGGATGTTTGACGGATGTTTGATGGATGTTTGACGGGTGTTTGATGAATGTTTGACGACGGATGTTTGACGGATGTTTGACGGATGTTTGATGGATGTTTGACGGATGTTTGACGGATGTTTGACGGATGTTTGACGGATGTTTGACGGATGTTTGATGGATGTTTGACGGATGTTTGACGGATGTTTGACGACGGATGTTTGATGGATGTTTGACGGATGTTTGACGGATGTTTGACGGATGTTTGATGGATGTTTGACGGATGTTTGACGGATGTTTGACGGATGTTTGACGGATGTTTGACGGATGTTTGACGGATGTTTGACGGATGTTTGATGGATGTTTGACGGATGTTTGATGGATGTTTGACGGATGTTTGACGGATGTTTGACGGATGTTTGACGGATGTTTGACGGATGTTTGATGGATGTTTGATGGATGTTTGACGGATGTTTGACGACGGATGTTTGACGGATGTTTGACGGATGTTTGACGGATGTTTGACGGATGTTTGACGGATGTTTGACGGATGTTTGACGGATGTTTTAAGGATGTTTGACGGATGTTTGACGGATGTTTGATGGATGTTTGACGGATGTTTGACGGATGTTTGACGGATGTTTGATGGATGTTTGACGGATGTTTGACGGATGTTTGATGGATATTTGACGGATGTTTGACGGATGTTTGATGGATGTTTGACGGATGTTTGACGGATGTTTGATGGATGTTTGACGGATGTTTGACGGATGTTTGACGGATGTTTGACGGATGTTTGACGGATGTTTGATGGATGTTTGACGGATGTTTGACGGATGTTTGATGGATATTTGACGGATGTTTGACGGATGTTTGATGGATGTTTGACGGATGTTTGACGGATGTTTGACGGATGTTTGACGGATGTTTGACGGATGTTTGACGGATGTTTGACGGATGTTTGACGGATGTTTGACGGATGTTTGATGGATGTTTGACGGATGTTTGACGGATGTTTGACGGATGTTTGACGGATGTTTGACGGATGTTTGACGGATGTTTGATGGATGTTTGACGGATGTTTGACGGATGTTTGACGGATGTTTGACGGATGTTTGACGGATGTTTGACGGATGTTTGACGGATGTTTGACGGATGTTTGACGGATGTTTGATGGATGTTTGACGGATGTTTGATGGATGTTTGATGGATGTTTGACGGATGTTTGACGGATGTTTGACGGATGTTTGACGGATGTTTGACGGATGTTTGACGGATGTTTGACGGATGTTTGACGGATGTTTGACGGATGTTGACGGA
Source organism: Dasysyrphus tricinctus (assembly GCA_963921185.1). Taxonomy (NCBI): domain Eukaryota; kingdom Metazoa; phylum Arthropoda; class Insecta; order Diptera; family Syrphidae; genus Dasysyrphus; species Dasysyrphus tricinctus. Next base: position 77,246,654 of record OY992533.1, read on the forward strand.
TGTTTGATGGATGTTTGACGGATGTTTGACGGATGTTTGATGGATGTTTGACGGATGTTTGATGGATGTTTGACAGATGTTTGACGGATGTTTGACGACGGATGTTTGACGGATGTTTGACGGATGTTTGATGGATGTTTGACGGATGTTTGACGGATGTTTGACGGATGTTTGACGGATGTTTGATGGATGTTTGACGGATGTTTGATGGATGTTTGACGGATGTTTGACGGATGTTTGACGGATGTTTGACGGATGTTTGACGGATGTTTGACGGATGTTTGACGGATGTTTGATGGATGTTTGACGGATGTTTGACGGATGTTTGACGGATGTTTGACGGATGTTTGATGGATGTTTGACGGATGTTTGACGGATGTTTGATGGATGTTTGATGGATGTTTGACGGATGTTTGATGGATGTTTGACGGATGTTTGATGGATGTTTGACGACGGATGTTTGACGGATGTTTGATGGATGTTTGATGGATGTTTGACGGATGTTTGACGACGGATGTTTGACGGATGTTTGACGGATGTTTGACGGATGTTTGACGGATGTTTGACGGATGTTTGATGGATGTTTGACGGATGTTTGACGGATGTTTGATGGATGTTTGACGGATGTTTGACGGATGTTTGATGGATGTTTGACGGATGTTTGACGGATGTTTGATGGATGTTTGACGGATGTTTGATGGATGTTTGACGGGTGTTTGATGAATGTTTGACGACGGATGTTTGACGGATGTTTGACGGATGTTTGATGGATGTTTGACGGATGTTTGACGGATGTTTGACGGATGTTTGACGGATGTTTGATGGATGTTTGACGGATGTTTGATGGATGTTTGACGGATGTTTGACGGATGTTTGATGGATGTTTGACGGATGTTTGACGGATGTTTGACGGATGTTTGACGGATGTTTGATGGATGTTTGACGGGTGTTTGATGAATGTTTGACGACGGATGTTTGATCGATGTTTGATGGATGTTTGACGGATGTTTGATGGATGTTTGACGGATGTTTGACGGATGTTTGACGGATGTTTGACGGATGTTTGACGGATGTTTGATGGATGTTTGACGGATGTTTGACGGATGTTTGATGGATGTTTGACGGATGTTTGACGGATGTTTGACGGATGTTTGATGGATGTTTGACGGATGTTTGACGGATGTTTGATGGATGTTTGACGGATGTTTGACGGATGTTTGACGGATGTTTGACGGATGTTTGACGGATGTTTGACGGATGTTTGACGGATGTTTGACGGATGTTTGACGGATGTTTGACGGATGTTTGACGGATGTTTGATGGATGTTTGACGGATGTTTGACGGATGTTTGATGGATGTTTGACGGATGTTTGATGGATGTTTGACGGGTGTTTGATGAATGTTTGACGACGGATGTTTGACGGATGTTTGACGGATGTTTGATGGATGTTTGACGGATGTTTGACGGATGTTTGACGGATGTTTGACGGATGTTTGACGGATGTTTGATGGATGTTTGACGGATGTTTGACGGATGTTTGACGACGGATGTTTGATGGATGTTTGACGGATGTTTGACGGATGTTTGACGGATGTTTGATGGATGTTTGACGGATGTTTGACGGATGTTTGACGGATGTTTGACGGATGTTTGACGGATGTTTGACGGATGTTTGACGGATGTTTGATGGATGTTTGACGGATGTTTGATGGATGTTTGACGGATGTTTGACGGATGTTTGACGGATGTTTGACGGATGTTTGACGGATGTTTGATGGATGTTTGATGGATGTTTGACGGATGTTTGACGACGGATGTTTGACGGATGTTTGACGGATGTTTGACGGATGTTTGACGGATGTTTGACGGATGTTTGACGGATGTTTGACGGATGTTTTAAGGATGTTTGACGGATGTTTGACGGATGTTTGACGGATGTTTGATGGATGTTTGACGGATGTTTGACGGATGTTTGACGGATGTTTGACGGATGTTTGACGGATGTTTGACGGATGTTTGACGGATGTTTGACGGATGTTTGACGGATGTTTGACGGATGTTTGATGGATGTTTGACGGATGTTTGACGGATGTTTGATGGATGTTTGACGGATGTTTGATGGATGTTTGACGGGTGTTTGATGAATGTTTGACGGATGTTTGATGGATGTTTGACGGATGTTTGACGGATGTTTGACGGATGTTTGACGGATGTTTGACGGATGTTTGACGGATGTTTGACGGATGTTTGACGGATGTTTGACGGATGTTTGACGGATGTTTGACGACGGATGTTTGACGGATAATTGACGGATGTTTGACGGATGTTTGACGGATGTTTGATGGATGTTTGACGGATGTTTGACGGATGTTTGACGGATGTTTGACGGATGTTTGACGGATGTTTGACGGATGTTTGATGGATGTTTGACGGATGTTTGACGGATGTTTGACGGATGTTTGACGGATATTTGATGGATGTTTGACGGATGTTTGACGGATGTTTGACGGATGTTTGACGGATGTTTGATGGATGTTTGACGGATGTTTGATGGCTGTTTGATGGATGTCTGACGGATGTTTGACGGATGTTTGACGGATGTTTGACGGATGTTTGATGGATGTTTGATGGATGTTTGACGGATGTTTGATGGATGTTTGACGGATGTTTGATGGATGTTTGACGACGGATGTTTGACGGATGTTTGATGGATGTTTGATGGATGTTTGACGGATGTTTGACGGATGTTTGACGGATGTTTGACGGATGTTTGACGGATGTTTGACGGATGTTTGACGGATGTTTGATGGATGTTTGACGGATGTTTGACGGATGTTTGATGGATGTTTGATGGATGTTTGACGGATGTTTGATGGATGTTTGACGACGGATGTTTGATGGATGTTTGACGGATGTTTGACGGATGTTTGACGGATGTTTGACGGATGTTTGACGGATGTTTGACGGATGTTTGACGGATGTTTGATGGATGTTTGACGGATGTTTGACGGATGTTTGATGGATGTTTGACGGATGTTTGACGGATGTTTGACGGATGTTTGACGGATGTTTGATGGATGTTTGACGGATGTTTGACGGATGTTTGACGACGGATGTTTGACGGATGTTTGACGGATGTTTGACGGATGTTTGACGGATGTTTGACGGATGTTTGACGGATGTTTGACGGATGTTTGACTGATGTTTGACGGATGTTTGACGGATGTTTGACGGATGTTTGATGGATGTTTGACGGATGTTTAATGGATGTTTGACGACGGATGTTTGACGGATGTTTGACTGATGTTTGATGGATGTTTGACGGATGTTTGACGGATGTTTGATGGATGTTTGACGGATGTTTGACGGATGTTTGACGACGGATGTTTGACGGATGTTTGACGGATGTTTGATGGATGTTTGATGGATGTTTGACGGATGTTTGATGGATGTTTGACGACGGATGTTTGATGGATGTTTGACGGATGTTTGATGGATGTTTGATGGATGTTTGACGGATGTTTGATGGATGTTTGACGGATGTTTGATGGATGTTTGACGACGGATGTTTGACGGATGTTTGATGGATGTTTGATGGATGTTTGACGGATGTTTGACGGATGTTTGACGGATGTTTGACGGATGTTTGACGGATGTTTGACGGATGTTTGATGGATGTTTGACGGATGTTTGATGGATGTTTGACGGATGTTTGACGGATGTTTGACGGATGTTTGACGGATGTTTGACGGATGTTTGATGGATGTTTGACGGATGTTTGACGGATGTTTGATGGATGTTTGACGGATGTTTGACGGATGTTTGACGGATATTTGACGGATGTTTGACGGATGTTTGACGGATGTTTGACGGATGTTTGACGGATGTTTGACGGATGTTTGACGGATGTTTGATGGGTGTTTGACGACGGATGTTTGATGGATGTTTGACGGATGTTTGACGGATGTTTGACGGATGTTTGACGGATGTTTGATGGATGTTTGATGGATGTTTGACGGATGTTTGATGGATGTTTGACGGATGTTTGACGGATGTTTGATGGGTGTTTGACGACGGATGTTTGATGGATGTTTGACGGATGTTTGACGGATGTTTGATGGATGTTTGACGGATGTTTGACGGATGTTTGACGGATGTTTGACGGATGTTTGATGGATGTTTGACGGATGTTTGATGGATGTTTGATGGATGTTTGACGGATGTTTGATGGATGTTTGACGGATGTTTGACGGATGTTTGACGGATGTTTGACGGATGTTTGATGGATGTTTGACGGATGTTTGATGGATGTTTGACAGATGTTTGACGGATGTTTGACGACGGATGTTTGACGGATGTTTGATGGATGTTTGACGGATGTTTGACGGATGTTTGACGGATGTTTGATGGATGTTTGACGGATGTTTGATGGATGTTTGACGGATGTTTGACGGATGTTTGACGGATGTTTGACGGATGTTTGACGGATGTTTGACGGATGTTTGATGGATGTTTGACGGATGTTTGACGGATGTTTGACGGATGTTTGACGGATGTTTGACGGATGTTTGACGGATGTTTGACGGATGTTTGATGGATGTTTGATGGATGTTTGACGGATGTTTGACGGATGTTTGATGGATGTTTGACGGATGTTTGATGGATGTTTGACGACGGATGTTTGACGGATGTTTGATGGATGTTTGATGGATGTTTGACGGATGTTTGACGGATGTTTGACGGATGTTTGACGGATGTTTGACGGATGTTTGACGGATGTTTGACGGATGTTTGATGGATGTTTGACGGATGTTTGACGGATGTTTGATGGATGTTTGACGGATGTTTGACGGATGTTTGACGGATGTTTGACGGATGTTTGACGGATGTTTGACGGATGTTTGACGGATGTTTGACGGATGTTTGACGGATGTTTGACTGATGTTTGACGGATGTTTGACGGATGTTTGACGGATGTTTGATGGATGTTTGACGGATGTTTGATGGATGTTTGACGACGGATGTTTGACGGATGTTTGACGGATGTTTGATGGATGTTTGACGGATGTTTGACGGATGTTTGATGGATGTTTGACGGATGTTTGACGGATGTTTGACGACGGATGTTTGACGGATGTTTGACGGATGTTTGACGGATGTTTGACGGATGTTTGACGGATGTTTGACGGATGTTTGACTGATGTTTGACGGATGTTTGACGGATGTTTGACGGATGTTTGATGGATGTTTGACGGATGTTTGATGGATGTTTGACGACGGATGTTTGACGGATGTTTGACTGATGTTTGACGGATGTTTGACGGATGTTTGATGGATGTTTGACGGATGTTTGACGGATGTTTGACGACGGATGTTTGACGGATGTTTGACGGATGTTTGATGGATGTTTGATGGATGTTTGACGGATGTTTGATGGATGTTTGACGACGGATGTTTGATGGATGTTTGACGGATGTTTGATGGATGTTTGATGGATGTTTGACGGATGTTTGACGGATGTTTGACGGATGTTTGACGGATGTTTGACGGATGTTTGATGGATGTTTGATGGATGTTTGACGGATGTTTGATGGATGTTTGATGGATGTTTGATGGATGTTTGACGACGGATGTTTGACGGATGTTTGATGGATGTTTGATGGATGTTTGACGGATGTTTGACGGATGTTTGACGGGTGTTTGACGGATGTTTGACGGATGTTTGACGGATGTTTGACGGATGTTTGATGGATGTTTGACGGATGTTTGACGGATGTTTGACGGATGTTTGACGGATGTTTGACGGATGTTTGACGGATGTTTGACGGATGTTTGACGGATGTTTGACGGATGTTTGACGGATGTTTGACGGATGTTTGACGGATGTTTGACGGATGTTTGACGGATGTTTGACTGATGTTTGACGGATGTTTGACGGATGTTTGACGGATGTTTGACGGATGTTTGACGGATGTTTGATGGATGTTTGACGACGGATGTTTGACGGATGTTTGACGGATGTTTGATGGATGTTTGACGGATGTTTGACGGATGTTTGATGGATGTTTGACGGATGTTTGACGGATGTTTGACGACGGATGTTTGACGGATGTTTGACGGATGTTTGACGGATGTTTGATGGATGTTTGATGGATGTTTGACGGATGTTTGATGGATGTTTGACGACGGATGTTTGATGGATGTTTGACGGATGTTTGATGGATGTTTGATGGATGTTTGACGGATGTTTGACGGATGTTTGACGGATGTTTGACGGATGTTTGACGGATGTTTGATGGATGTTTGTGGATGTTTGATGGATGTTTGATGGATGTTTGACGGATGTTTGACGGATGTTTGATGGATGTTTGATGGATGTTTGACGGATGTTTGACGGATGTTTGACGGATGTTTGATGGATGTTTGACGGATGTTTGACGGATGTTTGACGGATGTTTGATGGATGTTTGATGGATGTTTGACAGATGTTTGAAAGATTTTTGACAGATGTTTGATGGATGTTGTTGTCGTGAAAAGAAAAGAGCTGAGTAGGTCTCAGGATTTAAGGAAACATGTTCCTTTCTCACCTCGAGGTATTAGCTTTGGAGGGATTGCTTCGCGCTCCGAATCACTCGCGATTATTTTAGAGTAACTAGGAGAATGCCTAGAAGATTTTAGTTCCATTAAATTTTCTCGAAAGAGTTAGTTGAAAGGGTTCTGAACTCGGCCTTTTGGATTCGGCAAGTTTTGGAAAGACATACAACAACTTCTGAATCATTGAATGTGTGTATGAGAGAAAAGTTTCGATGAGATTCGACAACGGAGGAACGGAGGTTTTCGAGCAGAGGACGTAGTTTTCCAGGAAGCCGTGATCCCGTGACTGAAGATCTCGAAAACGATTGGCTGGTTGTATGAATGTGTGAGAGACTGGAATGGCCGAGGTAGACAAGAAGATTAGCGGAAAGTTCACTCTTTGGAGAATTTTACAAGCGACAAGTTATTTTTTCGGAAGTCGAGAAGAATTTGAAAAGAATAAAAAATTGATGAAAAGTTATTTTGGAGAAAAGTGAAGAAAAGTTGTCGAGGAAATTTGAAGTAAAAAATTTGTGTTTCGAGGTGCGAAGCTGTTTGCAGGAAACTGAGCAAATTCAATATGATAGGGGAAAAGGGCAGATAGGAGATCCGCAGGCATAACTAATAAGAAAAGATAAGTAGAGTATTTTCTTTTTCAATTAGTTGATTATTTGTGTCAGTTCCCGTAAATTTTCGAATTCATTTATTTAATTCGAATTTTATTCCGATTTTGTGGGACACGGTATTTGCTTTTTAACGGTCCAATTTTCATTGCATTTTCATTCTTTGTTTTCGGCTTTACGTTCCACCGTAAGCCCTTTAAATTTTGTACGCTATACCTACCTATATATTGAAAAAAATGTTGGGTTTTAATCCCTGGGCAAATAAAATCCATTGAAATCCCCATCTGGGTATATAAAAACTTATGTTTTCTTTGAATCTATTATTTGGTTTCGTTCTCTTTTCTTTGCGTGAGATTCAACAAAATTAGTTTTGGAATTTTCTATTTTTTTTTTTATTTATAAAAATTCCTGGTGCCCACTTCAAGTACAAGTACACCGTGTACTTATACTTAACATATTATTTCCTTTTTATCCATTTTATTAATCGAATTCGATTAATAAAATAATTCTAATCGCTGAACCCATCCCATTGCTGAGCTACTGGGTGGCAGTACTTTGTGTGTTGTCAGTTGTGGAAGTTATCTATTAAACGCACCCATCGTCTGACAGTTCGTCTTTCTTATCTCGTTGTCTGGCCATGGCGCACGCATAGTTTGTGCAATCGTTTTTCTTTTTAGATACACTCTGCTTCAACTGAATAGACACACAAATTTTCAAAGGGACTTTGTCCATTTTTTCCAAACATTGTGCATTAATGTATCGTTTGATGATGTGTTATCGGGAAAAAAAGCAACACTAATCATCCTGTAATGGATGTGGATGGCACACTTTTGGTATCAATTGAGGATCAGCTTCGTAGATGAAAGGACCATTTTTGTGCCCTGCTAAATGAGGATTCACCTAAGCAGAGTGCTGAAGTGCCCCAACTAAACGAGATGCGCAGGTCCTCTAGGGGTATTGACATCGAACCCCCGTCAGAATCGGAAATCCAGACATCAATAAACCTCCTCAAAAACAACAAGGCAGCTGGACTGGACGGAATACCAGCTGAATTCCTGAAAGCCGATCCCGTAACAGCGGCTAGTATTTTACATCCGTTGATAGAAAGCATTTGGGAAAACGAGAGCTATCCAAGGGACTGGAAGGATGGTGTGATTGTTAAGTTGCCAAAGAAAGGTGACCTAAAGAATTGCAACAATTGGCGTGGTATCACCGTTTTGTCCGTTTTCCCAAAACTAATGGCAACCATCATTCTCGAACAAATAAAGGATAGAATCGAGTCTACACTCAAGAGGCATCAAGCTGGCTTCCGCAGTGGTTGATCGTGTGTCGACCATATCAACACCCTGCGTATCGCCCTCGAGCAGTCGATGGAATTTCAATCACCGCCTTACCTCATGTTTGAGGATTTTGAGAAGGCCTTTGATCGAGTTAACCGAGAATGTATATGGAGATCGTTGCTTGGTAGAGGAATTCCACCAAAAATTGTTGCCATTATTAAAGAGTCCTACAACAACGCAAGGTGTTTTGTTTTGCACAATGGGCAGCTATCCGACTCCTTCGTAGTGCAACAGGGTGTGAGACAAGGGGATGTTCTATCGCCAATTCTCTTCCTGCTGGCGATGGACGACGTATTGACGGCCAGTGTTGGTACAGCTGAGCGAAATGGCATTCAGTGGAGACCGTTCGAAAGGCTCAGTCATTTAGACTATGCCGATGACATCTGTTTACTGGCAAATAACATCAGTGGGCTGAACGGGATGTGCCAAACACTGCAAGTGAAGGGGAGTCGAGTGGTCTAAGAATAAACAGCAAAAAGACAAAAATAATGCTCACAGGCCGCTCCACACAGCAGCGTATTTTTCTACAGGAGACGCCAGTTGAAGTAGTGGAACAGTTTAACTACCTTGGGAGTATTGTTTCTGCAAACGGTGGTACGGATCTGGACGTTAAAAGTAGAATAAATAAAGCTCGTGCTGCCTTCGGTACTCTGTCCCCAATCTGGAAATCAAGTCAAATCTCCTTACGCACTAAGTTGAGATTCTTCGAATCCAATGTCAAATCCGTGCTGTTATATGCTATCATTTCGAAGAAATTGCAGGCTTTTGTGAATCGCTGTCTTCGCCACATCCTAAAGATTCGCTGGCCACAAATAATATCAAATGAGGAATTGTGGCGCAGGACACGACAAGAGCGGCTGGACGTCGATATAAGAAAGCGTAAATGGCGTTGGATTGGTCACACACTGAGGAAACCGAACGATTAAATTGCAAAGCAGTCCTTTGAATGGAGTCCTCAGGGTGCACGGCAGGTTGGAAGACCAAGAACAACATGGAAATCAACTATCTTAGCGGAAGCTAAGACATCACCAAAACATCACATTCTCAATAAAGGTTTTTTTATCCCATAAGGGCTTTCAAAATCAATTTGTTTTACATCGGAAAGACCCCTATTCTCTCCAACTCATATGAATCATTGTAGAAAAGGTGATATTATGGTATGGGGAGAAATAAGTTACTTTTGCACTTTTGAGTTTGAGTTTCAAAGCTTCAATCTGTTTGCAATAACTCATAAAAAATACTGGAAAGAGGTTTTCCTTAATTTTTTGATATTTTTGAACCCATAAACGGGACTTTTCCTCCATTCACATCACGTGCATAGTCAAAGACTTGAAAGAGGAACAAAATATCGACTTGCTTCAATGAAAATCGTGCTCACCCTTCCAAAACCTTATTGAAATTTTTTGGAGATATTTAGTAAAAATACTTAACGATCCTGGCGAACGATCCTGGGACGAATTTATCACATGAAAACCAAATCCAGTTAAATTATTTTTACTTTAAATTTATTGAAATAATATCAAAAACAATTCATTAGTCGAAAAAAATATATTTTTTGTTATTTTTTCACGAAATATAAAATGTACACATATGAGGCCGTTTAGCTTTAATGGGTCTCTTTTCAATATTAATGAAAAGATTTCATACATTCTGGGCACACCGGCTCGTAACGTTTCTCGCAAATATAGTGAGTTGGTTTGATGCAATTTTTTGCACGACACCTTAGAGGGCTTTTCAGTTGCATTTTCTTTGGAAATGTCCAATGGAGTCGATTTTGATTTATGCAAGAACCTAAGTCCAGCTTTTTACTTTTCAGCAGGTGGCTCCCATGCAGAACTGGGTCTGCCTAGTTTTTAATTCTGATCATTAATTTGAATTTCTGTGTTAATTTAGCTTGATTACATAAAGAGACTTTACGATGCCACGTGCGCCGGACCAAAATTATGAATATCTAATGGAAAAAAGTGACACTACCCACTACAAGAATTGCCCAATAAAATACTTTTTCAAAAAAGAAACTTGTCTCATTTCCTTCCATTAACTTTTATAACCAATTTCAATACGTGTGTCTATTCGCAAAAAAAATGCATTTTTCGATGTGGAATACTTTGGAAGAGAGCCGTAGAAAAAATAGCAGTGTTTTTTGTATAATTCTTTTCTAATTTATTTTTCCAACATCATAAACAATCAATCTGCATCATCAAACGATACATTAATGCACAATATTTGGAAAAAATGGACAAAGTCCCCTTGAAAACTTGTGTGTCTAATCAGTTGAAGCAGAGTGTATTTACTTAAATTTCGTTTGTTTGGATTCATTGAAATCCATTGAGTTTGTGGGTTGAAATTCCGCTAGCATACTTGTAAAATCGCGTTTAAATATTTTCACAACAAGTTTTTATAAAACCTTAATTAATTTTCGGGTAGTTATACAGATAACACAACTCAACAAAATAAAAAATTATTTTTGTTTTTGTTTTTATTTCATGATTTTTTTATTCGTCATGCTCCAAAATGATGGAAAAATAAGTAGAAATAAAACGCATATAATATAATGTTATGGCCAAGAATTTAGCTTTATTATAAAGACAAGGGTTTGCCATTAGATAATGTTTTAAAAATGCTTTCGGGGCAGTGGCCGTGTGCCGTGACAGGCTCGAATAAATTCCAGCCAAGAGGCCCAATTTTCGACCAGTTTTTGCAGCAATTGGGGCTGTATGTCAGCAATAACGTGCAGTCAGTCGCGGATCCAGGAATTCAGCTTAGGGGGGGGGGTCATGAGATTGAAACATCATACCTAATTTGAACTCAAACCTCTTGAAATATATAGCCTTGAATTTTCTACATATCTGGTGATTAGAAAAAGTCCAATTTTATCATGACTTCAAAACAGTTTGAAGGCATGATCAGAGATCTTTGCCCCTCGCCGCTCACTACGGAACCAGGCCCTAAGACTGTATCGGACTCTTGCTTAGAGTAATAGTGCACAAATTTCTTGCTACTGGAAAACTTATTTATCAACAAGCTTAAGCTCCATTTCATACTTTTCAGACAATTATGAGAGTACGATGAACATATAAGATTGGAAGCAAAATTTGCAATCTAAAAGAAAAAGTTGACAGTAACTAAAAAAAGGAATAATTCAAGGGTCAATTTGAAACAAAAAGCTAAAAATAATTGCAAATATGTGTTTTGAAATCAATGCCGAAAAGAAAAAACTGTTGTCAATGCAAAGAGAGGGTATTTTCTTGCATGGAATTTTTTTTTTAAATTTCGTTACAGATTTGAGTACTGCGCCAAGTATCTGCACATAGTTTTTTTTATTAAATACAACTAAATTTGTATGGAGTTTTTCAATGCGTTTTTCCAACATTCTGTTATAAATCCAGGTATCTGCTATAATTATTGGAATTTTATTAATTTTATAATTTATGTAATTTTTTCAAAGCCTTTTTTTCAAAATTCCATTTAAAAATCCAGGTACTCTACCAAGAGTCAGTTATAATTTTTTCTAGTAAAACAGAGTATGGTTAACATATAAAAGTGGCAGATATACTGATTTAGTTAAAACTGTTTTTATTTTTGCTTTTGAAATACAGTAGAGTTTGTATGGAGTTTTTTAAAGCCCTTTTAAAAAAATTCCGTTATAAATCCAAGTACTTCAGATAACAGATGTCTGCTATAGTTTCGTTTTAACAAAATAGAGTATTTGGATTCAGATAACGGAGAGGTGGATATACATATGGCTTTTGTTAAAACTTTTGTGTTTGTTTTTGAAATATATCGGAGCTTGTATGGAGTTTTCAAAGCCTTTTTTTCAATATTCCATTATAAATCCAGGTACTGCACCAGGCTTCTGCCAGAATTGTTTTCTAATGAAAAAGAGCATACAAATTTATATATCAGAGAGGCAGACATATTTCTTAAGTACAAAAAAAGCTGTCTTTGCTTTGAAATACAGTGGTTTTTGTATGGACATTTTTTAAAAACTCCGTTACAAATCTGGGTACTGCACCAAGTATCAGCACATAACTTTTTTTAATAAATTAAAATTAAGTATTAAAGAGACAAGAGACAGACATATTCCTTCAGTGAAAATTGTGTTTTTTTACTTGCGATATATGTACTATAAAGCAAGTTTTGGATTCGTGCAAAACAAAATTTTGAGATAACAATCAAACATGAGAGAACACCAAAAAAGTGGGTGGCACAATTCTGTCTGTATGTCTGTTCGTCTACAGCCTAAACGGCTCGATCGATTTTCTTCAAACTTGTTACATAGTGGTTTTTGGTGATTCTGCCCACACGTTTTTTTATTTTTTTTTTTAAGAACCAAAAATAACGGTACCTGCCATAGAACTTTTTTTTTGGTAAATATACATAATCGTATTTTTCTCAAAAATGGCTCGACAACTTTTCTTAAAAATAATTCAATAAATTTATTTTAGTATCGGCATCCTTTGGGTGGAAAACCATTTTTCCATAATGGTTAATGGTAATGGAACCTCCCGAAGAACCTTTTTTTTTATTTTTGATTTTCTTCAAAACGGTACGACCGATTTCAATTATTTTTTTATACGGATGCTAACAAAAAATATAAATAGTTTTGTGTACCAAAATTTTTGAAAAGATATTTTTTGGATTTTTAAAAAATGTTTCAAATTTTTTTTGGAAAATCAAATATTTCGAAAACGACATGATCGATTTTTTTGAACCTCGATACTTAAGAGTTTCTTAGTTTTCTATAAAATATTTTTAGAAAAACATTACATTTATGAAAAAATAACGGCACCTTCCATACAAAAAGTTAAAAAACCGCAAAGGAAAATATTTTTTTTTTTCAAAAACGACTCCTACGATTTTGATTAACTTTTTTTTTATTTACCTACTAAAATTAGTACGATCAAGTACGTGCGACCCAGTTGTTGAATTACAGTACAACTTATATGGAGATTTTTAAAGCCTATTTTTCAAAATTCAATTAAAAAACTAGGAACTTCACCATTTGTCTGCCAAAATCTTTTTTCAAATATAAAAATTAACAGGAAACACATTTTATTTTGAATAATTTTGAATGAACAACAACAACTTGCGTGTGTTACCACCAAGTATATAGGCTGGAGTTATAGCTATTTCACGAGAGCCACCTCGATCATCAGACTCCTTTAGTGGTGCTTAGTCTGGTTATGCTCGTATTAATTAAAAAACTCTTTGCCATCATCTGGGAGCGAACCATGAACCTTGCAATTCAGAGGCCGATGCACTACACACCGCACCACTGAAGCCACATGCTTTGCTCAATCACAATGCAGGTTTCGTTGTTTATCAATTGCAGCAGCGACTAGCAACACACAAGCTTATGCTATTGTCCAGTCGGTTTCTATCTTTTTTCCCCATGCACCGATTCGTATGCCAACAATTCGATGGTCATACAATATATTTTATTTGAAAAGAAACAGTGAAACGTGAATGGAGATTTTTCCTTATTTTTTGTATCTCAAAATTCCGTTAAAAATCCAGGTATACTGCAACTAGTGTCTGAAAATTATTTTTTTTTTGGTTATATTTACAATTTTTTATTAAAATATAAACGACCTGAACTTTGGGGGGGGGGGGGGGTCATGACCCCCATGACCTCCTCCCTGGATCCGCCACTGCGTGCAGTTGATTGTTTCGTTGGCTGTATGGCATGTAGCGCCGTCTTGTTGGAACCAAAGGTCGTCAACATCAACATCCTCCAATTCAGGCACAAAAAAGTCATTAACCATGGCTCTATAGCGTTCCTCATTGACTGTTACACTATGGCCGGCCTCATTTTTCATCGCAGCGCGCGAACAGAATAAATAATAAATTTGGTAATAAATTTGCACGATTTGCAAACGTTGTTCACTGCAACAATTTACTGTCCGAAAAAGTGCGAAGCAATCAGATAGACACAACAAAAAACCTCTGGATGCACCGCTGACTTTTGAAAGCAGAACTTTGAAAGCAGAATTTTGAAAACAAAATTTTTGCTCACGTTTTTGATTGTTAAAAATAATTTTAAGAATAAAAGCTGACAAAAACGTTTTTCGTTTTCCAGTTTTTATTTTTCCATTTGCAGGATTTTTTTTCCATTGCGAAACCCAAAGCAGTACGTTGTTGTGATATTTTTTATTTTGCGAGATTTTGATTTGCGAGATTTTAGTTTGCAAGATTTTGGTTGAAATATGCGAGATTTGTTGGTGAGAGATTGTTAAAAGTGAAAATTTGTAATTGCAAGATTATGAAAAACAAGATTTAAAATTTCCGAGTATTCGCAATTCGAGATTTTGGTTTTCGGGATATCGTACCGCTCCCAGAATTTTGACCCCAATCCTTCATATTCAATAAAGTATTCAACGCAACTATAAAACAGTCTTTTATTGACATATTATAGATCAAAGCAATTAATAAAGACAGCGCTTTATGCTTAAAGAGTTTAGAGCCAGTGGTCCTAGACTAGAGGTACCGCGATTCATTAAACAGCTGATTGCATACTTGGGAGGTGCAATAAGCAATAATATGCCTTCATTCACATTGAAAATCATTATGTTCAATTTTTTGCAACTGAATAATCGTGCGATGAAAATTTTTCTATTGTTTTTGTAATTTACTTTTAAGAGTTTAAGTTCCAGCGCACATTTTTTAATATTATCTCCATCACCAGTAAATGATTTTTTAATATAAAAACGATGACAAGCTAAGACAAAGACAGAGGTCAAGCTTCCATTGATAACGAACTGCCTTAAGGTACTATGGTTTTAATATAATATATCATACCTACTGTAAATAAATAATATTTTCTTTGTTTATTATTCGATGGTGCTGATTCTGCCAAACGATGCTCTTAACTAATTGAACTCTTTTTTTTTTGTATCCTAAAAACATTCCAAGGACTCACAAATCCACAATTTCTCCGCAATAGGATAATGCTTCTCAATCTCAACCCCTCTCTTTTTTTTGTTCTTTCATATTTTTCAAACAAGACCGACAAAAAACTTTTTATCCATTTAAAAAGAAAAATGACTAAAGAAAGAAAATAATACCGAGAAAGGAACGAATGGCTACTTATAAAAAACAAATTCAAACTAAAGCACCTGTTTTCATTGGCAGCAACTTATATACATCCTACGTCCCTTGATTTCTATCCTTTCGTCCTCATACTTTTAAAGCGGAATTACAGTTTTTTTTTAAGTAGAAAGTGCAAATGAGGTGAAAAGTTGTAATGTGGGCAGAAGAAGAAGGAGTTGAATGGGAGGAATAAAGTGGAACCGGAAGCGCCTTACGTCATCCTCACTCATTCTCTGTCTCTGTGCATATCTTTCATTTTGTGTAACTGCAATAAAAAATAAATAAAAAGGATACAAAGCTACGACAACCAAGGATAAAAATTTTCCCTTTTATTCGGTTTTATAAGTTACCTACGTATTTTTTATTTTTAATACAAATTATTTTTCTCTTTCTAGGGCCGCCATTTCGCTTTGGTTCGGTTGGTTGCTTGGTTGCTGAAAGAGACGCAAAAGTCTCACAGGATGAATTGTTCTTCCGGTTTAAATTGCTTTTGTTAGTGTTTCGCGTGCTCAGAGTACCTAGAATGTAGGTAGTATGTAAAAAGGTATACTGTTCATAGTGAAGGACGTCATTCATAGCAAGTACTTTGCTATGCAAAAGTATGACATTCGAGTGTAAATGTGAAATGTGACACTGTGGGTTGTGTCGGGCTCATTTCTTTGGCCACTTGAAGATGATGAGGTCAAAAGGCACACAAACCACTAACAGCAGCTGTATACAGTGGGACAGCGTACATCTCAGGGTTGGAATAAATTCAAAATATTGTCCAAATTGGTTTTAAAAGAAAAATTTCATCGAAATAAGACATTATCTTTGGAAACTACATCTTCGGCAGAGATTTTCAATTAACCTATTTAATATCTTAAGGTAAAATATTTTGCTGTGTAATTTTAAAGATAAAAAAAAAATTAAACCCCTTATTCCCAACCCACTCTGCTCTACATTCTCTCCGAACCTTCTACTCCTTCTTACTTACTTACTTACTTACTTAAGGTGGCGCTACAGTCCGGGGTAGACCAGGGCCTCAACCAACAAGCTTCTTCCAGCCGGAACGATTTCTAGCTAGCTGTCTCCAGTTTCGCACGCCAAGTAAGTTGAGGTCCTCTTCCATTTGCGTGCGCCACCTTTTACGCTGTCCATCTCTACCGCGCTGTCCCATAGGGGGTTGGATTCAAAGACTTTCCGAGCCGGAGCATTGGTGTCCATTCGCTCTAGGTGACCCAGCCGTCTCAGTCGTAGGCTTTTCACTTTTGTGGCTAGGTCGGTGTCGCTGTACAGCACGTACAGTTCGTTGTTGTATCCTGTTCTCCATTCCCCGTCTATGCAGACGGGACCCAAAAATCACCCGGAGAATTTTTCTCTCAAAATAGCCTAACGCGTTCTCATCCACCGTTAAAAGTACCCATGCCTCTGCACCATACATCAGGACCGGGTTGATAAGCGTCTTATACAGGGACAGTTTAGTTGCTCGAGAGAGGGCTTTGTTTCTCAATTGCCTTCTTAGCTCAAAGAAACAGCGATTGACAAGAGTAATCCTTCATCTGATCTCAGCACTGGTATCGTTCGGTGAGTTGATATCGGATCCTAGGTAGACAAAGTCTCTGCCCACCTCAAGATTATAGTTGTCTTTAATGACGTTCTGTTCGAGACGTCGCGTCGGTGTTGGGTGTCCTTTCTTGTTGACAGCATATATTTCGTTTTGCTTTCATTCACCGTAAGCCCCATCTTTTTGGCTTCCTTCTCAATTTTCACGAAAGCACCACTGACGTCACTCTTTGGTCGTCCGATTTTGTCAAAGTCGTCAGCGTAAGCGAGTAATTGGATGGTTTTTTCAAAGATTGTGCCTCTAGTGTTGACGTGAGAGTTTTGCACTATTGTTTCAAGAACGATGTTGAAGAAGTTGCTTAACAGCGCGTCGCCTTGCCTAAAGCCTTTTTTGACATCAAAGGTGTCGATGAGGTCTTTGCCAACCTTGATGAAGCAGCGTGCATTCTCCATCGTCATCCTTCACAAACGGACGAGCTTGGGAGGGATGTCATAACTAGACATTGCTCTTTGTAGCTCGTCTCTGTAGACGCTGTCATACGCGCTCTTAAAATCGATGAAAAGGTGGTGGGTATCGATGTGAAACTCCTGGGTTTTATCCAAGATCTGTCGCAGTGGGAATATTTGGTCGAAGGTGGACTTCCCTGGCCTAAAGCCACCCTGATATGGACCTATCAGGTTGTTGACGAATGGCTTCAGGCGATCACAAAGTACGGCAGAGAAGACCTTAAAGGCGATATTAAGAATACTGATGCCTCTGTAGTTTGTGTAGTCCAGAGGATCACCTTTCTTGGCATTGGACTTAAGTTTAGATATAGCTATCTTCACTTCGTCGAGATCGGGTGGACGGAATTGTTGGCCTACGTGCGTTCGTCCAGGTTGAATGGTGCAATCTGTATGGTAGCGGAATTCGGTTCGTCATCGCCGTTATACAATTTGCAGAAATGATTTTTCCATATCCTCAGCAGCACCGACTTCGATTCTACTACGACGCCGACGTTCCCCTGATCATCCTTGAAGGCTTCGGTTCGGGCCTTGTAACCTTGGGAGGATCTTTTTACTTTTTGGTAAAACTTCCAAACTTCATTCCTGCAATGGCATCCCTCTAATTCTTCGATCGCGCACTTCTCGCTCTTTCATTTTCCTTCTAAGAAGCTTGTGTACCTCAATACTCTTCTGCTCGTTGAGCTGGCAAGCAGCTCTGGTCCTTCTATGGAGCACTGCTTTGTATGCCTGTTGTTTGGCTGCATGTACTTGCCGGCATTCTTCGTCAAATCTGGGGTTTTGCTGGTTTTTTCCACTGGTTTTCGATACTTGCAGTTGGCGGCATGGGACTTTTTAAGAGGGTGCCAGAGACTCGAGTGGAAAAGGATCTGGCAATTTCTTGCGACTGTAGCCATCCCACGTCAAACTTTGTCACAGTATTTCCCTGTTTTGGATTTGGTCTGGATATTCGTAGCATTACCTTGGCTACAATGAGCTAGTGGTCCAAGTCAGCGTTGGCTCCTCACAACGTTCGGGCATCCTTGATACTGGAGGAGTGCATTGCGTCGATCGCAATGTGGTCAATCTGGTTGGCGGTTGATTTACCAAGAATTCGCCATGTCCCATTATGTAACGGGTGATTTTTAAAGAGGTTTAGAACTTTAAAAAAAAAAAAAACACAAAAAATTCGAAAAAATGAATGAAATATTTATTTGAATCCATAGTTTGAACCTTGCAATTTAATGTTTAAAGATAATTTCATGCAAATGTTGACCGCGGCTGCGTCTCAGGTAGCCCATCCGCTGAGTCCAATTTTGGCATACTCTTTCACACATATCGGCCGGTATCTCACGAATGAATGCATGGATGTTGGCTTCCAGTGCGTCAATCGAAGCGGGCTTGTCCCTATAGACATTAGCCTTGACATACCCCCACAAAAAATAATCTAATGGTGTCAAATCGCACGATCTAGGCGGCCAATTGACCGGCCCGAAACGTGAAATTAACTGTTAACCAAACTCGCCTCGCAATTGCGCCATTGTTTCGCGTGCTGTGTGGCATGTGGCACCGTCTTGTTGAAACCACATATCATGCAAGTCAAGAACTTCCATTTCGGGCAAAAAAAAGTTTGTTATCATCGCTCGGTAGCGTTCACCATTGACAGTAACGCTGTGATTCGCATCATCTTTGAAGAAATATGGCCCAATAATGCCGCTGGCCCATAAACCGCACCAAACAGTGGCTTTTTCGGGATGCATTGGTAGCTGTTGCAATGCTTCTGGCTGATCTTCACTCCAAATGCGGCAATTATGCTTATTTACGTGAATTCAACCAAAAATGAGCCTCATCGCTGAACACAATTTTTCGATAAAAAAGCATTTCGAACCGAGCACGAATTTTGATAGTAAAATTCAATAATTTGCAAGCGTTGTTCATTTGTAAGACGATCCATGGTTAAATTGCAAACCAAACTGAAGCTGTTTGACAGTGACACAAGGTACTAAACACACGTCAGCTGTCAAAACCAGTGTTGCCAAAACCAAACCAGCTAAAAAATCACCCGTTATATCGAGATGCTGGAACTGCGTACTAGCTACCACAACGTTTGACCCCGCAGCAAAGTCGATTAACCTGAGTCCGTTATCGGAGGTGTTGTCGTGCAGGCTATATCATCCGATTGTGCCACCAAAGACGTCTTATTTTTCTAACTTGGCATTAAAATCACCCAAGACCATTTTAATGTTATAGCTAGGGCATTGCTCATATGTCCTGTTCAGGAGCTCGTAGAACTCATCCTTGGTGCCGTCATCCTTCTCCTGTGTGGGGGTATGCCCGCTGTCGTGAGGTGCTCGTTCACAAAGTTGAAACTCAAGACTTCTTGCCTAGGTCTGCCTCTAAGGACGAATCCACATCGAAAAAGACGCTGCCCTTGTGGTCGGTAACAGTCACCGTAGTAGATGTCGTAGTCTTTCAGTTTTCTACTGCCCGGCCCATCCCATCGCACTTCTTGGATGGCGGTGATGTCTGGTTTGTAGCAGTCTAGGGCTTCCGCTAAATGTTCGGCTGCACGTGGTCTATAGAGAGACAATTCACGTGCAGATCCGAAGTTCGTTCTTCTTACTAG
Organism: Dasysyrphus tricinctus; assembly: GCA_963921185.1. Lineage (NCBI taxonomy): Eukaryota > Metazoa > Arthropoda > Insecta > Diptera > Syrphidae > Dasysyrphus > Dasysyrphus tricinctus. Next base: position 77,266,938 of record OY992533.1, read on the forward strand.
TGTCATGCAATTCAGTTTGCATTTAAGGACCTTATGTCTTAAAAGTTGCACTTATAATTACTTTGTAAAAAAGGGGTGGAGGCAACTTTGAGGGATGCCTACACAAATTTCATAATTAAATCCAAGATGCAGCCTAAAACAACATTTTGTGATCTTTAATCCTAGTTTGGGCATATGACCATTTATTTAAGTGGGTGTGCCAGGGAGCGTTTTGATGTTTTGGTCTGAAATTATTTTTAATTTGGTTTTTAGCGATTTTTAAATGTATGATCTTAAGTCATCCATTTGTTTTTTAACTTTCGATAAATATTTAACTTTGTAGACGATTCGCACCACTATACCGACAGGATGTGCATAGTTATTTTCATAATGTTCATGGGTCGGTTGACATTGTCATTCTTTTTTTATTCCAACTTGTTTTTTCTGTGTTGTTTTTTTTTATTTCTCTCCTTGTCATCCTTCTTATTATAATGCGTTTTTTTCTTCTATTTCTATCTTCTTTGCATTCCATTCTATATACATATACGATTCTTTGGCTTGCTCCTTAAGTGTTTTGTTCTCTTTTTTCAACGTGAAATTGCTTTGTGTGAAATGAAATGAGAGAAAGGAAAAAAAAAAAATAGCACGAAATAATATTATGTATATATATAAATAAATTGGATCCTTGTTTGTGCTGTGGATTAAAGGTGGCGGTCTGTACAGATTTGTGTGAGATGTTCTTTAAGGATTTTAGCTTTTTGTCGAATTTCTTTGATGACAAGGTGATTAGGTTTTTTTTGTTTTGTTTTGTTTTCTGTTAAGGTTTTTTCTTAGAGGGTTGGCTTAAGTATATCAACAATTTAATATATATTTTTAACAAAACAATTGGAATGGTTTTTGGAATTTTATCAAAAGAAAAACTATAAAATTATTTGGAGACAAAAATAAAGATGAGAAAACAAAGTCAAATAAAATACCTTATTTCATTAGCTAATGTTTTACTTAAATATGAAACGAAAATTTAAATAAATTCTAACAATGAAACAAATAATCGCATTAATTTATGTTTTTATTCTGTAACCTTTGAATATTACCCAGATTTAATAAATTTTAGTAAAAATCTTACATAAATTCAAAAGCAAATACTTATTGGGATATTACAGGATGTCTGTTTTTGGAGTTCATATTTCATAGAAGAAGATCCCGCCATATGACGACCTACCCTCATTGATATAGGCATTATGAGAAGTATACGGTTTTGAAGAATTTGCGTGAGGGTTGCCTAACCCAATTTGGTCAAGGTCTAGGGTTGGTAACTTTTGTTTTTTTTTCAGTTATCTGACCCAGCTTAGATGGTTGGTCTTAAAGATATGAAAAGAAAAAGAAAGAAAGAAAATTTCATTCAAAAATTATGAAATAAGTGATTTTTTGAAATTCAGAATTTCAATTAAGGAGACAAGTCACTTTGACAGCTGTCAAGTTTCTTACCAGTGTTATGATTGACGAGGAAGCCTTGGTTCTCGAAGGAACAAATTTCTTAGCTTTAATGCAAAGCCGCTTATTTATCCGAGCATCGAGATGCACGATATTAATAATAAAGAGTCGCAGTTAAGGTTTTAACTTAGACTGATTTTATTTTCAATATTTTCTTCTATTTATACTTACAACTAGTTCTATACAAAAATCAATTTTCATACAAAGATATACTTACAACTAGATGTCCACTTGACAAAATATACTTTCGGTTATATTTCCTCAAAGGCATTCCGAATGTTCAGTCAATGTGATGCATATATAATTGCAGTCATAAACAAAATCAATATTCAATTGCATTCGGCGCATAGCGACCGACTATGACTATGTGTAACATGATCAGTTCAATGCACGATGGTATCGCTTGGTGACGGCTGATCATTTTCAACAAAATCCAATGTAGGTCGATATGCGTCGAGCTCATATTATTGTTATTGTTTATATTTGTTTATAGTTTTGTTTTGGTTTTAGGTGTTACACACAACACCAGCTGCCACTTTGATATCTGTCACTTTGGCAGCTGTCAAGTTTCAAAATGACAGATGTCAAAGTGACAGCTGTCAAAGTGACAGATGTCAAACTGACAGCTGTCAAAGTGACAGATGTCAAACTGACATCGTTGGTTTTTGCAGCTATATCCAGGATTTCCATAGCACTTAGGTTCCTTGGTTCCGGATGTCGTTGTTGGTTTATCATCCTTCTCATCAGTTGATTAGGATGGTTGGCAATGTTTTTAACCATTTTATTTGCAGATGTCTTTGCCTCAGAGTAGATTTGCTCGTTCTTGCCATGCTTACGCCGCCGCTGACGATCGAAGTAAGGCCCAGTGCAGATCCTCGGGATTTTCCTCTCAAATATTTGCAGTTCCTTCATAACGGTTTGCAGATGGTGAACCAAACTGGGAAGCTGTAATTGGTCTCAGGAGTTGCTTATAAATTAGAACTTTTGTTTGTTGGCTTAGCCCAGTTCTCTTCTTCATCAGCGGGTGTAGAAGCGGTAGAAAGCTAAATTGGAAAGTCCTTGAATGTAGGTTGAATCTCAGAAGATCGTTGAAGTTGATGCCTATAGGTATCTGGCACTGCGTTTGGCTGGTAATATGGTTCCCTCTGGGAGTGTTAGGGTGATATTTCTGCAGCTTTCAGCTGAGCGACCGCGTCTGCCCCCTAATCTTCTAAAGCAGACAAGCTGTTGTGAAATTATCTAAACGCGAATTCTAATTTTATGACGGCGGAACTTCAATCCGCAAACTCAATGGATTTGTATAAATCCAAATAAACGAAATAATTAAGTTAACTAAATAAAAAAGAAAACGATTGCACGAAGTATGCGTGCGGCGCGACAAAAAGAAACGAGATAAGAAAACCGAACTGTCAAGCGATGGGTGCGTTTAATAGATAATTTTCACAACTGACAACACATCTTTATGTGTACTGCCACCCAGTAGCTCAGCAATGGGGTGGGTTCAGTGATGAAAATTATTTTATTAATCGAATTCGATTAATAAAATGGATAAAAAAAGAAATCAAATGGTAAGTATAAGTACAGGGTGTACTTGTACTTAAAGTGGGCGGCAGGAATTTTTTTTTTATAGATAGAAAAAAATTAGAAAATTCCAAAACTATTTTTTGTTGAATCTCACGCAAAAAAAAAGAACAAAACCAAATAAAAGAATTAAAAGAAAACACAAATTTGTATATACCCAGATGGGGATTTAAATTATTTTATTTGGGAAACCTTTGGACCGAAGCCCAGGGATTAAAACCCAAAATTTTTTCAATATATAGGTGTAGAAGGATTACAAAATTTAAAGGGCTTACGGTGAAACGTAAAGCCGCGAGCAAAAACAAAGAAAATGGAAATGAAAATAGGCCGTTAACGAAAGCAAACCGAGTCCCACAAAACCGGGATATAATTCGAAATCAAACAACGCAAGAGAAATATCGAAATTGACACAAGAACAATTTTATAGAAAAACACTAAGTACTTATCTTTTTATTCTGGGGCTGTCTGCGGATCTTCTATCCACCCTTTTTCCTCTATCACCTCGATTAATTAAGTCCTTTCAAAACTGCTTCGCACCTCGAAACACTAATTTTCTCCTTTAAATTTTCCTCGACAACTTTTCTAAAATTTTCTTTCGAAATTACTTTTCCTCAATTTTCAAGTCTTCCAAATTATTCTCGATTTCAAAATCAAAACTTGTCGCTTGTAAAGTTCTCCAAAGAGTGAACTTTCCATGCTAATCCTATTGTTTACCTCGGCCATTCCAGTCTCTCACACATTCATGCAGCCAGCCAATCGTTTTCGAGATCTTCAGTCACGGGATCACGGCTTCCTGGAAAGCTACGTGCTCTCCTCGAAAACCTCCGTTCCTCCGTTGTCGAATCTCATCGAAACTTTACTCGCACACACACATCCAACGATTCAGCAAGTTGTTGGATGTCTTTCCAAAACTTGCCGAATCCAAATGGCCGAGTTCAGACCCTTTCAACTAAACTATTCGAGAAAATTTAAAAGAATAAAAATCGAGAAAAAGTTTCTTCTAGGCATTCTCCTAGTTACTCTAAAATTATCGCGAGTGATTCGAAGCGCGAAGCAATCTCTACAAAACTAACACTTCGAGGTGAGAGAGGAACAAATTTCCTTTTTTAATCCTAGGATCTACTGATTTCTTTTCTTTCCGCGTGTCAATTCCGATATATCTACCTCATTACAATTTTAAAAGTTAAGTTAAAAGATTTATAAATTAAGTTAACAACCCATTTTCTGACAGCATAATAAGCTACGTTAAGTTACGTTACGTTACGTTAATTTTAGTTCATGATGATTTGAGAATTTAGGTATAAGTAAGAGTCCGCCTGACTCGCTTACTTCTTCAGCTCATCCGCTGGCACATCGACAAGAGACCGCCCGTCTTCTTGATAATTAGGGTTCGTGAATTTTGGAACCAACTGTTCCACTCAAATCGCAAATCGCTCGAAACCTGTTTTTGTTACTTTTCCAAAATACTTTAAGAGTAGGTCTCTGGCTGATGGACGCCAGGTATCTACTAGCTCTACAAGCATTTTGGAGCCGCAACGGAAAAAGGAAAGGCTAAAAAGGGTAAGTGATATAGAATAGGCAGCTGAAACTTGTTGTGGTAAATTTGACCGCAACAAAGCTCCGATTTGGGTGAGTTGATCCAGATGTCCCATTTGGTGTAAAATTGGAATAGTTTGAATAGTTTCGGATGTGTGCCTTGACTTCTTGGACACCTATCAATGAGGAGAATGATGAGTAATAAGTAAGTGAGTCATCAGCGAAGAGAAGGTTCTCGCATTCTCTTGAAATTGGCCGCTCAGGGGTTATGATGTTGTATAGAAGTGGTGGGCAACTACAGCCAGTTTTTCACGGAAACCGAACTGCGTGTCTATGGGATGATGTTGTTTTCGCTGCAGAATTTCTTGAGCTTCCTGAGTATCAGCTCTTCCAAGAGTTTACTCAGATTATTGAGGAGGGATATCGGCCTGTAGTTGGTGACCATTTTTCTTTAACCTTTCTTGGGAATCACCAGGATTTTGATAGTTTTCCACTTCTGGGGAAAGTAACTGTTGTTGATGCAGTTATTGAAGATGATGGCTAAAAACACCATCACCGTTAGTGCAAGCCTTTTAAGAACAAAGTTGAATACCCCATCCGGTCCAGCTGACTTCTTTGGTTTTGAGTTGCCAATAATCTCAGCTATAGCCTCTGGGGTACTCAAGTTTGGGTTGTCGACTGGATCGCTTGCAGGATTGGTATCGCTAAATATCACCCTATCCAAGTTGGATATCAGTGTCTGCCGGATGAATACCTCAATTTCACAAAGGAAGACTGGATCATAAGATGGACTTGGCATGAAGTTTCCTTCGAAATGGGTAGCTAGGGCTTCAACTTTATCACTGTTTTGGATTTGATGAAAAAAACAAAAAAAGAGGTTATTTCTTATAATAACATTGGAATTCTTTTTCATACAGAAGAAGATATCAGCTTTCATATATATGTAAAAATCAGCTTTGAAAGGGTAGGTCCGCACTTTTGACAATTTTATGAAATTGGAGAAAAAAGCAAAAAAAACAAAACGATATTTCTTATAATACCAATTTTGAAAATTTTAAACTTATATTGCAGGAACTTTTGACCATAATGTCAAACTATTTCAAACTGATCTCAAACTTATCTCAAACTGGACTCAAACCGAGCTAAAACCGATATCAAACCAATTTCAAACTGATTTCAAACCGATCTCAAAACAATGTCTAATGATTTCAAACCGATCTCAAATTATTCTTAAACACAGATCAAACCAAACTCAAACCCATTTCAAACCGAACTCAAACCAATCTCAAACTGATCTCATCAACACCTTTTTTTGAGATCGCTATTTTGATAATGGAAATTTTCCAAGTTATTTACGAGTCTTCTTAAGGCCAGTTTTTCAGTTCAGGGTTAGCTCTGAGTTAAATCAGAGTTAGCTAATCCTGAAAATAAATTAACCCCGAGTTAACTCAGGAACAGTTTTTCAGTAGAGGACTAACTCTATCTTTCAGTTGTCAAAAATCTAGGGCCAACGATGTGCGACACTATGGATATCACCCTTCTAGGCCTTTCACCCATCGGAATAGAGATGGCGCCACGACGAAATTGCACTGACAATAACTGTCCTTATCGAAATCGAGATGGCGCCACAGCTGAAAAGGCCCTCCATTTGGTCCCTGAGTTAACTCACCAAATAAGTTAGTTAACTTGGGTTTTCAATTGACTGAAAAACACATTTATGGAGTTAACTCCGGCTTAGCCCCGAGACTAGAATGATCTCACACTGAAAAACTAGCCCTTATTAGTTTACCATTGTCCAAAGATTCGGCGCCATTTTTTAAAATTGCGTCCAAGCGACGTGATAAAAACAATGACTCCCAAGTTCAATTACATCCTTGGGGCCAGTTTTTCAGTGCGAGATCAGCCTAGTCTCGGGGTTAAACCAGAGTTAGCTCCAAAAACATGTTTCTCAGTCAATTGAAATCGAAAGTTAACTCCGAGTTAACTCGTCTAATTTGGTGAGCTAACTCAGGCACCAAATTGAGGATCTTCTTAGTTGTGGCGCCATCTCGATCTCGATATTGAAAGCTATTGCCAATGCAATTCGTTGTGGCGCCATTCCTGTTCCTATGCGTGAAAGGCGTAGAAGGGTGATATCCACAGTGTCGCACATCGTTGGCCTCAAAATTTTGACAGCTGAAAGATAAAGTTAATCCTCAACTGAAAAACTGTTCCTGAATTAACCCTGAGTTAACTCAGGGTTAATTTATTTTCAGGATTAGTTAACTCTGATTTAACTAAGAGGAAAGCCTGAACTGAAAAACTGGCCCTTATTATGTCAAAAATAAATTACAAAAAGAAGGTCCTCCTCACTGATATACATTACGTACATCTGTTGTGAACCTTCCAGGTTGTTGGGGAGTGGCAGCAAACAGAAAAGGTTTTGAAGGAGCTGCGACTTAACAACGTTAATGCTCCTATAATTGGTGCAGTTTTCTTGTAGAAATCCTTCAATAAAAAATAAATCCTAAGACAACTAAAATTTATCTTTAAGAAAACAATCTCAAAAACCTTCCTAATCCTCACCATACCTCAAAATTTGAAACTTTTTTGTTTACGTATTTTTAAAGTATGCTTTTTTTTAAACTCACTGTTGGATATAATAGTTGTCTCTTGTTTTGTTCCTGAAGTCCTGCCATATTTACAGCATCTGTTTAGTTGACGCAAGGCAGGGCATACGCGTACCTACCTATAAACATAAATGGGACTATTTCATTTCTTGTGTTTTTTGTTAACAACAAAGCGATGCGATGCGATGGCTGGCTGGCTGGCTAGCAAGCTAACTGCTCTTAAAGGACAAACTTTTACCAAGCTCATAATTTAATAGCATCGCGATTAATTTTATGGGTAAAACTTTCAGTGCATGTCGTCGTCATTTAGCTTTAACCAAAAGCCATTCTATATAAAGGACATTCTATACATCCTAACATATATCTAATCATAGCTTGACAAAAACAAAAATCAGGATGTGTGGGCGTTTGGGTGGTTTAACTAGCCAACTGGAACACATGGAAACGTTTACTTCTATATGGCGGAAGTAATAGAAAATTTCACCCTTATCTTATTTTCTTCACTTGGGAGACAAAGTTTCCGCTTTGAGTTTCAGCTTTTCTTTTCTCTTTGCTAGATTGGTTAGGGACGATGGGGATTATCATTAAACTACTTTTTCTAAAGGGATTTTCATTTTCTTTTTGTAGACTTTAGCAAACTTCCTTTCCGATCCACAAACATTTGCTCAGTTTTTGTATAGGTATAGGTATACACTAGATGAATAGGTAGGTTTTTGTTGTAAAAACAAAACAGGATGAGAAACAAAATATTGATAGGTAAAGTTTCCACCATTTTCTATTAAGCCAGTCATTTGTTGTATACGAAGTTTAGGTGCTATTCCATGCACCAATTTGAATAAAAATAGGTGTTTTGTTGGTATTAAATCCAATAAACATAATGTGTGTGAGCATGAATAGCCTCTCTTTAGTCTAGGATGCGTGTGTATAGAAAGCATAGTGATTTGTATTCAGGTGATGTCCTTTTTTTTTAATCTTCTCAGAAAAATTAATTTGTTTTGAACTTTATCATCACCAAACTGAAACCGAAGCCAATGTCTGTGTAAATATTTGTCAATCAATTGTTATGCATTCGATTTTATTGGATATTGGTATTCAAAGCAGGAATAGTCCTTTGTAGTGGCCTAGAACTTTTGAGACAAGGACAATTTACAACGAAACATACAAAATCGAATTTTCAGCAAATCCAAAGAAATCAAGTAAAAATTCCTTAGAATCAAATCATGTAGAGATTTTGTGAGCAGATTTAAGAGGGGACAATTCAACTCTCAATAAAAGGTCATGAACGTTTTAAATAGAGTAAGACTCAGAAAAAGACTTTACTGCCAAACTAAATTATGAAAGATAGAATTAAATTTTGGTGATGAGACAGCTCGTGGAGAACCGACAGGAACTGGGCAAACAATACGCCGCCGACGACGTGACGTTTAGTGGTTTGCCCGGGAACCTAGAAGATTATGGAGCAACGGATTTTGCTGTGAGTATAGCAGCTGTGATTGAATACGTCACAGAGGACCACGGAGTATTGGCAATTGGGCATCAATTGACGGTTTTACAGAGAGTTTTGGAGAAAACCCTGAAGATCCAATTCCGATTAATCCAATTGGATTTAAACGGCCCTCTGGAGGTCAGCTTAAGTTTTTAAATCCAGATTGAAACTGAATTTCATATTGTTCACATTTTCTTGGCATTTCAAGTTGTGATATCAAATCCAAGATTTTTCAAACCGATTTGAAGCAACAATTTGTTGGATTTGAAGAAAAAATTGCTGAATACTTTTCATTTGTTATTGCAAATCGAGTTGGTTAGCTCGCCGTGATATTTACTTCTGGATTTCAGTATTGAACTTGTTTTGTCGTCATCTCGCTTGGTCTCACTAAACACTCACCAAAATTTCTGTTTTCAAAATAAAATTTTTCAATATGGTTGAAATAAGCTAAAACCATGGTTAAAAAGTCCAAATATGGTTTTCAGTGTCGTGGTTTCCTCGCTATAGTCTCGCTTTGGTCTTGCCATAATATATGCACAAAGTATTTATCATTGTGCACGTCTTATCATCGTCTTGCTTTGATTTCGGTTTAGTGTGGCTGCGATTTTTTTTTCAAAGTCACCAAGAATATTATTACAGTTCGACTTCGAAGATAGAGGCGAACGTTTGCTAAGGGTATTGAGTGACCTTCAAATTTTCAAAAATTAGCCCACTTAAGGCAAACTTAATTTAGAAGATTCGCGGATCCAGGAGGGAGGAATGGCTGCTATTGACGGATTTGCCATTATGCTTTCCGGAACTCGAGGTGCTGTCACGGAGATCCGGAAGAATGTCAAAAAAGCTATAAAAGAAATAGTTCAGCCACCAACTCAAAGAGATTATTACTTTCTTCAAATCTCAATATCATTTGCTCAAATCACTTTATGAGACCAGATGGGTAGATTGATATGAAGGTGAACTCCAATTTCTTGCAGACCTTACCAAGATTATTGAAACTCTGGAAAGAGTTTTACAATGGCGTGACCTGAGCACACCTGCCTCACTTGTTACAACAGTTCATTGTGTCTGTATTGTGTTTTTTAAGTGATGTACCTTCTATCTTCAATCCAGTCTCTGAGAAAATTTTCTACATACGTCAGCACTCGATATTAATGGCAGTGCTATGCAGGTTACAGAACACAATTTCTGTTCTCGCCGGGAGAGTTTGGTTGCTGGTTTTAACAATGTCATCTGGCAGCGCGAAAAAAATAACCTGGATCAACTGGATGCTGAGCTAAAAATTTTCCTCGAATCGTGTGTCCTGGTGGATGCCAAATTTATTGCTTACTATAGGGTATTAAGTATTAAATTAACATAGAAAACAAACTTAAATGCTCTGAATTGTTTTGAAAGCTGCGGTAAATAGGTAACAATTACACGAAAATTGTTCCCCCTGAACGAAATAATGGGTCCGTGCCTGCATTGTTCCAGAAACAGCTGGAGTTTTTGGGAACATGGATTTTTTGGAACTGTTAATTCTTTAAAAATAAAGAGCTGTGAAAATGAATAAAAAATCATTTGTAGGCATCAATTATTTTTTTTTGTGACTGCATGATGTGCACTTGCACAACAGACTGTTGCTTACTCTTATTTGACACAGCTTAAGTAAACAGAAACCGAAATAACTTGTCTTCTCTGATCGTATGATCCTCCCACTATTTGCTTACTTACCTTTCTTACTTAAGGTGGCGCTACAGTCAGGATAGGGGTGGACCAGGGCCTCAACCAAACAAACTTCTTCCAGCCGGCTCAGTTTCCAGCTAGCTGCCTCTAGTTTTGCACGCCAAGTTCGTTGAGGTCCTCTTCCACTTGCGTGCACCACATTTTACGCAGTCTACCTCTACTGCGCTGTCCCACGGGATGAGATTCCAAGACTTTCCAGGCCGGAGCGTTCGTGTCCATTCGCCATCTCAGTGGTTGGCTTTTCACTTTTTTGGCAAGGTTGGTGTCGCTGTATACAGCTCGTACAGCTCGTTGTTGTATCTTCTTCTCCATTCCCCACCTATGCAGACGGGACCAAAAATTACCCGGAGCATTTCCTCTCAAAACAGCCTAACGCGTTCTCATCCACCGTTAACAGTGTCCATGTCTCTGCACCATACATCAGGACCGGGATGATAAGCGTCTTATACAGGGACAGTTAAGTTAAGCTCAAAAGAGGGCTTTGCTTCTCAATTGCCTTCTTAGCCCAAAGAAACAGTGAATGGCAAGAGTAATTCTTGGTTTGATCTCAGTACTGGTATCGTTCGCTGAGCTTATAGCGGATCGTAGGTAGATAAAGTCTCTGACCACCTCAAAATTATAGCTGTCTATAGTGACGTTCTGTCCGAGACGTTGATGTTGGGTGTCCTTTCTTATTGGCAGCATATATATTTCGTTTTGCTTTCATTCACCGTTAACCCTATCTACTTGGCTTCCTACTCAATACTTACGAAAGCACCACTGAGATCTCGCTTAGTTCGTCCGATTATGTCAATGTCGGAACGATGTTGAAGAAGTCACATGACATCAGTGTTACGCCTTGCCTAAAAGCTTTTGTGACATCAAAAGTGTCGGTGAGGTCTTTGCCGACCTTGATGGAGCAGCGTGCTTTCTCCATCGTCATCCCGCACAGAGATGCCAAAACTAGTCATTGCTCTTTATGGCTCGTCTCTATAGATGCTGTCATAAGGGAAAATGAGGGGAATATTTTTTTAAAATTGAGAAATAGAAATAGGATTTGTTTACACTTTTCCTGCTAAAAGTTTTTTTTTTATAACATTTCTTAAACCAACATTTCTAAGAAGAAAAATGCAATTTTTCTTTGGCTAGCTACAACAGCACAGCGACCAAATAGCCAGCGGCAATGTTGATCTGAAGGGGCTCATTCCGGAGAGGATTTTTCTTAAAGAGGGTGGTGCCCCTGGCCATCATACACTGGGTCAATTTTTAATCAGACTAGCTTCAGAATAAGTTTTGCTTCATCATCATCAAGTCCTGTAACCCCGATTGGGAAATAGGGCGCCAATCCTGCACGGTCTGCAGCTAATATTTAATCTGTGGCCACTGGCCAGGTCTTTCTCTGGGAGTCTGTTTCTGCTAAAACTAATGATTTCCATGCTGTTCTTGGTCTTCCAACCCTTCGTGGACCCTGAGGACTCCATTCAAAATACTGCTTTGCAATTTCATCGTTTGGTTGCCTCAGTGTGTGACCAATCCATTGCCATTTACGCTTTGTCAATGTCCAGTCGCTCTTGACTTCTCCTGCGCCACAATTTTTCGTTTGATATAACTTGTGACCAGCGAGGTTTTAAATATGGCGAAGACAGTGATTGACAAGGGCCTTCAATTTCCTCGAGCTGGTAGTCGTAACTTTCCATGTTTCGCAAGCATATAACAGCATGGATTTGACATTAGATTCGAAAAATTTCAAGTTAGTGCGTAAGAAAATTTGACTGGATCCTAATTTGGGACAGAGAACCGAAGTCTGCACGAGCTTTATTTATTCTACTTTGAACGTCCGCATCAGTACCATCATTTGCTGAAACACTACTTCCAAGGTAGTTAAATTGTTCATCCTCTTCAACTGGCGTCTCCTGCATAAAAATACGCTGATATGTGAAGTGCCAGTAGAGCTTAACTGGGACTGTATAATCTGAAAACCACACCTCTTTGTAATGCTTGGTTGAGAAAATTTATCCATCCAAAGGGTGGATTGAAAAAAACGATTTCACTTTGGATGCGTATATTTCCGGAATCAGACATCGTAGAAGGTTCTAGTTTTCAGTTTTAGAAAGTCTTAGTAATAATAATAATTAGATTTTTTCCCACGGCCTCTTACAAGGCTTGCTTTCAGAAATATCACCATCCAAAGACATTTGTAGGTAGTTATGGGCAGAAAATCGGTTAATCGCTGTGGTTGCGAGTTTCCAAGGTGCCAGACCATGTAGAAGCTTAAAGTTTGCAGGCTCGGATAGGTTTTGAATAGAAATTTATTTTGATATACATACATATATCTCGATTTTTTTCATAAACATATTTGAAAAGTGATATTTTTCAAAAAATCTTGAAATTTTTTTTCTTCACATTTAAATAAAATTGTTTAATATCTTACTCAGAACTAAGACCTAGTCTATCGCCAGTAGAAAAAGAATTGTCGATAGAACGTCCCTCTGTCACACACCCTGTCGCACTTTGAAAGAGTTGGATAGCTACCCATTGTGTAAAACAAAACACTTACTTACTTACACACAATAAACAGCGGTGTAGAAAATTGTTTCTTAAGAAACGATTTGATTTGCGTTGACAGATTTTTCTTCCCTTTTCAGTTTTGAATTTTTCCCCCGGTGAAGTTGCTACTTTTTGAGACTGTATGTATAAAGTGGACTCCGATTAATCCCAGGAATAAAATGAAAGAAAACAGACGAGATAATGGCCGTTTTCAAAAACGTCAAATCAATATCAATTTGATTGTCAAAAATGATCTTCAATTTTTCGCCTTGCCTTGCACAAAATCGTTTTTATCAACGTTATTCAATTTACTGGCAATGCATTCTATATTTATGAACACGCTCTCTGGTTTCTCAATTTTGTTTATGGTCAACTCTTTTGTTTTTTAAGTGCGCAGATGATGTTTTCGAACAAGTGACTTTAGCAGCTTGCGTTAAAGATCATTCTGCAAATGCATTTTTGACGCAGATGACATTTTCGAAAACGTCCAATTATGTACTGTGTGCGAAGGTTCTTATTTGCGACCAGCTCAGCGCCACCGCCATTTAATAACTGAAAATATAGTACAATTGCACTCTGTTGTATCTCGACAATGAAAAATTGCATTATTTTTCGCATCGCTGCTTTCAAGCTGAATAACTTTTGAGCTCCACAGTTAAGAGCTTAACAGCTTTATAATAAACGGAAGTACGCACAATAACCTTTTCGACGATGTATGGCGCACTCGTGTTGAGAAACGAACCAGGTCCTATAGTAGGGGAGCCCACTAAGGACTTAGGGATTTTGGGAATTACTCGAGTGCGTCAGATTAGTATAAGGTACCTTGCACCCTGCTGAGTACCTCCACCATATATCAGTCCTCTATGTAGGGCCGGGCGGCTAGGGCAGGTTGTTAGATTAGTAAAAAAATCGATAGCTCGAAATACTCGAGCGCGTCAGATTACGATAGGGTAGGTTAGTTACATGCTGAAAAGTGTGTATTTTAATAATATGACAATTTGAGTGTGACCTAAGGTAGTGGGAGGGTTACAAACTTGCAAGAAAATATTGTCACCTGGACATTGTCGAGCGCGGTTGATTTTTTTTTTTATTGTGAAGCAAATAATTCTAGGATAACGGGAAAAGTATAATCTGCGGTTTTTCTCGTCCCGTTTAGGAGGTAGAGGTGATTTTCGAAAAAAAAATGACTTAAATGGAAAAATAAAAATTAAAAATTTCAAAATATTTGCATTTAAACTCAAATTTTTTATAAAAAAACGCAAAAACAAAGTTTGGATCAATTTTTCTCAAAATTGTGGAAAAAAAACTAAATTTTCTTTTTGTGGTCAATGCTCGTATATTTTGAATCGAACACGAAAACCGGAAGCTTTTATGTCTTCTAAGTTTTTAAGAAAATTGTAAATTACTGATACTACTTTTTTATGAGATTATTATATATTATATCATTATGCAGCTGTTCCCATTTATAGCTATCGACATTGGAAACAGAGAATACATTCAAAGTTATTAAATGCATACGAAATTTGGCGAACACCGAACCTCGCAAATACCCCAAATCCTATAGTGAGCCCAAGCAGGGTGGTTGCATACATATCTTACTTTTAAAACGCAGCCGTAATGCTGGCAGTGCAAGCAAATTAAAAATATCTTAAAAAGGTAGTATCAGTAACTTGCAATTTTCTCAAAAACTAGAAGACACAGAAGCTTCCGGTGTTTTGTGTTCGATTCTAAATTAATATGAGCATTGACCACAAAAAGAAAATTTAGTTTTTACTCCACAATTTTTAGAAAAATTGATCCCATCACTTTGTTTGCGTTTTTTATCAAAATTTTGAGTTTGTATGCGAATATTTTGAAAACTATTGACATAAAAATTTAATTTAAATGTAAGATAAAAGAACAGATTTCTGGCTTTTAAAACCGTTATTGTTTTAAATTTTAAGTATTGTCGCTGATTTTTAATATTTTTTTTTTTCATTCAAGTCGTTTTTCTCGAAAGTTGCCTCTACCTCCTAAACGGGGCGACATAGATCCCCCCTCCCATAGTAAGAAATGCTTGTACATACATATTTGACCCTTCTAAAAAAAACCGTTTTCAATTTTTGGTGCCCAAGTTATTATACTCTCCTCAGTGATTAAAAAAATCCTGAATACAAATGTTTCTTCTTTTCAAATCGTCAGATTAAGAAAACCCCTCCAGGTAATCGTCAGATGGTTCAGCACATGTAGGACATCGAGTTGTACCATATACATATATCAAAAATCTGACGCGCTAGAGTATTTCAAAATGGCGATGAATGGAAGCTACCGCAAGCTTGCGTCACATCCGAATCGTCAGTCTTTTGAATGTGAGCATCCTTGGGGGTCACTTAACATCCTTTATTAAGATCTGACGCGCTCGAGTAAATCCATTTGTTTTCCAATTTCTACACTCCCATACAGCCACCCCCACCACGCAAACCGGCAGATTAACATACCACCGTTATTAGAAAGACCCAGGCCATATACACTATCAATATTTGACGCGCTCGAATATGTCCATGTGACTGTTTTTTTTAAAACATTTTTGAACACCTGTAGATGCTCCCCCCCACCGATGAAATGGTATATTTTACTAACATTTTTTTCCCTGTATCATCAAATCTTCAAAATCCATTAGGTCCCAACGACGCTCGAGTAAATTCACATTTAGCATCGTGGGCTCCCCTACTACTATATAGATTTTTTCCCATTCTCCTTTAATTTTGGCAAAATGTTTTGAAAGTTAAATTGTAAAATTCGGCTTAGTTTCCTTGTTATGCCAAACATATTGAAAAGTGGCCAGTATGATAATTCCCTCAGAAACGCAAAGGTGAATTTAGTAGCATTTTCGACTTAAAGCCAAAGCCATGCTTATCCCCGAAGCAAACATTTTCAATAACAAAAAACCCTTGAACGTACATATAATTATTCCCTATTATCGTATGTTTTTATTTCACCGATTTCACTGTTATTTTGGAAAATATTGCCAGTGCTTAAAGTCTTCCATATGTTCAAGTCTCCCGTTTTCCATGTAATTTTGGTAAGTGCTTTTCACACATGTTGCTGTCCGCCCACTAAAATGTCTGGTTGTGGTTTTAAACGTTGTATTTGAATGAATGTACAATAAATCAACAAAAATTCAGTTGACGTGTGATATGAATAAAATGAAAGTTGTGATATTTTTGACAGTTTTTGCTTTTCCACATAAATAACAAAAATTACAAAACTCCTTCTTACCCCATGTCCAATAGCAGAAGTTATATAATTTTAAAATATACTCTGGTAATATGGAAAAATAATAAACAATATGTAAATTTTTTTAACCAGCATATCAGATCACACCTTCAGCAACCATCAAGGCTATAAAAAAAAAAATAAACATTTTACAGATTAAATTGATTGCAATCAAAGCATCGTTGATTAATTGGAATTTTAAATTGGCTTAGGTTTGAGTTCAGTGGAGTTTGGTATTTATATTTACAAATAAGCACTTTGTTTATCAACATAATATTTCATTACAATCTGATAGGATTACATAAGGACATGAGCATTGACACACACACACGTTGTAGGTACCTACACCTACATGTGCTATAACATTGTGCGTTGACATGAACAAAAAATTAATTACCTTTCTAAGGGAAGTTTAGTGTATGTAGGTATATAAGGGTTTTCATGTTCAGAGTTCATGCTCATGTTTAACATACGGAAGAGGGTATGATATATCGCTTTGTAATTTTTTTTGTTTAATTAATTTTCACTTTATTCATTCATGATTTGATTGTATACGCTTACCTACATCAAAAAGTTTTAATAAAATTAATTTTATTATTAAAACCAAATAAATTGAATTAACGAACAAAGGATGCAGTTTCAAAAATAATCAATTTTCAATCAAATTTGATTATGTATAGTAAATTTGTTAATTCCTGAATAGGTAATAGTTAGTGGAATTTTAAACATTTGAATAACAATTCTTGGAGCTAATAAAACAAAATATAGCATGATGTTAAATATGTATTTATAATAATCAATCAATTTGTCAAAATTCCTCTCATAATTTCAGCGAGGAACTTTCTGCACTTTGACTGACTTTTTAATATTGCTTAAGGCTTTTATGGCAATAAAATACAATTTTTGCATAATGCTAAAGCATAGAAATAGGGTGGTGGTGGTGGTGGTGGTGCATGCATACGCCCCCAATAAAATCATATGTACCCGTCGAGTCAATTCGAGAGGAGACTATACAATAAAGAATGAAAACATTTTTCTTCTCTTCTTGAAAAAAAAAAATAATTTTCATGGATCATTAAATAATTCAATAAAGTTCATTTTAAATATAGAGGAAGCCAGCATCAACAGCAGCAAATTTTTATTGCATCAAGATGGCTGGCTGACGGGTGAGCAGCATAAACCTTTTTGTTGGCTGAGTTTCAAAAACCATAAAATAAGCAGATGTCACTTCAATTTATGATGACATTATTTTATTGATTTATGATCTCATATATTGAACTTTTTAGCTGTGAATAAAGCTTACAAAAAAACAATAATGAACAAAAGTAGATTAATGCTTTAATACTCTGTAATTTGCTTCAGTTATTAATCAATTTTTTTGAAATGCATAATATTATAATTTGTGATGGTTTTTAAAATTTGCATTATTCCATTTACTTCCTGGTACATTGCTACAATAAAAAAAATACTGAAATTATTTAATAAAATACACAACTTAAATTTATTAATCAATTTATTATTTATTTATTTTATGGCTTCCAAAGTGTGCTTCATTTTTGATATAACACATACCTATACGTCAGAGTTTCGTCCAGTCTTCGAATATGAGCACTTTCTATAGGTGATTTTTTTGCAATGCAGCCAAAAAGGATACGTCGAAGTAGAAATTAAAGTTTTGGGAACATTTAGTAGTCAAAAGTAGTAATGGGGCCAGATATGAGAAATATTGTGGTTGATCGATGTTATTTGATGATTTTTTAGTCTTAAACTCTTTCAACACTCTATGAACAGCCACAGTCATACTCATCAATTTTCTTTAAATTTGGTACATAGTGGTTTTTGGTCAAACATTCAATAATTCAATTTTAGTGAGGGATGCTTTGGGAATAAAAGACCACCTCGAAGACACGCTTGATTCCAATAACCTAGCAGGATTCCGCGCTGGATCTTTCTGGTGTTGGCCACATCAACATCTTGTGGATCATCATCGAACATTGTCTTGAATATAGATTTCCACTTCTCCTGCTGTTTATCGACTTCAAAAAGGAGTTTGACAGTGTCAATAGAGATTTTATCTGACTTGCCTTGTGCAGGAGGGGCATTCCGAATAAATTGATTGCTATTTTTAAGGCTACATAATAATGGATCCAAATGTCACGTTCTGCATAAAGGAAGGCTGTCACAGAAGTTTTATATCCAAAGTGGGGTGAGACAGGGTTGTATACTGTCACCAATACTGTTCATGTTTGTGATAAGTGATGAGCTTCATGCAGCTTTTTCAACTGCAAAGTGAGGAACTCAGTGGAATCTGCAACCATACATCAAACATCTGGATAATGCTTACTCTCTCATAGAACCATGGATCTCCACCAAATGACAATAAGGTCGGAAAGATAAGCTGAAATCGTTGGCTGAAAATGCAGCAAAAACAAAAAGGATCAGCCTCAGAACTTCAACATCTTCCCAAGTAGATATTTCTGGACAATTAGAAGAGATGGAAGAGGATTTTCAATGTCTTGGGAATATTGACTCAATTTATTCTGGGACACAACTACATATGTAGATATAATCAGCTTAATCAGGAAGTATGAACATTTTACTTCAAAATTCTTTTTGAATCTTTCAAAAACGTCCATTCGTCTTCGAGAAATCGTAAGTTTTTGTCTTAAGCTACCCAATTCGAAAAATCCCACAGTTTGCTCGTTAAGTGCCCCTTTGAGCACAAATTGACTGAAACTAACGATTTCTCGAAGACGATTGGAGGTTTTTGAAAGATTCAAAAAGAATTTTGAAATAAAATGTTCATACTTCAGAATGACATTTTTTCGATTTTTTTTTAATCTTTAGATTCAAAATTCACAATAACGTGATGTGCTAGAGCAATTTCAAGGCCAGATACAAAATCAGCGCATCAAAGACCATCAGAAAAGTACATCTTGGTTCATGTTACAGACAAAAATTCAAATATTGTCACACAAAGTAATTTCTTATAGCTTTCGAGTGGATTTTCGAAAACAGTAAAAATACGTCAATCTTCGACTAGCGCTTGAGTCCAAATGGGTTGTCGCAGAAAAAAAAACCTTAAATAGAGATTGATTGGAAACTGTGCTTACTTTCAATTAGATATTTTGATGTAATTTTCGAATAATTGGTAGTTCTCCCAACTCCCAAAAAAATGAATTTTTGCATAATTTTTTGCATTTTTTTTCCATGTTGCATCTCGAAACTTTGTTGGCAAACCTCAGATTCGGATTCAGCACCCACAAAAACATAAAGGAGGGAACAAGTCAAAACCACCCCACAATTTGCTGGCAAAGGGCCTTTTTGAGTACAAATTGACTGGACTATAATCATATATAAAAAGTACGCATACGCCACAGTCACGCACTTATTTCATAGATTTAACTTATTGATAGTAAATTGTTAATATTTTTTATTTTTGTACTCAACTTTTTTAGTATTAATATGCACTTTGAAGCAAGCAGTTCTCTTATGTAGATACTAGCTGACCCACCCGGCTTCGCTCGGTTAGAAATATGTTAGTTTCATACTAATTACTTAAATGAAATAAGTTTTTGAAATATATAAAAACTGATAGAAAAAACAATGTTAACTTAAAACTCAAAAAATGTTGTTAATAAATATTTAATTTTGAAAACAATAACATGAACAAAACGAAAGTGATACATAATTTAGATATTCATCTTTACATATGTATATTAGGGTGGTCCTTATATTGGCTTTTTTTTTTAATTCCAACTTGGATAGGCATCAAATGACTCTAAATAGAGAAAAAAAAATTTCGTAATTTTTTCAGATTTTTATTTCACCCCCTGGTCTCCCTTTTTCCACTTAAAGGTACAAAAAAAATCGTAGAGGATGGGGGGTCTATTTCCCCCCGTTCAGGCGGGAGGGGTCATTTTCTAAAAATTTGACCCAAAAGAGAAAAAAATTATTAAAAAACAACGGGACCACTTACAATGGCATGCTATAGCTTTTTTTAAAGCCATGAATCCAGTTTCTAATATGTTTCTTAAATCAAGTTTTATTGTAAATAGTTTCTGAAAAAATAATTTTCAAACGTACAACATTATTATTTTTGTTTGTATTTATAAGTTTGAAAATTATTTTTTCAAAAACTATTTACAATAAAAACTTGATTTAAGAAACGTATTAGAGACTGAATTCATGACTTTAAAAAAAGCTATAGCATGCCATTGTAAGTGGTCCCGTTGTTTTTTAATAATTTTGTTCTATTTCGGGTCAATTTTTTAGAAAATTACCCCTCCTGCCTGAACGGGGGGAAATAGACGAACCCTCCAATACAATTTTTTTTCGTCTCAATTTTATCTATAAGTTCTGAGCGTGTTATAAGAATCACCCTTAATCCATTATTTGTACCTTGAAGTGGAAAAAGGGAGACCAGGGGGGTGAAATAAAAATCTGAAAAAATTAGGGAAATTGTTTTTCAATGTTTTGAATCGAATGAAGGCTATCCAAGACAATGTACAATTTAAGGACCACCCTAATGTTTATATATAGACCCACCTGGCTCCGCACGGTTACACAATTAAAGTTTCATACGAATTAAATGAAATACATTTTTTAATTTTTTAAATATAATTGTAATATTTAAAGAACTAAAAAAAAAAGTATTTTTAACTTAAAAGTGAAAAAGTGAAATTGACATTTTTAACCTTATGCGCCCGACGGAACTGGGAAATTATTCCTGACATAATTGATATTAGCAGCAATACATTCTCAAAATGGAAGCGTTAGCCCTCGCATCTAACGGAGTTGCTGCAACACTGTTAAATGGTGAAAAAACACTCACTTGCTTTCGTTGAACCTGCAAATCAACGAAAATCCTGTTTGCAACATTTCGAAGCAATCAGGCATAGCAAGTGTTGAAAGATTGTAAATTGATCATATGGGATTATTGCAAGATTGCGAACAAACGACCATTACAAGCACGATCGAACATTGAAAGATTTGCGCAACAATAATCGTCGCTTTGGTTGCGTGATGATACAAGTGGCGATCGACCTCCAACAATAATTTCCCGTGATTCTGAAACCAGCAGCGGCGGATGAATTAAGCGCATGTCTCAAGTCATCGTATTTGTGGCGTTATGTGAAAACCATTCCATTCATCACTAATAGACTATTAGCCCCCAGAAGATTTTATGGTGATTGATAGCAAAAAAAGAAGTATAGGCGTCGAAAGCTCCTGTAAAGGCTATTCAAAAAATGAAGGTCTTGCCGCTTTAGTGATTAAACAGTGCATCAAAAAATATGTGAATGCAACTTCGAGGGTAGTCGTTTTAGCCGAATTTGGTTTTCACCCCTCCCTAGATAAGCTCCCCCGATCCCATTACAAGGGAATATGAGATCATTTGACTATATAGTTGGCATTGCCACACTGTTTAAAAAAACCGTTTTAACTTTGAAATTTGAATTTTTTAAACGGTCTGGCAGGGTGAACTGTACACTGAAAGGGTCTCGGATTCCGTGATATGTGATCCCAGGAGCTTATCTAGGGAGAGGTGAAAACATATTTCGGCTAACACGAAAACCCTCGAAGTGGGATTGATATTTTTTGTCGATGCACTGTTTAATCACTAAATCCCCTGTTGTGGATTGCAAAACTTTGATTTTTTTAATAGCGTAGCTACAATTTGAACAGCGAAAAATATTGATGTCCAATGACTTAAATTGGGCGATTCAAAATAAAATTCCGGGAGAATTGCACAAATCGATCAATTACATTGTTAACGAAGATGAAGTCGTCAGTTATCCAGTTGATTTCGTTGCCTTTTTTGGAGATTTTCAGAAAAACAAAAAATCAACAAATAAAGTCTCCACAAAAACGCCAAAAGGGCTTGCTTAAAAAGCTAAAACAATGGGTCCTATTTATCGGATCACCAAGATTAAAGTCTTGAGACTTAGGGAAAATGACAGAGCATAAATTCCTATGTTTTAAAAATGAATTGAAGCGTTAATGACCCAACCATATAAACAGGAAACCCCCACCCCCCCCCCCCCCCCCAAGGGCTGAAAAAAAACTGCCAGACTTTTGTATTCGATATCACGATATATGTACCTCATACTCCGATTTTGGTTATATATCCACTGCCAAAATTTGCTGTCGGCTCTTGGTGTAAAATGAATAATCAATATCCTGAATTCTATCTTCACATTTTTCTTTTTTTTTTAAATACTTGTTTGGCCATTCTGATGTACTGAATACCGAATTAAAAAAAAAATCGACCCGAGTTAATGTCCGTAGATTACAATCTTATTTCAATTTAATTAAATCAGTTTAAATTAAATTGACAATTGAAAATTATTTTCTATGATTACATGAAAAACACTTGTTATGTTGATAAATGACAAACCACTTTAACGAATGTTTACCAAACTTCACAGAAACTTTCTTAGACATTCTCAGAAAATCCCCTACCAAAATAATTGTTATAGACATTCTCAGAAGACCCTACCAAAATAATTGTTAGTTATTTTAAAATAATGCACTAAAAATGTTTGTCCTTTACCGATCAAAAAAAGATCATCGTCAATAGGATAGCTAACTTAAAATAAATTGAAAAAATCGACCCATCCATTCTCGAGTTATTTAATTGACAAAATGACCGTTATAGTCAAAAACATATGAATTTTGTTAATGTTTAAATTTTGATTATAACTTTTTTATTTATAACTTTAGGATAAAAAGTGCATCAACATAAATTGAAGAGAATTGAATTTGCTACAAATTTGTACCAAAGTTTTTTTTCTAAGACTAATTAAATTTAAGTTGCCACGGAAAACTTTTCAGAACTCGTTTTCCAATATGGTGGCCAAATGGTGAGGCTTTCAACACCTAGAATCGAGTTTTATACTTGCACTAAGCCCCCTTACACATCAAAAGAGAAAATCTTTGTCCAAACCAAATTTGGAGGTTACTGTAACATTTTAATAGACATTTTGCGAAAATGTTAAAAGCTGCTTTATTAGATGATTGACAAATTTTCTTGGTTATTTTGTTAATACACAAGCATGTGTTATACCATTTTGGAAAGTGCATTGAATAGACACCTTTTTTAAGTAACTGGCCATTCATGTTCTCATACAATTTTTATTTATTAGAGGTGGTCAAACTTTTTTGAAAATAAATTTTTTGACTTAAAAAAATATTTAAAAAAATTATAATAAAAAAAATGCAATAACTACTATTAAATTTTACCATCTATCTATTACAACAGTTATTCTAGAATATTACAAAAATAAAAAAATATTAAAAATTGTTCATCCATGGTCGTAGCGTTCACGTATTTGAGGAAAGTAGTACTTGTTAACAACTTTTGGAAAAAACATCATAACAAAGTAACCACTGGGAAAATATTTTTGTTATATTTTTTTCTGGAAAGGTCATAAGGCCTGCTATAACCAGTTGCAAGGTTATCCATTATTTACAGGACACCCTGTATAAGAAGATAACTGGCTTCTCGAAGAAGGATTGTAAGATCGTAGTACCTCGTGACTTGATGGTTAGTGTGTAGGACTGCCGAAGGTGTGGTATTGATTCCCAGCTGTGCCACCTAAAAACAGAAATGTTTTATTCGAGGTACTGCCTCTTGCGAGGAACTAACAAATTCTCCAAGAGTATACTTGTTATGAAAAAGTGCTTCTCATTTAGCCGTTCGGACTCGGTAAAAAACTGTAGGTCCCCTCCATTCCTGCCAACAACATGCACACAGGAATGGTTGAGAGATGTAAGTCACTAAGCCCTGGTTCTCTACGAACTGTTGCGCCACCCAATTTATTTCTTTAGAATTAAATAAATTTTATCGATACCTTCCCGTAAGAATGTATTAAGCGACATTTTCAAAATGTTAAATTAAAATTTTAAAAAACCTCTTGCTTAGTTATTTATTTATGTATCTTCTTCTAATAAACAGATTTTTAAATGGATTTTGAGTTGAAAATCCTGTGCCAAATCTTTTTATTCCATTAAATACACAAATAAATAACTGAACAAGAGGTTTTTTTCGATGCCTTTCAATTTTTTTTAAATGTCACTTAATACATTCTAACGGGAAGGTATTGATATAGATTTTTGAAGAAGCTAATGCGCTTACTAGTTGTAGATATTATTAGTTAGATTTATGTTTATTCACATTTTTTAGCTTAAAAGCATAAGATAAGATATTCGTTTTTGGTAGGTTCCAATACAACAGTTTTGATATTTTCAGTTTTTTTCAAAATGGGCTCAAGGGTTTTTTTCAAATTGTAAGAAAAAATTGTTTTTAGTACTTCTGACTTATTCACACTTATCCATCTTTGTAATTTATTGTATTCATGCCATAAATCTCCAAGGCCTAGCAACATTATGGTCTTGAACGCGCTACAACTGAAGAGAATTCTAAAAAACAGAACTAATCAAAGTGATCTAGTTATGGGCCAAGAAATCTTGATATTTTTGTAGCTTTTACCAAATAGTCTTATAACTTAAGCTATTTTTAGTCACTCAAATTGGAGTTTAAGCTGGAAAAATTAGCTAAAGCTTCATGAATTTAGCTTTACCTATTTGAAAACAGTTACTACTAGAAGACATCTTTTATTTGCTAGCATAAGCTTGGTTTTAATCATGCAACACCTTGCTTTTACTTAAAGTTCCAAATTTAAGCTTTACCTTCTTTTATTCACAAAACCGAATAATTTGCTTTCCAAGTAAATCTTGAAAGGAGTTATCCTTAAGGGAAAAAAACTTAATGGCACATGTACTAAACTTATGAATTAAAATCAGCATACTACAAATAAAAAATCAAAATTAAGTAAAATGATGTAAAATACAAAATCTTTTTTCCTTATAAATAGCTTCTTATAATTTTTATTAAAAAGATTTAATACATTATTTTTAATGAAAGCTTACTTGGGGCGGAAAGTCTCTTTTCAAAAAATGATTAATGATATCTCTTAAAGAAATGGTGGGTTCACTGGTCAAGTTTTCATACATTTTAAATTTGTGATTAAGTAAGTAATTGAGAGAAAACTTGCCAAGTAAATCCACCAAATTTTAATCAGTTATAATTTTATACCAAATTTTGGAATTGTTTCAATATTACTCTATTTCAGTCAGTTACCTACGGTTTTTGCGATTTTTGAAGTCCTATATCTCGGGAATTACTTATGGTCAAGAGTTGAAATTAGTTGATCCACCTGTGTTTGATAAACTCGGCAAATACTTCGAATTTGAAGTTTCTGACTTTATTGGTACTGAAGTTAGAGGGGGGTTGAAAATCGCCTGAGTTTGTTCCTGTAAAAAGGGTGTAGTGCCGCGAACTTGGATGGGCACTACCGTGCTCTTTGATATCCTATTGTAAAGATTAAACGAAAAAATCATCACCACGTTTTGAATTTGATTGCATTTCAAAAAAAGGGGACTGTAACACAGTAATACAAGCCACCTTCTTGTAGGTAGCGTAGCTACCGTGGTATCAGTCGTATCAATGATACGGGGCCCCCGATATAAAGGGGCCCCCACGATACAGAGGATTCGAAGTGCGTAAAAAATGTTGTTTGTTTGTTTTTCTCAAATTCAGTTGCTCTGCTGTGTACAACTTTATGAGCTTAAACTGAAATCTTTTGAAAAAATAAACGGGTTTTAAGATTGATTGATGTATTTATAAAAAAACTGTATTTTGTCCCTTTTACCGAACAAATGCAATTCAATCATTGAACCGCCATAATTTTAAGACTAAAGCATTGAGTATTGAGACGGTCAGCAATTATGGTCAACGCATTGACTCGACGTCACCCGAAACATCGTCAATATACTGTCAACGTAGACCACGTCAACGCTTGAAAAGTTGAAGATCACACGAATGACTCCACTCGGTCAATGTTGTCCCAAAATGCTTAAAGTGCCTCTAAAAACCAAAAATTTTTGAAGTTTTTTTACTGCTCGGGAAAAAGTGATTTTAGGGCAATTTCGTGACATTTGGATCGAAATATATTTTTAATGTCAACATATAGTTCGTCCCCCATCTGTCAAGCTATTTTAATTGTCGATGTATTAAATATCCTCAAAAAAATGCAAAATTTTCTAGATTGATATGAAGGTAAACGCAAGCGCACGTTGACATGGCAGAAACCTCTTCTGTGTCAACGTAAAAATACTGTCAACGCGTTGGTGATCGTGTCCTAACTTCGTTGACAGAGTGATTACACGGCCAACGAAAATAATCATCGCATTGACCCTCAAATTTGTGTAAACGAGAGTGTCATCGTAGCCGTCAACGCTTCGATAGTATTCTGACGATTACACGCGACAAGACATCTTTAGGACAGAATTTGACGTCAGAGAGTCAACGCGTTGACCGTCTAATCGTAGCTTGACTTATTTAAAGTTCCTAGATTGTTATACATTTAAAATAAGTTCATGCAAGTTTATTTTGCAGGAAACAAAAAAAGTAGTGCCACTGTCAGGAAAGATGGGGCCCCTAAAAAATTTTTGATACGGGGCCCCTGAAATGCTCGCTACGCCACTGCTTCTTGTACATTTTTATCAAGTTCAGCTCAGTTTACATATTCAGTCACGTATTTTTGTAAAGATAAGTATTTTCCGTGGACCCTCTCTTATCGCATTTTCTTACCATCAAACAAATTTAAGCGCACTTAGCTAATAACTCGATTTCTGACTTTTTCTGACTTCAATAATTTGCAAAGTTTCTACCTTGCTGTAGCAGAATTTACTAACTTTTTTTTTTAAACTATAATATATACATAGAAATACTCATAATTTTTTAAGGCCTAGATGTTCAGTTTATTCTCTTAAGACTTATTTTATAACTGTGTTTGACGTATCAATGCATTCATTTGTTCCCAATAAAACATCCAAGTTTACAAAATGCATTTTCAATCTTCTGACCACACCTTAACTTTTCTTCAAAAATACGACTTTCAGACAAATAAAATTTATTTTCTTCTGCGTTGGCCTTCCTTAGAATTTCAGTTCAATTTCCCAAAGAAAAAAAAAAAAAAAAACACTTAACTTCTACCAATCTCCAATAAAGGATTCAAGACTTCCAGTTAGTAAGGAGAAAAAAAAAATAAATTATTTCACTTCTACCGCATAAAACCGACAAATCTACTGAATATTTAATGTGATTAGTTTCCAATTGCTCCTTGAAGCTTCTCCTCGGCTTCAATCGTCCAGCACTCAATTCACTTACCCGCACTCTGTCATGTTTATCCTCTTCTCAAAACCCCAAAGCCCGACCCAGATAGAAAACCCTTTCCAAAAAGGTAACTATCTATACACTGCTATAAGTTAAGTCCCAACTGCACTTCAAAGTATTAAAATTCAGCCTGAGTTTGAAGGCAGACAACAAAAAAAAAGAACTGAAAAGAGAAACATCCAAATCCAATTGTGTCCAGTAATTTTAGGTTACAGTCGGTTCGGTCGGCTGTTAGACCTCAATTCTCGCACCTTAGACGATTATGGGAGGGAAAAAAAACCTTCTCCAGAATTTGGATTATTTTTTTGTTTGGTAAAGAGATGCAAAGGCAGGTAGAGATACAACCATTTGCAACTTCATCGTCTGCTCTCTCCTTTTTGCCACACATCCTTGAGTATGGAATATATAAAATGTAATTGCTTCAAGCACCACGAGCATCAAAGGCAAACAAAAAAATAAAAAAAGAGAGAATCCTTTTCAGATGGCCGCCTCGTATATGGAAATTGCGGTCAGGATGAGATTTTTTTTGAGGTGAATTCTCAACCATTTTCCTGCATTCAATAGAAAACTATCCGAATCCTAGGATCCCTTCCACCCTCTTCTTAGATGGTAGGAACTTTGTGAGTGATGAGTGTTAAACGTAATTGCTTATGTGGTTCTGACCACCTTCCCAGGAAAAGGATGCATTTAGAAAACTATGTCTATAGCTTCGTCAACAATAAAATAAAAAGTACTTAAAGAAGTCAAATAAAATGAATCCACATTTTAAAATCCAATAACCAACACTTTAATGACGATTTAAAGTTCATTTTCGAAATTGTTATGTTGTTAAGCCTTCGCCCCCAAAGGGACTTTCAGAAGGACATTTTTGTTTCACTTCTTTTTCAATTTAACGCTAACTATGATAGCAGAAAAAAACGTCGTGCCTATGGCTGAGTGGCGTTTTAGTCGTTATTAGCGTAATAAATTAACATAAACAGGATTTTCCGTTTCTTTTTTTTCACTTTGAATTTTTTTGGAATTTTAAATTCATACTCCAATGAGGAGTAAAGAGAAAATCTCAAATGGAATGTCATGCTGTGTGTTTGGCTTAACTTTTTTTCTTATTTTTTTTTTAAATGGAAGAATATCCTTGGGGCTAAATTGTAAATTTTTGTTTTCACTTGGTCTTGACGAGCGCATTGTTCGTGGAAATTAAATTTTGAGCGTTTGGCTATGGAGTGCTAATGATGGTTGCAGGCATTTTCTACTTAATGGGGATAATTTACTATTAAAAACAACTTGCGGGGAATAGGTTGAGTGTAAGTAATTAATGGACGGTTGATGGAGCAGCCTGAGGTGGAGTCAGCTGACGCTGGAATTGGAAGATCTTATGTATGCATTTTTAAGAAACAAAACAAATTGGAATGGAAACAAAAGAAATATTGTCAAGGACAACGCACATTTAGTTCCTGTTTTTTTCAAGATTAGGAAGTTTCTCTTAGTTTTTTTTAAAAGAAAACACTAAAGAGAGTGATTTAAGATATTCAATGAATCAATCTTTTGAATTAACTAATAGTGGAGGAGCACTAGCTTTTTATTTCGGAACCTGCTCCAATTTTGATGATTTTTTTTTTGAAATTTAGGAAATTAAAATTAGAAAAAAGCTTACAATTCAAAAATCGACGCTACAGGAAATACAGGAAATTTTTTAAAAATTGAAAAACCAAATTTTTTCAAAAACAGAATAATTTTTCCTGTATTTGCTTTGAACAATTAATTTTACTTATAAAACACACTTCAAAAGTTTATAAAAACATTTTAAATAATTTTACTAAATATAAAAGTCCAAAACCCAGAACAGTCAAACCCGCTTATAGTCACAAGGAGATGACAAACCATGTGCTTTCAGGCGGCAACTGCCCTGATACAAAACGATATTTGCTATTAGGCGATTGTGATTATAAATAGGTCTTACTTTGTTTTTGTTGCTGCTTAGGTTAGGTTAGGTTAGGAGGGGCGTGCACAGCGCAAAGGCTGTTGCGTACACGGGGGCCTATTGGTCCATTGTGATCCCCTTACGAAAAGAAAGCAGAGATGCTCCTAAACTAATTATTCAAGTAGACTGGCTCATTTGCAAACCAGCCTGTGCTCTCTATGAATTTCCTCATATTTGCCATTGGGACCTGCGCTAGATCGTCCAGTTCTCCAACAAACCTGTTTCCGAAGTAACGGAGGCGATTTGTTTGGAGGTTTGGACAATCGCAGAGCAGGTGTTTAATGGTTTCTATTTCTTCTACATCCTGACAGCTCCTACAGAAGTCAGGTGCGAATACACCTAGTCTGGTGGCCATTGTGCCAATGGCGCAATGACCCGTTAGTACACCTATCAAGATTCTAATGTTCTTTTTACTCAGCGATAGAATATACTGAGTTTCCTTTTCATTAATTCTAGGCCATAGACTTCTAGAGATAACGCAATCGTTCCTGGTAATCCAGGATTTATTGATTTGCTCTTTCGTTATTAGGTCTATTTTCGTTTTAACCACACCGATCGGGATGTCTAGTCCCATATCTAATTGGTTACTAGTGTTTCTTACTGATAATGACCCCTTCCTTGCCAGTTCATCTGCTATATCATTCCCTTCTATATTGCTATGTCCAGGAACCCAGCAGAGTTTGACTCGGTTAGTGTTGCAAATTTTATTCAGTATGTCTCGGCATTTTGTCACTGTTTTGGATCTTATAGTCTCACTGGCTATCGCTTTGATAGCGGCTTGGCTGTCCACGAAAAATGTGATCTCCGACGAGCTCAGTTTTTTCTTGTGCACCATTTCTGCCGCTTTTTCAATAGCATAAATCTCAGCCTGAAAGACGCTACATTCATCTGGGAGTTTATATGATTCTCTAATATTAAGGGCTTCACAGAACACCCCAGCTCCTGTTCCTTCTTCCATTTTTGACCCGTCAGTATAGAAGGGGATACCCTGCTCACTAATAAGTGAGTTGGGTTCCCAACCATGTCTTTCGGGTATTGAAATAGAGAAGTGTTTGTTAAAATCTATTTTCGGTGGTATGTAATCAGTCGTCACGTCAAGTCCGACCACTGTGTCATACCTTTGTAAGATAGACCCATGACCATAGGTGCTGTGCTTCCAAGAGCCCAGTTCTTTGAGTCGAAGTGCGCTTTTGGCTGCTGTGCATCTAATGTGCTCGTCTAGGGCTGGAAGATTAAAAATAATTTCCAACCCTGCTTGTGGCGTAGACCTCTGTGCCCCCGTTATTCCTATACAGGCTAGTCTCTGTACCTTGTTCAGGTTTTTGAGATAGCTAACTTTTTCAACACCTGCAGATCGATCGGGGTGGTGTCAAAACTATTGGTTTTAAGCTTTTTAGAACCATCAGTCTTGGTTGCCTCCTCCGATCTTGCTCTCTTAGTTGAACCTGGCTTCGTTCCAGAAGAGTTGCCTACCTGTGCTATCTCATTCCTTTTCAGGTTTGATGTAGCGTTGGTCTGCTGTTTCTTACTGGAGGTCGCCAGATTCGAATTTGAGCCAGTACGAGCAGTAGAGTTGTTGCTAGCCTGTTCGCGGTTTATCTTTTTAGGGATAGACCTAGATGTGGCAGCAATTGCTTTTCCGCTGTCTGGCTTTTTAGCGTTCAATTGTGGTTGGGAGGAAACAGTGGGTGTAGTGGCGGTCGTTGCCAACTGACGTTCATAGTTCTTCACCAACTTTCTATGCTTTTTCAAAAGGGCCTTGTCTCTCGCACTGAGAGTGTTTGGATCCTTTTTCTCGGTAGCACTCACGAATCTTTTAGAGGATCTGTAGTTACTGCGTTGCCTCGAAACTTTGAGGGGTGCAGTAGGCTTCAGCGTTGTCTCTTCTTGACTCGAGTCTTGCAACAGCTCATCCTCGGTTTGACTTCCTATAGAGGGAGGTCTGTTCAAGGTTTCCCTACTGTCAATAGCCAAGCTATCTAGAGCAGGAAGAAGAGATGTTGCAAGGTTGAGCGCATTTGGTTGTCTAGTTAAGACGGGTTTGGTCGGTTCCTTGTATACATTTTTTGTCACTGGCAACTTAGCCTCTTGCGAAGCCAAGCCCTCGCCGACAGCCGTGACCTCTGCCGACGCTTGAGCGTATATCCCCGCTCGGATTTCTTTGCTTTGTATACTTTCCATAATTCCATTAATATTTTTTTTTGGATGAACATCCCTGTTTTTATTTGGTTTTTCTTAGTTGTATGCCCCTGCAGCTGGATTGCTGGAGGGTCATAACGTAAGCCCCCTCGCCAACGTCAAGGCGAAAACCACGAGGGGGGATTGTTGTTGCTGCTTATACTTATTCAAAAAATATACACTCCACTTCAACCGAATAGACACAACATTTTTCAAAGGTGCTTTGTCCTTTGTTATTAATGTATCATTTGATGATGCTTTATGTTTGTTTGTGACGTTGGAATGTACATATGTACTATATACTATAAGGCAAGCAAAAACAAATTCGAGATAACAATCAAAAATGATATTACGATGATAGAGAAAATCAAAAAACAGGGTGGCACAATTCTGTCTGTCGGTCTGTTCGTCTACACTTCTACAGCAAAGATGGCTTCATTGATTTTTTCAATTTTTCAATTTGGCACATAAGGGGTTCATTGATTTTCTTCAAACTTGGTACATAGTGGTTTTTGGTAATTCTGTCCGCACATTTTTCTTACAAAATCGTTTTTTTTCTTAGAAAAGTCTCCACAACTAAATTCAATATTTTTTATACAGAAACTTTCAAAAAATATAAGTAGTATTGTGTACCAAAATTTTTGAAAAAAATATTTTTTGAGTTTTTAAAAAATGTTTTAATTTTTTTTTAACAAATATTTCGAAAACGATATGGTTTTTTTTTAACACGATACTTAAAAGTTTTTCAATACTCTCTTAAATGTTTTAAGAAAAAAATTTATTTTTATGCAATAAGAACGGCACTTTCCTTATAAAAGTTAAAAAACCGTAAAGAAAAATATTTTTTTTCTGAAACACGGCACATACGATTTTAATGAAACTTTTTCCATATACTAAAATTAGTCCGATCTACTAGAACAAGCAATAGAGGTAGCATGGGGGATCTGCAGGAAGGTGTGGAGGGGAGACGGATTGGCGGAGGGGTGGAAAGAGGGAGTGATTGACCCGATAGTAAAGAAAGGCGCAGGAACAAAGGTAGAGGAATACAGAGGAGTAACGCTCATGCCGTCGCTATATAAAATATATACGTAGGTTTTAGCGAAGAGGTTAGAAGAAGAAGCGGAGGAGAAAGGGATGATACCACCATATCAAACGGGTTTCAGAAGAGGAGTAGGAACGATAGACAATGTATATGTACTGAACTATTTGGTGAACAAAGAGGTTGCAGAGGAGAGGGGCAAGCTAGTGGCACTGTTTATAGATTTTAAAGCTGCGTTTGACTCAGTAGACAGGAAAATTATGATGGAGGCGTTGGAAGAAAGAGGAAAGAAAGAGGAGGCTCAGGGAAAGAGTAGGGGAGGTCTACGAAGAAACAACGAGTAGAGTGAAATCGGCAGGAGTGTTGGGGGAAACATTTTGGACGGAAAAGGGGGTAAGGCAGGGGTGCCCGATGAGCCCAATACTGTTCAACTTGTTGACGGCGGATATAGAAGAAGAACTGGGAAAAGGGTGCTGGGGAGGGGTAAAAGTGAGAGGAAAAATACAACATTGCTCGCTGGCATACGCAGGTGATGTGGTGGTAATGGCGAAAAATGAAGAAGAGATGCAAAGCATGATAAGACGACTGGAGAAGTACTTCGAGAGGAAAAGACTGGAAGTAAATGTGGGAAAGACGAAAGTGATGAGGTTCAAGAAAGGAGGAGGGAGGAACACAACAGTAGACTGGAGATGGAGGGAAAAGAAGATCGAAGAAGTAAAAGAATTTAAATACCTGGGGTGTGTGTTCAAAAAGATTGGAGGGCAGGAAGCACATATAAAGGACAGAATAAAAAAGGCAGCAGCGCCCATGAAGGAAGCATAGGGGATTAGAAGGATGAAATTCGAAAAGGATTGGGAGAGGAAGATGTGGCTTTTCGACACTCTGGTGTG
Source organism: Dasysyrphus tricinctus (assembly GCA_963921185.1). Lineage (NCBI taxonomy): Eukaryota > Metazoa > Arthropoda > Insecta > Diptera > Syrphidae > Dasysyrphus > Dasysyrphus tricinctus. The sequence goes on from OY992533.1 coordinate 77,300,450, forward strand.
GACGGTGATGGGATATGGGGCGGAAGTATGGGGATGGGAGGAGAGACAAGAAATGGAAAGGGTGCAAGAAAGGTACCTCAAGTGAACACTAGGGGTAGAATGGCAAACTCCAGGGTATGTACATGGGAAGAGAGGAAACAAACGAGATAAGATAATGATTAGAGCACGAAAAAGGGCATGGAATTATGAACAGAAATTAACAGATGGAAAAGGAAGCGAAATAGCAAGGGAATGTTTAGAGGAGATGAAAGAGAGACAGAGAGATGGATGGGGAAGAGGGTCAATATGGGAACAAGGGAGAGAAAAAATAAAGTGAAGAGAAGACAGTGTGAATGGAAACGAGGGAGTAGAAAGAGAAGACAGGAGAGAGCAAGAGAAGGAAAGAAGTGAACGAATAAGAGAATCCAGTTACAACAGGTGGTATAAAGAAGTAATGACAGAAGGGATTCCACAATATTTAAAAGATTTAAAAGCGGGTTGGTAGACAGAAACAACAAGGAGAATTGCAAGAGTCAAGCTAGGGAATGAAGTGAGAGAAAGATGGTACTGGAAACGGGAAGAGGAGAGAATGTGCAGAATATGTGAGAGTGAACAAGAGACATGGGAACATGTATTAGAAAGATGCAGATCTGGCGGAGATGAAGGAAAATCAATAGGGGAAAGGGTGAGGGAAATAATGGACGAAACGGGGAAGAGGGAAGAGTGGATAAAGGAACTAGAGGCAATGAGAAAAGATAAGGTGATAGAGAGGGGAGGAGAGGGAGCAGAGTAGGGAAGCAGGAGCCTTGTAACCCTTAGGGGAGTCACTAAAAATCAATGTAATGTAATGTAATGTAGTCCGATCTACTACCAAGAACTAAACAAATTTACACTTAGCAACTATTTGTAGTAGGTACCTCTCATAGAACGGATGAGATTTAGATTATTTTTTATAAACAAGTTAAAATAATATTGCATATCAAAATTTTCAACAAAAAAAAATTTTAAATTTTTAAAAAAAGTTTCAAATTATTTTTTTTTTGAAAGTTCGATATCTCAAAAATGGATTAACAATTTGTTTTTGAAATTATATTCTGATATGCACATTAACAAATACTTAAAATTTTCATACCAAAATTATTCTTTTTTCAAGCCTCTCCAACGATTTAAATTTTGCTTCCATACAAATATATTAAATCAAGAATTGAAATGACGTTCTATCACAAGAGTTATTTTACTTAATTTATTTATCGTTTTTTATTTTTTTAAAATTTTTTCTGTGATAACTTCCATGTCCTTATACATATAATTATTTTCTTAAGCCCTCAGCCTCTTGAACATAAGAGCCAGTACGTGTGATCCAGCCGTATATTTTATTTGAATTGAAAATGTTAAAAAATGATTTTTAAGATTGTTTTAAGAGTGACACTTTAACATATTAGAGGCTTTAGTGTTTTTATAGAAACATGATAACTGCATAAAATAATTTGCGTCTTAACATCCACTTAACACCAAGCTATAGCCTATGGGAGTTAACTGATTTTCCTTTAATTTAGAACATTATTTTTTAATGAACATGTTTATTATTAATAAATATTTGAAGTTTGAAGAAAAAAAAAGACGCAAATTGTTTTATGGAGTTAACAGGTTCCTATACAAAATACGAACAAAATTCCTATTAATTATCTCATATCCGATTAGAGAATAGACCAGCGAATAAATATGTATGCATGTAAGTGGTTGATGCCGATACTATAGTTGTATTCCAGAGTCTTCTGAGAACCTTTTGTTAAATTTTATAAATCGCATTTTCCTACTCAAGCGCTTAGCTTCTACTGCTGCCTAAGCACTTTTCAAGTTCCTGACTTTGGTAGCACACAGAAAATTCATTTCTATGATTTTAACTTTATGCCTTTTATCATTCAAGTTAATACAACAAAAGAAATAAACCAAAGCCATTTCATGCCTTATTTTTCAATGTAGGTACGTATACGTACCTACCATCTTTTAAAGATAAACTTCGCTTGAAATATTCTTGAGATTCTTATGATTCACTTCAAATAAAAAATACTTGATTTCTCTAAGAAATCACAAAATATTCTAAAGTAAAATCCTCCTTCTCATCTCCGCAGTAAGCATACTTAAAGCTCTCAAAAATTTCATTACCATGTTACAGTGGAGTGACAGCACATACACTCTCACATGCCAACAACAAATCCCACTTAAACACGGTCTTCATCTTTGGATTTTATTTCATTTTCATCCCAGAGAAAGTCCTGGATACCTACGCTACGCATTTTGAATTCAACCTTCTTCAACTTTGGATGCAAAATTTTCTGAATAAATGATAACGAAATGCACTTTTGCACACTAAATCAGTTGCGCATAATTTACATGTAATACCTTCTCACTTCTCACCCAAACACCATCCACCGGCAATATGCAGGATGCAGATGCAGATAGTAGCAGATGCCCTAAATCTTGAGGACATCCGACATAGATGGGGGATTTTTAAAATTTATTTATTTTTGTGAATATTAAAAATTTATGGAAAATATTTTTATTTTCCTCCAAAATAAGGAGGAACTTACTTTTTTTTTTTTCTATAAGGCCGCGTACGCTGTAAAGGTACATAGTGGGCAAAACTCGTTCTATTTAATACAAAAAATGGGAATATATTAAAAGCCTTAAAAAGCTGGCTGGTTTGAAGTTCTACTTCGAGGGTGTTCTGATTTCCTCATATAAACAGAAATAAAATACAGGCTTCCACCCCCTTTCAACTTAAGGTAGGAACGCCCTTGTTTAATCCAAATACTCTTAGCTGCGTTAAGTTTATGTTATTGCGGGCGGCAGAATTGTATTATCGCTGCCTGTTGCAACTTTTAATTTGCAGTCCTTATCTGGTCCTATATTCGATTTTGACAGTTTCCATTAAACGTTTACCTTAAATGTCAAAACCCCCCCTGCACACGAATTTCTTTTATCACCCATTCTATCGTGAGTTGTAAAATTTTATGTTTCTTTTTATGAGTTTAGAGAAAATAATAAAGATTCTCAGCAAAATATTGTTTGTCATTGCCAAGCGGTGGTGGTGGTATCCTCATATCATCGCTAAAAATATCCTTTTTCGTGTCATTGTTAGATGACGGCTGGCACTGCTTGGGGGCGGTCGGAAGCAAAACGGCTCGCAGTGATGATGAAACTCAAATGACTCGAAAGGAAATAACATGCTGACAACATGAATGTGCGGTTGTCAATCAGTGCTCATATACAATTCTGACATCCTATTGCATCAATTTTATGTGCTCGCATCCTGGAACGATATCGTATATACAGGGAGGCTAAAGTAAACACATATATTACCCCTTTTTATAGATGCGGTTTGGTATTAAATTGAACGAAAGGAATCACTTTAGTGCCAAAAGAGCGGTAGGAGATCCTATTAAATGTCACTATAGTCGCTTCGTCGTCGTCGTGTCGTTGCTACCTGAGTAATTTACCGTTATGGTGGTGCATCCTGTTTGAAAATACAACTTTTTTTTTGTTGCTGTCGCGAAACTGGGTTTGTGCAACATCATTAAAGTGGGTGGAAAGGTCCTGGATTATAGCGCTTCTTGCAAAGTTGACTGGGGGTTAAGTTTCTCAAGACAGCAGTCATAGTATTCAGTTTTTTATCGCTCCTCCTGCGGAGGTACCTTAAATAATTAATCACATGAATTTATTATGCAAGGTACAGGATTAATGACAGGATAATTAAGCGTACTGCACATCTTAAATTCCCATGAAAGTTAACAAGCTATAGATATGGCATGGAATTATGGTGTGCGGCGTGACGATGGAGCGTGGGATGCGGGTAAGGTTTTACTTTCTGGCTTTTGGCAATAGAATGCAACAAGATAGTGAGACCGACCGAACCAAAAGGATGCTTCTTAGAGGCTATACAAGTATATGCCAAGCACACTGCTCTACTGCGGAGTTTAATCCATAATCGCTGGTAATTACAATGTTAATTTTGTTAAATTGAAATGTTAATATTCTCTGTTGAAGAGGACTTTTGTCATTGGAGGCTGGAACCTCTCTAGAATCCTTTTGCCAGGATACTTGTTAAGATTTATGGGTAAGTTTAATCTAGTTTTCTGTGAATGTTATTAGTGTTAAGTAGAAAATCAAGTGATGAAGTTTATTAGATCAATTAAGAATGGTAAGATATTGGTATAATTCTTCTTGCATCCTTAAATTCTATATTGTTTATTTCACCTCATTTACAAAAGGATTTTCAGCTATGTTATATAGGTAGTGACTTATACCCAACAATGAATGTAAATACAAACTAAAAACAGATTGCTACTTAGAGAATCGAATTAAAAAGACTCTTATTTGGTGAAAGTGTGGAATTGTATGCGGTTATTTTTTATCACATCTTTTTTTGATATGATTTTAAGGATTGGGTGTAGATCTAGAAAATTTCAACAGTGATCACTGATCACAAAACCGAGATTGCGAAATTCGATGTAATTCGTAATAAAAGTAGACATCTTGATCCAGATTATGGTTTAAGCTTTAGGGAATGATCTAATCATAAAAAAAACTCGAATTGTCATCAGCCAATTGTTATGCCGCTTTCTTTACATAACACCATAATTTCTGACAGAAAACTGACAAAATAATGGGTGTGATTCGATCATGATATACATCATTCATGTGCATAAAGTTGCCATGGCATTCGTCTCGCCTTGGCCGTTTACATGTGGTTTTCTCATTTGTGGCCATGGTGTTCATCTCGTTGGGGTCTCACCGTATCCATTTATGCAAGTTTTCCCGTTTATGGTTATCGTTTCATCTCGTTATGGTCTTATTTGAAAAAATTGTTTGAAGAGTTTTTTTAAGGATAGTTAAAAGAGCTTACTTGAACGACAGTGCTTTCGTGAGAAAACAACGACACAGATAGCCATGTAAATGGACATGGCGAGACCACAATGAGACAAGAGAGACGCTTGGACGACCATGCGGCGAGAAATCAGTAAGATTACATCGAGATGACATGTCGTGGTCATACCCCTACCCATCCAGAACTGAAAATCAATTTTTATATGTTCAGAAAGTGGCTGCTTATTAAGGACTTGAGTCCCCTGGCCCTGAGTTCTGACTTTGAGAAGAAATGAAATATTTCAGACAGCACCGCTTTTATTAGGTTTTAGGTTGATCGTTTCACTTTACTTTCTACAACCTAAGACCAAATAAAAGCGAATGGCAATGATGTAGTTAACGTAGAGCTGTATAGGCAGCATTTTTTTATATTCCCCTACCTAAACTGAACGCCATCCGTTGGATTCAATGAGATAATAAACACCATGATCTCAATCCCCTGTGCAAAATCTTTCCTATCCACAACCCGTTTTTGAAATACCTATTGGCTCTGAGTAATAGATCCGAATCTAGCTAAAATCGACTTTAACAAAAATATCCGTAGAAATAAAACACAAATTTCACTTCTTAATGCTTAAATTAGATCATTTAAAACTTAGCTTGGGGTGCTTCTTAGAATTTAGTGGTGAAATTTGTGTTTTATTTCTACGGATGTCCTCGTTAAAGTCGACTTTAGGCTAGATTCGGATCTATTACTCAGGGCCATTGAATTTCGAAAAAAAAATAATATTTAAAAAAAAAAAATCCAAAACTTATTTTTTTCAAAATTTCAATTTGCAATATTATTTATACTAGTACTTCCAGCCCTCGAAACTCGAGAAATAATAGTTTATAATAGTTTTCCCCCCACATTTCAAGTCGAAATCTGTCAAATTTATTTGAAGAATGGCTACGATGTCGATAGATTGAAAACCCTAGACAAAATCGGAAGTTTTTGAATAATTTTTACTGCTCCAGAAAAAGGTGATTTTAAGGCAATTGGGTGACATTTTGAGCCAGCATGTTAAGAAAAACGCATAAAATTCTCTGCACTTTACTTAAATGTGGATAAAAACTGTGTTACCGGCGCGTGTGTAGTAAACACTAAAATTATTATTTGTCTACGCGTTGACAGCTCGTAGCAAAAGAGACGTTTGCATAATATTGGGGCTAAGCTGAACCAAGAGAAGTGGCATTTGCATGTGATTTATCGATTACAAAGTCATTCAGAGGACAACCTCTTCGCGTTCATTTAAACGAAGAGAATTATCAGCGCTTAACTTAAATGCGAAGAAAAACTGTGTTCTCGATGTGAGTAACACAACAAACGTTTTAGTTATAAGCGCATTGATAACTTATAGCTTTTTTGCAAGCATGGATGAAATCGATCGAAAAAAACGACACCGGGGATTACCGAAGCCATCACGGAAAAAACATGGAGTTTCCAGTAATTCATGCTGGTTAGATAGTTTTTCTCCGTGCTTAAGTTATAAGCACCAAAAATTCTCCGTAAATTGATGAGCACCGACATCATTTCTTTCATCCAGTTTCCTTCGGGCTTGCAAAAAAAACAGAGCTATTATCATTATCGATTACGTATGAGAGCCCGCTGACTGCCAGTCAGCGGAATAAAAAAGTGTGACAATTATTTATAGCAAACATTGACGTTTGCATAAAATTTATCGATAGCAAAATGAGCCAGGGTATTTGCATACGATTTTCGGATGTAATCCAACAACGTAAAAATCGCAAGAATAATAAATTGCATCGTTTAAAAGCAGTCTTGAGCGTCGAGAAGAACTGAGCTACTTTTCTGCAGCACTGAACGCTGCCATCGGACATTCCAATAATAATTCCAGTCAGTACTGGAAAATTGCTTGTTTGTTGGGTGGACAAAATTAAAACGTCACCTACTTCTTGCATTCTGCACTTCTGTGCAAAAAAAAAACCTTTTCAACGATATATAATTTATATGCCTTCGGCTTTTCTAGGCCACGTAAAATGTACCTCAAAATTCGTGTTTGCCGTTTTATAATATGATTTTAAAAGAGCTTCTGCATAATTTTAATTGAAATCGGTTGAGCTGTTAATGAGAAAATAAAAGAAAATAAAAAAAAAAATCTGCGTTATATAGCAGGTACCGTTAATAACAGTCTTCGGGAATTTTTTTTCCAGAAGTACCTACATACTAAAACACTGATTTCTTATCAATTTTCTTTCCGTAACGGTTGTATGATAGGTACCTACCGTATTTGTAGCGCCAAACAAAATTTAAATTTCTCTCCTAGGGGATTACAAAAAACCAAATTCCAAATTTGAAGAAAATAGCTTCAGTTGTTTAGGCTGCAGGTCAAGGTACAGATACAGTACCATCCAGTTTTTTTCGTGTTCTGTATCATCGTAATGTATGTTTGATTGTTATCTCGTAATTTTTCTTGCACTAAAATATGAGACATGCTCTTTATCTATTTTACCTCTACTATCTACTGATATGAGGTAAAAGAAATTCCCTAACATCGTATTATGGTAATTGGTATACGAACCGAAATTCCAGATAGTATCTTTCTTGAATGTGCACCGATTGGCGCAAGCAAATAAAGCCGGTATTTTACTTGTTTTTATTTAATCTGCAAATTTTCAACTAAATTTTAACTAAATTAACTTATAATTCATTTAGATTTCGTCACATTAAACAAAACACAAAAAGTTTTATATCTAGCCATACTATCATAATTTTGCCCAATAAATCTCATGTCATGCTTTTGAGGGTAATTTAAATTAAGAGAACCTACATTTTCGTTTAACGATGACAATTTTATTTGTTTATGTAGGTATATGCTCTGGTGTTCTACCAAAACAAAAATGAGAAAAACTCATAAACTCTCCACAACTATTACACAGTCAAGATGTACATACTTAAAATAAAAGGAAAAACCAACAAAACAGTCCAATACAAAAGTTATGAGAACAATATTACCAAGCCGCAGAGAGAAATAGCAGTTAAATGCATTTTTAATTGTCCAGCTACATGAAACTCTCCACACCACATCTTAGTTTGGCAGAACAATTTCAGCACAGACAAATCAGGAGATGTATCTTATTTCAACAAGCAAAAAATCAACCCTTAACCATTGCCATTATCATTGGACCGCATTGTTAAAAGTTTACCCTATGTATCTACATTTTATGTGGTTTTACTTCGTTGTCATGAGTAAAGGCTGGAGAAAGGACCTCCTTTTCCAGATGTATGTATTTTTGCAATCCACAGAAATATTTTTTTTTGGGATGGAAGAAATGGCAGACAACCAAAATGACTGGAATTTAAAATTACTAAAAAAAAAAAAACAAACAGCCTTTTGCAAAAACTATCAACGAAGCCACACTTAGCCGTAAAAAAGGATATCTTAAGTATCCTTTTACAACAACACAAAAAAAAACCGATATGCACCCCATGAGATACATTTGACTTTAACAACATTTGGCAGCATCCAGACAAAACATAGCGCGCTTCATGAAATTGAAAATTGCTCAATAGGTACGGTTTAATGGTACAGTGCCAAGCAAAGGATCAATAAAAAGGATATCCTTGCACCGCAAGATAAAATTTTTTATAGTTTCTCAAAATGAACACAACCACACATACACAAACTAAATAGAAACAGTGAGAAATAAGTTGAAAAGTTTTCCAAAAAAAAAAAAACAGTGATAACAAAGATGAAAGAACTTTATAGATGTGTGTGTAGGAGGTGGTTATTTGTATCTCACAGGACTAACTTCTATTATCGCACTTATGAAGGACATAAGAAAACATCTGATAGGGATGGCGAGTGGGTAGACGTAGACACACAGCCTTGCCACGCGATATAAATGCCAACATCACGAAAATATTTTCGAAGGAAATTGTTTTTCTTTTTTGTGGCATACTGCAGGAGACGGTATCCAGGATATCAGGTTGAAAAGACTTATCACATGTACCTTCTACGAAAAAAAAGGTACTTTAATTCGTTGCTCCGACGAAAGTTGTTCGAGGTAAAAGAAGATATAATGCAATATCCTTTGACCAATGTGAACCTTCTGTCACATTAAATTGAATTATGTGGACTTGGTGTTATGTTTTGGATCGGTGAAACCGGAAGTGACAAAATGTAGCACTATAAACCAACTTGCTACGTATATGCTGAGTTTAGTATTTCTTCTTGTTTAGGTACAGAGAAAGAGAGGCAAAATAGAGTGAGCGAGTTTACGTGATCCCTAAATTAAGTTGGAAAGGTATAGTTATTTATGATTTTGTTTATTATTATTTTTGTTAAAAAAAAACTGCTGCCAGTTTTATTGCATGAAAAGGACGTACAGGAAAAGGTGTTTAGTTGGTAGGGTGTGGCTTCAGTTGGAAAAACTGTTAGTTAAGTGATTTTATACGCAAAATAAGTCTTGATAAAAGCATCCTTATTTAATTCAAATGCAATATTTTATATCCCTAATCGCGTTTGAATATGTTTTAAATTTTGACATTCTGTTTTAAGTTGACCATTTTGGATGAAACAACAACAACATAAGTGAGCAACTACCAAATTTAGGATCAACCAAACATGGTCATCAGACAGACTCCCGCATGCTTCCATCATTGATTGCATTTGAGCCTAGAGGCCAAGTCAATTTGGAAACAATGCATTCGACTGGATTTGTTGTTGTCATATTCAAAAGTTTCGAGTGCTTTAAAAAAAAATAAAATTGAATAAGACGGTGGAATTTCTATCATGACCCGATAGAACAATTTTTGGCATTTATTTTAAAGATAATTTCATTCAAATGTTGGCTGCAATTACGTTATATATGTATATATGATCCATTCTGATGCTCCAATTTTGGGATCACTCATTCCAGCTTTGCGACCAGCTCAATTCTGCAAGTAATTTTTGCTTCCAAGTCCTGAATTGTAGCTGGCAAATGGGAGAAGTCTATGCCTTCACATAACTTCAGAGAAAGAAAAAATCTAAAAATGTGATATAACTCAATCTACATAGTTGGCTATAGCTGACTTGTTCGAAAAGCGAAATTAGCTGCTCACCAAAATGATTTTTCAATAAGGCCCCTGTTTCACTGTGCGTGTCGTAGCCCCATTTTGCTGTAACTTAATGTTGCCAGCATTATGGGCATTAATTTCAGGTAGCAAAGTGCGTTAGGACTCGCCATTAACAGGTATGTTCTGTCTGGCCTCATTTATAAAGAAATACGGACCCATGATTCAACCAGCCCATAAGTAAATAGAGACTCTCTTCAGGTTGCTCATCAGTCCAAATGCAGACATTTTAGTTATTGACAAACCTATTGAGCCAAAAATGTGTTTCATTGCTAAATTAAATTTTTGCCGTAAACTATGATTTTTTTTTTTCAAACTAGTTCGCAGATTTTCCTGACACTGACTTAAAAATAAAAAAATAGATTTGGTGGCGCAACAGCTCGTGGAGAACCTGCGCCTAGTGACTTACAATATTCAATCATTCCTGTGTGCGTGTTGTTGGCAGGAATGAAGGGGACCTACATTTTTTTGTTGAGTTCGAACGGCTAGATGAGATGCACTTATTCATGACAAGGAAGGATGTGTAAGGTTCTCCCAAGAGGCAGTACCTCGGAAAAAAATATTTCAGTTTGTAGGTGGCAGTGGGTGGGAATCGAACCCTTACTACTTCCTAACCCTATACGGCTCTTCATCCATAAAAGGTCGAAACCAAAACGGGTCCCGGGAGAAAAAAGGGACGTGTGTGAAGTTAGCATAACATTTTTGAGCTAGACCAATGGGACCATGGCAGGAATTTGCATTTTTTTTGCATTTTTTATGCATTTCTATTCCGGATTTTGCAGTTCACCAAATAGTGTGTGTAACCGACTGTACTGGCTAACTTCACTGTGAAGTTAGCAGTGCCTATGCTTTTCTCAGCAACCGGGCTTCCTAGGAATCTGAAATAAGGCTCTGAATTTGCAGTTTAGTTTGCAGTTCAAGTAAAATTAATGTCCAAATTTCGAAGTCCAAATTTGACAAAAAAATCGAATCAATTAATTTTTCTGTGCTAGCACAGTTCCTGAGGAAAGGATGTGTACTGCTAACTTCACAGTGATGTTAACAGTGCAAAGTGAATTTTTCGATTTTAATGCCAAATTTTGATACTTCAAAATTTGAACTGCATTTTTTCGTGAAGTAAATAAAAAACTGCAAATTTGGACCATAACTGCAATTTTTTACCTAGCACAGTTGCTGAGAAAAGGGTATGTACTGCTAACTTTACACTGTTGTTTACAGTGCAAAGTAAATTTTTCGATTTTTTTGTCAAATTTGGACGGAAAATTTTGAACTTGGTTTTTTCTTGAAGTGCATAAAAAACTGCAAATTTTGGCCCTAACTGCAATTTTTTAGGTGACTCAGTTGCTGAGAAAAGGGTATGTAATGCTAACTTCACAGTGACGTTAACAGTGAAAAATTAATTTATTCGATTTTTTTGTCAAATTTGGACTTCGAAGTTTGGACATTAATTTTTCTTGAACTGCAAATTAAACTGCAAATTTGGAGCCTAACTGCAAACTTCTGAGTATCACCGTTGCTGAAAAAAAGACTTTTATGCTAACTTCACAGTGAAGTTAGCAGTACAGTCGGTTACACCCACTATTTGGTGAACTGCAAAATCCGGAATAGAAATGCATACAAAATGAAAAAAAAACTGCAAATTCCTGCCATGGTCCCATTGGTGTTGCTCAAAAATGTTATAGATAGCTTGAAAAATTTGTTAGGTACAAGGCTAAAGCTTAGTGTATTCTTTGTTCGTGAATAGAATAGTCAAAAAATAAAGAAAATTTCCGCATTTCTAGGGTTGCCACCAATTTTTTCAAAATGTAAAATAACTTCCAAGTGCAACATATCTACTTTAAGAATGCTGATTTTTGAATTTATAATAACTTATGTCTTTTTGTACATGAAAAAAAAGATGCCAGACCAGTTTTGGTGGACGAAAATAGATTGCCAGACGTGTTTTTAAAGTTGGTATTAAAAAATGTCATTGATTATTCAGAGAATAATGTATTAAATACAACACGTTAACTACTTATAATCCTAATACATATTAAATCAAGTCAACAAATTATCATATGGTTCTTTTACTGTAGACACAGGGTTGCCACATGATATATTCTTAAATATGAACAAATATATCACACCGGACGGACGGTCGAAAGTTCCTGCCAGACGGACCTCAAGTTTCAAAAGTTGGTGTTATAAGAAATATCCTTTTTACTATACAAGATGGCATAAGCTTACATATGTGCGAAAATTTTAGGTAGGTTGGTGTTTCAGTTTTGTCAATTTTATAAAAAATACAAAAAAAAATATGTGGCAACCCTGTGTCTGCAGTAAAAGAACCATATGATAATTTGTTGACTTGATTTAATATGTATTAGGATTATACGCAGTTAACGTGTTGTATTTAATACATTATTCTCTGAATAATCAATGACATTTTTTAATACCAACTTTAAAAACACGTATGGCAAGCTTTTTTCGTCCACCAAAACTGGTCTGGCATCTTTTTTTTTCATGAACAAAAAGACATAAGTTATTATAAATTCAAAAATCAGCATTCTAAAAGTAGATATGTTGCATTTGGAAGTTATTTCACATTTTGAAAAAAATTGGTGGCAACCCTAGAAATGTGGAAATTTTCTCAGATCTTTATTTTTGACTAATCTATTCACGGTTTGCAATTTTGACATTTTTTTGAAATTTAAGAAAAATCAAGAAAGGATATTTCTTATAATACCAATTTTTTAAATCTTAGGCTTGTCTGACAGAAGCTTTTGACCATCTGTCAAGTATGTTTTTTTTTATATACAAGATGGCATAAGCTTACATATGTGCGAAAATGTTAGGTAGGTTGGTGTTTCAGTTTTGTCAATTTTATAAAAAATTAAAAAAAAAATATGTTGCATTTGGAAGTTATTTTACATTTTGAAAAAAATTGGTGGCAACCCTAGAAATGCGGAAATTTTCTCAGATCTTTATTTTTGACTAATCTATTCACGAACAAAGAATACACTAAGTTTTAGCCTTGTACCTAACAAATTTCTCAAGTTTTCCAATAGGTATCTTTTATTAATCTTTAAGAGCTTTAGGCTCGTCTGGCAAGCACTTTCGACCGCCAAACCCGTCTGGCATAATTTTTTTCATGCATAAGAATGTATAAACTAAATTATAAATAAGTTTCAGCCTTGTGCGAGTAGGTTAATTTTGACCCTTTTTTTGCATTTTGAAAAAATCAGATGGCAACCTTTCGACCGCGGCAACCCAGCCAGACCGTGGTTTTATGATTTACTAGTCCCAAATCAAGCATAGCCCAAATCAAGTTGTAGCCTTGTGTCTAGTAGGTTAGTCAAAGTGGCTGGTAGCTCTCCGACTATTATGTCTGGGTCTGGGTTGAGGTTATGTTTTGATGTGTATTACAAAAACAACATGGGATCCAGGCTTCTATCGAGGTTAATTTCAATAACCCAGATACAGGTTTTTACTTTGACCGACAGGGGGCTATTTACTATTGTTAATGTGTCAGCAATTTGTCAGTAGTTTTAGGATTAGAGAGGAAAAGAGACTGATTTTACATGAAAAAAAAAAAAATAAATAAACGTAAGAAAAAAGGAGACTGATATGCATATGTTTTTGCACTTACCCGCATCGTTTTATTTGTTGAACAATATGGGTTTTATATAAATACATAAATATATATGTACATCAAGAACAAAGCATTTGATAAATATTTATTCAAAAACTAAAAAATGTGCCCTAATAACAAATACAAAATTTGTTTTACTTAAATTACAACAAAAATGTAATAGTCTGGGAGCCGACCATAAGATTACCTATCTCATCGTGGCCACGCAAAAATTGAATGCCAACTGTCTTCTACAGGATTTCAGTGGTCGGACAGACTTTTGTTTGCTGTTGCGACCAGTCCGATCATTTTCTTAAAAATTGGTCTTTTTTTTAAACACGCGTTTTACATTAAGGAAAACTTAGTAAAATCATATAAAATAGCTAAGCAAGTGGCCCTGACCACTTTTTTTCATTTTCATCCAAAGATGTACAAAATCCTTAATTTTAGAAAAGTGGTCGGACTCATGGCAACTGATGATGATGTCAATATCATCGGCATACCATAGAAATTGGATAGATTTGTTGAAAATAGTACCTTCAGTGCTAACGCCTGCCCTGCACACTATTTTTTTACCATCGAGATTGAAATAATCACATGATAGCGCATCTCTTTGCTGAAACCCTGTACATGTTAAGTAAAATTCGGGAGAGCTTTTCCCTAGTGGTAAATTACATCGCGTATTTTCCAATGCCACGCAACACAACTGGATTAGTTTTCACGAGAGCCCAAGTTCAGCCATAACCATATAGAACTCTTGATGATGAATGCTATCATATGCTTTTTTGAAGTCGATAAGGTGAGTCTTGACTTAAAATTCGTTGGTCTTTAAGGATTCAACTGAGAGTGAATATTTGGTCTATGGTCGATATGCTTTGCCAGCAGCCTATTCTCTTCCACAGCATGATATAAAGCTGCTGATATAATTGTTCCTTGAATACATCTACTATTCCTTGTGCTTCTAGTGGCTAGGTTAATATTGCTGTTTCGAAGAGCCTGGAATCCGGTTTTAAGGCCAGCAGCCAGTTGCTTGCCTTTTTTTTTTATAAAACTTCAAGTTATTTTTTCGATTGCGAGACTCTTCGATCACCTTGAGTTGGGAGGCTGCGTAGGCCCTCTTCTTTCTACGCATGGCCTTTTTTTCCTCCTCTCTATGCTACTAACTATTTGGGGAGCACCAGGTTGCTCTGTGGATTCGTAGCCGTGGCAATCTAGTGCTTCGTTATCACCATATTACCAGTTTCTGAAAAGTCTTTTAATCGGAGGCCTTTACCTACAATTTAATCCACCGAAGGTGTCTTCTTTTTGAGCATTTATTTTCCTTATACAGCTGCATAATTTGGAGCAGACGTAACTGTGGTGTGAGTCTTTCCATGATGATTTGATAAATTATACTGAATAAATATAACATAACAGCATTGATATTAGTCACGTGTAATCTGTCAGAAAAAATATATATTAAAAAAAACCTCTCAATGTTATTTGTGTCAGACTTATGATGAAAACCATTTGCTTCGGTTTCTCCATCATCATTATGTGAGCTTTGATTTAAATTTAATTTTCGAAATAAAACCAATATTTCCATATTTCCTTATTTATATTTTTCATTTTAACCAATTGAAATTCTTGAAGAAGAAACCACTTATTCAAATTTAAGCTTGAAAAGTTTAATTTAAAATTTCCACCATAAATCTTAATTTTCCATTATGCATAATAAGCATTTACTTATTTATATAAAAATTCCCTTAGAATTACTTCACTTTATATAAACCACGATGTAGTAGGTAGGAACACTCTGGCGTATACGTAATTTTCTTTCAAGAAATAACACCTTAGACAGAGTATCTTACCATCTTAATGACAATAAATAAATAACGAAGGACATCAAATTCTTATTACCTGACAAGGATCTCTAGAAACCCCTTTTCTTAGGTGAATGACTTAATTAATTGCCACACATACAAACCACACACACAAACACACACACACACACCCCACACACACCCCACACACACCCCACACACATACTCACCTATGTATATAATAAATGAATGACTATCCCTTAAGAAATTATGGCCAACATTAATTCAAATATATCCCCTGCTCTCACACACCATAATAACAAGATTTCACATAAATTATTCAAAAAGATTCACAGCTTCATTCTATTGTTACACTTTTATGCTAACACAATACACAACACATAATAAATAATTAATATTACAATATAATTTGATTACATTTCACAGTTATACATATACATACAAACATACTTATCCGCATACAATAATTATCATCTTTGTTGGAAATGTTAAGTCACATTGTTCGTGTTATAGAGATGTGTGTAATTTTGATGTTTGGCAGCAACCCACATAGGTATAGTCTGAAAAGGAATGTTTGAAATTGATGCAATCAAATTTAAAAAGTCTGGGATTGAAAATAAAAAAAGAAAATGACGCTATTTTATGAACAATGTGGTATCCATTACTTAAGAAAAAAAACTCTTTGTAAAATATCACGTGAATGGATTATGGAAAATATTTTAAATCTTCTTGAAAGAAAATTCAATAACGTATCTTTCATTGTCTTTTCAAAATACTTAACATTTGTTTGTTCAATTTATTGTTTCAAATTTATAACCTTTGAAATCTCTAACTTATTGAACATAAGCTCAACAGTTGAATATATCGTCGTCGTTCTATGAAAACTCCCTAGGTCCATTTTTTTGAAACCAAGAAGCCTCTCGTAAAAGCCTATTTTAAATAAAATACAAACATTATACAATACGTATAAAAGGTCTCTAAATATTACGTTGGTCTATTTCTTAAGGAAAAATTCCCCTAAACCAAAAATTTTTAAATTCTGGTGAGTCAAAATCCATGAAAAGTACAGACGTTTCAAAATAAAACAAAATGGACTTAGGAAGTTTTCACTGAACGACGATATGTAGATGTCATTGGCAACTTCACTGTGGGGACTATTGTCTAAATTTGTCCTCTCTCTGAATACGAACTTGAGGAGGCTGTTTCCATTTTCCACTAATAAACATAGGACGTGCCTCAACTATGCGCTTTCATGCGATAAATTTGCATAAGCACTAACAAATTGACTGAGATGGAAGGAGGATACATACATATTTCAAATATTTTCAAATCATTCTTGGAACACCGAATTTTCCTCTCTGGGTGTTTGTATTTGCAACACAAGAAAGTCGCTATAAAGGCAAGTTATTTATTCGTTGGAAAAATAATTTCACACTTGATATAAAAGTTCTAGTGGTGATGACAGAAAATGGGTTGAAATCGAAAGTTTAAAGTATAAAAATTTCGGTACTTATAGTATAATTATTCAACAAATTTGAGAGCAATAGGTATACTTGACCGCAAGCCATAATCTTAAATTTTATTTAAGACTCCGATTGAAGTTTTTCCAATGTAAACAAAAAACAGGACAAAGCCAAGAATAAAATAAAATAAAAAATTTGGTGGCGCAACAGCTCGAGGAGAACCAGGATCTAGTGACTTATAACTTTCAACCATTCCTGTGTATGTGTTGTTGGCAGATATGGATGAGACATGAGACATACAACTTTTTTCCGAGTCCGAACTGCTAGATGAGGATCTTGGAAGATTTATCTCCACAAATAGTATACTGTGGACTTTTTTGTGGTTCATTAAGGAGCACCTCTTGAAGAGTTTAATTCCAAAAAGTTTGAACATAAACAGTATGTAACATGCGTTATCTGCAATTTTGAAAAAGGGTGTTGAAAAACACGTATTTTCGATGGTCTGGGCTACTATTTGACGCCTTTTTTTTAATTTTATTTCGTTTGTAAAAATGTTTTATGAGTGGTCTTATTGAGTTGAAAAATAAAGTATTCTACAGATTTATGTTTTTTTTTCTGAATTTGTTTGCAATTTTTTTTCTTAAACTACCGTTTTTGCGTTATTGTCAGAAATAAGACGAAATAAAAAATTCTTTTTTTATTTTGTTTCAATGTCCTCATTTCTTTAGATATTTTTTTTTAGAGACAATCAAATGAAATGGTCCTTGTTTATTCAGCTAAAACTCAATTTAAGCTTGCTATACTATAAGGAAAGTTTTGGATTCGCGTAAAACAAATAAAATGCACGACTGGGTCGCACGTACTTGCTCTTATGTTCAAGACACTGTGGGCTTAAGAAAATTGTATATAAAAACATGGAAATTATGAGAGAAAAATGTAGAGAAGCATGAAATACGGCTTTTAAATTGGATAAAACAACTCTTTTGACAGTTTGATGTGGAAAAAAAGAATGCCATCTTCATTCTTGATTAAATGTGATTGTATGGGAAAAAAAAAAATTAAAAATCGTTGGAGCGGTTTTTTTTAAATTAATGTTTTATACATAAAATTCTTAAAACATTTTTAAGAACAAATTTTGGTATGCAAATCTGAAGTATATATTTTTGTGTATATAAAAACAAAATTTGAAAAAAAAATTGTCAACCCGTTTTTGAGATATCGAATTTTCAAAAAAAAATTGAAACTTTTTTTAAAAATCCAAAAACTTTTTTTTTGAAAATTTTGATATGCAATATTATTTTATCTTATCTGAAATTTGTATGTAAAAAAATTCACTTAAATCCGTTAAGGTGATAACGAGAAAACTCAAAATAAAAAAATACGTTCTATGACAGGTACCTACTACTAATAGTTGCTATGTGTAAAATTTTATAATTGTATTTTTCTCAAAAACGGCTCGACAAATTTTCTTTAAAAAAATTCAATAAATTAATTTTAGTAAAGGCTTCCTTTGGGTGATTTTCAAAAAATGGTAATTAATGGTACCTCCCAAGGAACCATTTTTTTTTAATTTTCGATTTTTTTTTCAAAACGGTATGACTGATTTCAATAATATTTTGATACAAAAGCTTCCAAAAAATATAAATAGTTTTGTGTACTAAAATTGAATAAAATACTTTGATTTTTAAAAAAATATTTCAATTTTTTTTTTTGAAATTCAAATACATATTTCGAAAACGATATAGTCGATTTTTTTGAAACTCGACTTTAAGAGTTTATTAGAACTCTCTAAAATATTTTTTACAAAAAAATTTAAATTTATGAAAAAATAACGGTACCTTCCACACAAAAGTTAAAAAACCGTAAATCAAAATATTTTTTTTCTCAAAAACGGCTCCTACGATTTTGATCAAACTTTTTCTATATACTAAAATTATTAGATACGATCTACTACCAAAAATTATAAAATTTTGAACTTAGCAACTATTTATTGTACCTGTCATAGAAGGTTTTGTATTATTTTGAATTTTCTGATTACTGTCTCAACGGATTTAAATACATTTTTACTTGCGATTATAGGTACTATAAGGCAAGTTTTGGATTCGTGCAAAAAAAAATTTTGAGATAACAATCAAACATGATATTACGATGATAGAGAACACCAAAAAAGTAGGTGGCAAAATTCTGTCTGTCTGTCTGTCTGTCTGTCTGTCTGTTCGTCTACAGCCTAAACGGCTCGATCGATTTTCTTCAAACTTGGTACATAGTGGTTTTTGGTGATTCTGCCGACACGTTTTTTTCATTTTTTTTTAGAACCAAAAATAACGGTACCTGGTCATACAATTTTTTTTAGCAATTTTACATAATCGTATTTTTCTCAAAAACGGCTCGACAACTTTTCTTAAAAAAAATTCAATAAATTTATTTTAGTAATTGCTTCCTTTGGGTGGAAAACCATTTTTTCAAAAATGGCTATTAATGGTACCTCCCAAAGAACCATTTTTTTAATTTTAGATTTTCTTCAAAACGGTATGACCGATTTCAATTATTTTTCTTGTACAGAAGCTTCCGATAAATATAAATAGTTTTTTGTACCAAAATTTTTGAAAAAATATTTTTTGGATTTTTAAAAATGTTTCAAATTTTTTTTTGGAAAATCAAATATTTTGAAAACGACATGATCGATTTTTTTGAAACTTGATACTTGAGAGTTCTTTAGTACTCTCTAAAATATTTTTATAAAAAATTTTACATTTATGAAAAAATAACGGTACCTTCCATACAAAAGTTAAAAAACCGCAAAGGAAAATATTTTTTGTCTCAAAAACGGCTCCTCCGATTTTGATTAAACTTTTACTATATACTTAAATTAGTACGATCTACTACCAAAAAATTTCAAATTTTACACTTAGCAACTATTAATAGTACCTGTCATAGAACGTGTTTTTTTATTTTGAATTTTCTCGTTATCGGCTAAACGGATTTAAATGAATTTTTTTATATAAAAATTTCAGATAAAATTAAATAATATTGCATATCAAAATTTTCAAAAAAAAAGTTTTTGAATTTTTAAAAAATGTTTCAAATTTTTTTTTTGAAAATTCGATATCTCAAAAACGGGTTGACAATTTTTTTTTCAAATTTTGTTTTTATATACACATAAATATATTCTTTAGATTTGCATTCCAAAATTTGTTCCTAATAATATTTTAAGAATTTTATATATAAAAAATTAATTATTTAAAAAACCGCTCCAACGATTTTAAATTTTTTTTTCCCATACAATCATATTCAATCACGAATTAAGATGGCATTCTTTTTGTTCAGCTCAAACTGTCAAAGGAGTTGTTTTAACAAATTTAAATGCCGTTTTTCATGCTCCTCTACATTTTTCTCTCCTTATTTGCATGTTTTTATATCCAATTTTCTTAAACCCACAGTGTCTTCAACATAAGAGCAAGTACGTGCGACCCAGTCGTGCATTTTATTATATACAAATTTCAGATAAAATTAAATAACATTTAATATTAAAATAATAAAAAAAAAAAGTTTTTGAATTTTTACAAAAAGTTTCAATATTTTTTTTTGAAAATTCGATATCTCAAAAACGGCTAGACAATTTTTTTTGTCTGCACCTAAATATATACTTTAGATTTGCATTCCAAAATTTGTCCTTAAAAATGTTTTAAGAATCTTATATATATATAATTAAGTTTTTAAAAACCGCTCCAACGATTTAAAACTTTATTTTCAATACAATCATATTCAACGAAGAATTAAGAAGCCATTCTTTTTTTTTCACCTCAAACTGTCAAAAGATCGTATTTTATGCTTCTCTCAATTCCTATCTCATAATTTCCATGTTTTTATATACAATTTTCTTAAACCTGCAGTGTCTGGAACATAAGAGCAAGTACTTGCAACCCAGTCGTGCATTTTGTTTCGAAACGCATTTTCCCTGCCACTTTTTTTAAATTGGTGTAAAGTTGTAACCCTAAAGTTTTTTTTAAGAACCATTAATTTTTATGTTTCGCATGAGTTTTCCAGTAAAAATAATATATGTTTTTGAAATCCTTGATCCCCGTAAAATGCTTATTAAAAAAAAAAGAAAAAAATATTTTAACTATCTTAAAGAAAATATTAGGAGCTTGGAGTCTTTATCGAACCTCACTTTTTTATGATGAAGAAGTACAAAAAGGTTTTACGTTCGTCGGGAATTCATCAAATTGACCCAAAATGGGTGCATAGATTTGTCGAGAGAGTTGGATTTGGTAGAGAGTTGGTATCTATTTGCTATTTCTTAGGGTAAATTAGAAATTTCGTATAAGTTCAGATTTTACTGAGCTATATATCATAGTTAGGTAATTATAATGAAACTGGCTTCCATAGGTATTTGGCTAAAGAATTCAATTAAAATATGTTGTTGAAAAGAGCTGGTTTTTCATTAGCTTTTAAGTCAGTTTGGACTTTTAAATACTTTTTCCATAACTTTGTCATATTTTTTCAATAAATTGCAGTACGTTACATCTTCAATGGTTACTTATAGATTCAAAAGAGCAAGAAAAGTATACCCACTTTGGCACTTTATTTCATGTTGTTAACTCAGACTTTTATTATAATGATTTTTATTTGCGTACATCACATAAAATTACGAGTACTTCCGCTGTTAAATTAAGTCTTTGATGTTTGTTTCATAGGCAATTTTGAGAAATAAATGGAACTCTTATGAGTTTAATTTTTGTTTATTTACTTCTTTAGAAAAAAGGGAAGGTAGCTGTTTCATTTGGTTTTATTTTTGACATTGTATCTTTTATATTATTTGTAGAAGTCTGTTTGAGGAGAGCTAATTATTTTAATGTATTACCAGAAGAATGATAATGCTTACTCATACTCATATACTTAGTGTTTGTAATACATTTTTCAATCTGTTTCAAAATTCATGCTTTGAAATATTAAATAAGAAATGTATTTGCACATTTCTTATTTTCAGTTAATTTGGTTTGGGTAGAATAGAGAGAATGAACCATATTTTAATAAGGGACATTTTGGGAATGCTTACTTAGCGTAAAAGGCGAGTAATTGCAGAGTTCTTAAATGTTATATCATCTCAACCGTAGGATCCCTTAGCGTATAATGGAAAGTGTTTTGGACTGCCACAACAGAAGCCTGGGGATCTAATCCCAGCCTATGTCACCTAAAAATCAATTAGAAAATGTATTTCTTTCATCAGGGGAAGCTATATACCATCTCTTGCGAAGAAGTGACAAATCCTCAAAGAATATTTCTTGCCATGGAGAAATGCTTCCCATCTTAGCCGTTTGGTAAGAGATTGTAGGTTCTCATTCCCGCCGTAGCTGCTAACTAACAACTAGTAGGTAGACAGTATTTTTTTTTTAATTAAGCTTTTGGTATTCATTTATTCATCTCACCCTCCTAATGAAGCCGTGTTTTTTTTTTTGATATACATATGTTCTCTCTAACTATTTAGATTTGTGTGTGTGCAGTCAGACATGATGAAAAATATTGCGTTGTTTAACATTTTGAAGATATGCATTGAAAAACCTAAATGCAATTTTCTTGGCTCCTATTGGACTTAGAGAGAAAGCATTTATTTGATACTTGACATCTCTTTCCAATGAAATGACGAAAACTGACGAAATTCTTTAGTACAAAATTGTTTTAAGCGTTTACCTCGCTTCTTGTTCATTACAACAAGAAAATGATCAAAAAGTTTTTGTGAAGCACCTGATTTCCTAATTTTTTTAATAATTTTGATTTTATGTGAAACAAAAAATGTCTTAATTTTTTTTTTTTTTTTATATTTTTCGCGCACTAAAGGGGTTATGACTACCCTTAAGATGATTATAGTACACAGTACGAGCGTTAGGAAAATGAGGAAGGATTTAAAAGGAGATACCGATGCACATTGGTTTTGAAGTTTTGAATATTAAAATGGGGGGGAAAAATGGAGCCTGGTAAAGCATTCCACATTCTTGTTGTGCGGCTGAAGAAAGAATCTCTGAACTTTACAGTACGTCCGAAGTTGGGCTCAAGGGTAAACTGATGAGCATTCCCAAAAGCGCGAGTATTACGGTTGAATTGTTTTAGGGGAGGAATGCAACTGGCTATTTCACTAGAACATTATTTATAAAAATAGCGATAGAATAATGAGAGACATGAAACACTGCGACGGTGTTTCAGAGATGTTATTGATTGCGTTATTGATTAATCACCTATCATTTTTAAGGCTCTATTTTGGATTCTATCCAAGAGATTCAAGTGAGTTATAGGAGCACCTGCCCAGATGTGGGAGTTGTACTCAAGCTTAGGTCGGATGAAGGCTTTATAGATTGTAGCCAGATCAGAAGGAGAGAAAAATTTCTTGCATCGTCGAAGGAAACCCAAACACTTAGCAGCGTTTTTAGCGACGTCGAATATGTGGTCACTCCACAGAAGGTGATTTGTGATGCACATCCCGAGGACTGAAAGCTGTTCGGTTTCTTCGATGCAAGTGCCACTCATGGATAGCGGCATAGGGGGTGGGTTCCGCTTTAACGACAAGAGACAGCATTGAGTTTTTGAAGCATTATATTCTACGCGATTTTTGATTCCCCATTGAACAATGCTGTCGAGATCAGAATTTAATGAGCTAATCATACGCTGCCGTTCAAGTTCCACATCCGAAGGACAAGGATGTGAATCTGAAAAAGAATATGAAAAGCTGAGGGTACTGTCGTCAGCAAAACAGTTTAATGGAATAGAAGTTTCAGACAAGAGATCGTTGATGAAGATAAGAAAAAGAGTCGGAGACAAAACGGAGCCCTGTGGCACACCAGCATTTATTTTATGAATATCAGACTTGAAACCATCCAATACAACTTGTATTGAGCGGTCCGAAAGGTAGTTTCTAATCCAGCGAAGAAGAGATTCATCGATACCAAATGCACGCATTTTCGATAAGAGAGCTTGATGCCAAACCCTATCAAATGCTTTTGAAATATCAAGTGCAACAATCTTACTTTCTCCAAAACGATGTAAAGATTTGTTCCACTGCTCGGTGAGATATACCATCAGATCACCAGTGGACCTATTGCTACGAAAGCCGTACTGCCGGTCATTAAGAAGCTTCCGTTCTTCGAGATATTTCTTAAGCTGATAGTTTATCAGCGTTTTCATGACCTTGGAAAGAAGGGACGTAAGTGCAATTGGGCGATAATTAGTGGGTGAAGAAGATTCGTCTTTTTTAGGGACAGGCTGGACAAATGCTGTTTTCCATCCACTAGGGAAGAGACCTATAGAGTAGGACAGATGGAAAAGCTTACGCAGTGGCTTTGCCAGCGTAGAAGAACACCTCTTCAGAACAATAGGAGGGATACTATCCGGACCAGTGGATTTGTGTATATCAAGCTCTTTAAGGACTCTTGCAACTGCACGAGTGCGAAAGAAGATTTGTCCCATGAAATCGTTAGCGCTCTCATGTACAGGCGGAGTCATTACACTCACTGGCAGCGTCGAATTAACAGCAAACTGTGCTGCAAGCAAATTGGCTTTATCTAGTGAGCTGACGTAGGGAGTGTTATTGAAGACGAGGGTTGGAACCGAAGATGAAGTAGTATTGCGAATGTTTTTAACAAATGACCAAACATTTTTACTACCTTTGGGACATTGTAGTATTTTTTGCCGAAGTTTTTGGTCATGCAAAAATTTGGTTCTTTGAATATGAACGTTACAGGTCTTCCCAGCTTGTTTGAACTTATTCCAGTTTTCCTCAGTAGGGTTGGCTTTATAACAACGGAAACTTACATCTCTAACCCTGATAACCACTTTACAGCTCGAATCAAACCATGAATTTTCTTTCGGTCTGATAGACTTTATCCTATTCGGAATAAAGTTTCTCATCCCGTGAAGAATTAAATTTGTAATCATATCTGCGCTGGAGTCTACGTCACTATCGAGGAAGCATAGTGACCAGTTAAAGTTTCTGAAGAAATCATTGAGACCGTCCCAGTAGGCTTTCTCGTATTGCCAAACGGTTCTCTTTGGGCTTTGTTCTTTAACTGGGTTTTGTTGGCACGAGAAATTGGCAGATATGACACAATGGTCTGATGTGCCTAGAGGCGATAATACACTAATAGTATATTTATCAGGCTCAGAGGAAAGAAACAAGTCTAGAGTGTTCCCGGGCTCGACAACAAGCTGGGTTAGTTGGTTTAACTCAGCGAAGACCTCAATATACCTTCCTTCGGGTGTTGTCTGACCCGAAAAGCGAAGCCAACTAGAATTGTGTACATTGAAATCGCCCGTAATGACGATTTCAGTGTGAGGATAATGGGAAACAATTCTTTGGATGGAGTCGGACAGAGCATCAAATTCGTTAAAAGTTGAATTTCTGTCCAGATTTGGACTTCGATAAATAAAACAGGTATGTATGATGTGCTTATTAACCGAAAATTTAAACCACATGAAATTAAAGTTTGTGTTTGAGCACAAGCCATATTGTGGTTGAAGTTGGTACGCAACATCATTTCTTATGTAGATAGCGAGGCCGTGATGGGAAAAGAATAATGGCACTAAGTTATACCCATGTAGGTTAAATTCCGTATGATCGGTATTATCTCCTACCTGAGTTTCACTCAGTGCCAAAACAGCTGGCCTGTTTAACGCAGTATAAACATACGCAGCACAGAAATTCTTTCTTAGCCCACGAATGTTGCAATAATCGACCCTAAAATTACCCACCATTTAAAATATTCAATAACTTAAACAAAAACCAACCCAGACGACTATCTAAGATGAGTGTCAATCTCAGTCCCAATCTGACTTCACAAAACAATTTATTACTAGTGTTATGCCTTAGCAATAAAATGTTTTGATCCGCCCCTGGTAACTTAGTTGACAAACAGCTATCCATCCGAGAATCAATTTAACTTGAACACTGCATGCACTGCGAGAGATTCCCCACGCAATGCTACAATGATCAAATCAAATAGACTGTTAGTCCAGTAAATAGAGAAATTTTACTACTGACCAAATGGAAAAAAATAGCGGCAGGCTGAAATTTTGCAGGTCATTTCGGGGGTAGGTATCAAACTTAAATCTAGGTGTGCGACCTCCTACCCCTTGCAGGGGCGGTGCCACGCCCACTTTTCTGCAATCATAGTTTATGAAGAAACGGCTCGACCGATACGAATGGAATTTTCATAATTTGTCAATATAATCAAAGAAAAAATTAAGAAAATTGTTAAAGTAAAATCCGCCCACTGCCACGCCCACTTTTCTTATTTCTTTGTTTCTCAGAAACTGCTCCAAGAATTTCCATGAAATTTTCAGAGTTTGTTCTTATAGATGAGAAAAAATTGTCAAATTGGTTTTAGTAAAATCCACCCACTGCCACGCCCACTTTTATGGAAACGCCTTCTACGATTTGTATGAAACTCTGAGAGTTAATTCTTATGTACGAGAAAAAAGTTGTTTTATTTAAATCCCCGGCTTAAGCTTATAGTAAGTAAATGTACAAAAAATGTGGACACGCTTATGGCTACCGAAAATCTGGTCTGAGGATGAGAATGAACTACCAAATCCTTCTCAAAAACGAAAAGATATAAAAATATTAATAAGATATTTTGTTGATTAGGCCTACAGTGGACACCACTGTGCTGCTAACTCTACCTCCAAGGTGGTTAGCAAACGACTGATGTGTAAAATCAACACAATTGGATTTCCCACCCCCCTATGAACACTGATGAAAAATACTAATACTAACTGTACCTAAGTCTCGCTCGAAAAAACAAGTTCTGAAAATTTTTTACACTACAAATAGCCGTCTTATAGAGACAATATTGTAGAAAATTCGGATTGCTAGTGGGCGGCTCTTACTAAAAGTGCTTTTTTAATTAATATATAATATGTACAATGATTGTCCATTTATCAGCGAAATTAGAAACAAATCCTTACGCTATGAAAGAACTCAAATAAATTATTTTCATCAATCTGAAGACTTCGAGGCCTGATTTGGGCTTTTATTTTTTATTTGAAAACTAAATCGTTACTCCCTAGGAGAGTTCCTAGAAATTAATAAATATACATGAAAGAGGAGCGTGACTACACGTGGGTTTCACAACACCAAAAGTGCTTCGCAAATCTTTATATCACTAGTATGAAAAAACTCTCAAAGTTGTATCCAAATCAGTTTCTGAGAAATCAAGATTTAAAAAAGTGGGCGTGGTAGTGGGCAGACTTAAATGAAATTTTGTTTTAAATTTTTTTCTCGTTCATAAGATAAACTGAAAATTTCATGCAAATCGTTGGAGCCATTTTCGAGAAACAAAGAAAGAAGAAAAGTGGGCGTGGAAGTGGGCGGATTTTATTTTAACAATTTTTTTAGTTTTTTCTACGACCATATTAACAAATTATGAAAATTTCATCCGTGTCGGTGCAGCCGCTTCTTCAGAAACCAAGATTTAAGAAAAGTGGGCGTGGCACCGCCCCTGCAAGGGGTAGGGGATCGCCAACTTTGATTTAAGTTGTATACCTACCCCCAAAACGACCTGCAAAATTTCAGCCTGCCGCTATTTTTTTTCATTTACAATTCTAATTTTACTGTACTATGTGTAAGAATACAAGAGGAATGGAAAGAAGGATTACCGCTCGTTGTGTAGTGTTGATTTGATTTTTTTTTTGCACATATTATGGACTAATAGGTTTTGTTATTGTTTATTACACTTGCACTGAATTGTGTTGGATTGCGGCGCGAGACTTTTTTTTTATGTTGTATGAACTATTGCTTTTGATATGTATTTATTATTTTTGTTGATATTTATTTATTTAATTTTTTTATTGAAAATTTATTAAACTTAAAATATTTGGGGGTGTGAGACATAGCACAATTAAAATAAAAGAAGACACAGACACGGTAGGGACGAGACGAACTTTTTCCTTCGACAAGACTTTTACAGAGACAGGTGTACACTTAGAATAAAAAATATAAGGAAGCGCCATTTGTGGAAAAAAGTGAAGCATTTTTCATAATAGTGTTTGCTCTCACAAACACAAATACATTCCAAAAGGGACGGAGTGATTTTTAATGGCAACTTACTAGGGCGCCATAACAATCATTTGTTATTTTCTGAATTTATTTTTCTTTTCAGTGGTATGTTTAAAAAAATACTTACTTTTTTATGATAACCCTCAAGGCACTGATAAAATGTTTTAATATCTACTTTCTTTAAAGTTGTGTTGTTTCAGTGGAACATTAAAGATTTACTTAGTTTAATTTACGCATTGTCATGAAAGAAGGCTCTCCAAAACCAACGTGAATCATAGCAAATCATTCGCATCGATACAAAATTGGCACCCCAAATGTGGCTTTACTTCATCCACTTTCAGAATGGTCATCCTTTTACCACTCGACTTTCGGAAACCTTTTAAATTTTTTATTAAATTATTTTAATTTTTGAATAGACAAATTAATTAACATTAAAAAAATGCACTAATAACTTCACTACAGAGAAAATTGAGCAATATTCTGAAGATGCACATGTTAACATAAATATACGAACTCCAAAGGTACAAAATCGATTTAATAACAAAAATAATTTCCTGATATAAAGGGCGCTTAGCAAATAGTTGCGCCTTACAACCACCAATAACAAAAAAATACGTCACTGTTTCACAGAATCGCAGTTTGACATTACTAGTATCCCAAATTAAAACCGAAAAACCATGTGCAAGTTTTCAATTAATTTATTAATTTTCTTAGTTTATTTAAAGTTTAATCATTTAAAATGTGTTACTTGATTGATGATTAATTAAATTATGATCAATTCACATCGCTTTCTTTGAGAAAAATATGATAAAACTCACTTGTGAAAGGAAATGATTCTTGTCCGCCTTATTCTTGCTTTATATACACAATTTAACACTGCACTTCATATTTTTGTATTGTTATTAGTAAGTATACATACATTTCTAAGTAAATCACTCCAAACTATTTGTTTTTTTTCTAACAATTAATGATTTATTAATGTTTTTAGTCTTGTATCACTTTTTGTTTACTTTTTTTCTTCCATTCAGTCACCGATTTGACATTTCGGGCATACAGTTTTCTGCTTCATTCACGTACACTGTATATGTGATATACACCAGTTCCTTTACTTCTTCTTCTATGGGTGTACACTCGATGGTAGACAGGTCGGTACTCTAGTGCCTAATATAGTGTAATAAAATTGCCAAAGTTGGAACAAAAACAATATGTGTAATCTCGTTCAACAAATTTGCTCTTTTCACTTAACTTATTAAACAGGGTGTCTCATAATTCATCAATCGTATGGGTATATTCCAAGAAAAAATTGTATGTCAGGAAGAGCTCTATTCAAAAGCCAATTTTTTACAAAATTTATTAAAAATAGAAAAAAAAAAACAAATATTCTACACAGTTTTAATTTTTAGTTTTAAAAAACTCTTATTTATTCGTAACCAAATATTATGCTCAAGTTTCTTGTAGTTTTTGGGAAAACCTAAAATAACAAATCTTTGTTTGCTATTATCTACATTTTGTTTAAGCATTAATAAGAGTATTAAATAGTGAAAACTAAAATTGTACTAAATGATGAAACATTAAAAAAAATTATTTTAACAGTCTTTTTTACTGTTGTTCATTTAAAATCATTCATTTTTTTTTATTGTTTATTCGAGTTTGAAAATTATGTTTTCAAAAGGTTGATACATATTTAAAAATACAAACTTTTTGATAATTTTAATTAGAGAATGGATTTTTGGCTTTCAAAAAGGCTTTAACCGGGATATTGTACGATTTATTATTGTTTTTAATATCTGTTTTTCAATTTTAACCCATTGCCGACACCAAACGGGATCCCCGACAATCTTGGGAAATCTTGGTCTAAAAATAACGGTACTATTCCACCATTTTTTCAAATGCTTCGGAGCTGGTATCGTCAGCTGTGTGCACTTGACCCGTAAAAGTGTCCAATTTTTCGAGAAAAAGCATTTTGGAAAATGGTTGACCACTGGGGAACACCGCCCCTCAAAACAAATGTTTCAAATTTGATTAGTTACCTAAACTTTTTTTGAACAAATGACCGCCTTTTAAATTTTTTTTGATCGCCCTTTAAAATATTTTTTTTTTTTAATTTCTGAAATTTTATATTCCGACTTTTGTTTTTTTTTTGGTATTTTCCCTTTTTTTTTGAAGATAAACATTGTGATAGCTCAATTATCTAAAAGAACACCCTTTAAAATTAGTGTAACAATAAATTACACTAATTTTAGAGGCCATAGCCATCTTTCGAAATTCGAAAAAAAACGAAAATATTTTTTGATAAGTTAGAATAATTTTGAAGTATTTTCATTAAATAAAATGAAAAGGGAGATAAGCAAAAAAAAAATTTCTCGAGGTGGTAAAAAAAGTTAAAGCATGGTCAAAAGTGGTATTTTTTACAAAGAAAAATTGATACTCTAGCAGGCCAAATATCTAGTATCGTTTCAGTTCCGTTTCGGTTAAAAACATAAATAAAAGGTAAAATTTTTCAAAAAACCACTGTGGTATACATATAATGTTAGGAAGCCTCATTGCTCTCCATGTTCTTAGGGACAAACTAACGAGAGTTTGACCTAATGCAGCAATTGTTCAAAATTGCAAGCTAAATATTTTTTGTATGCACACTTTTTCCCTCCGATCAATAGGCATTGAAATAAACACAGTCACACAGTTAAAATTTGTAAATTTGCGATTTGAAAAAATATCTACTACCTATCTATGTAGCCAGGTCATGACTGGAATTCATTCCTTACACCTAAAGTATGAAATTAGGCATGGAAGTCATTTTTGTTATTCTGTCGCTTGGATGCCATTTTGAAAAATGGTCCCCAATCTGTTGTCCAGCCAGGAAATCGAAATCACTGCTTATTTTATGAGGGGAGACCTTATTTTCATATTTTTAATTTATTTTTGACATACTAAGGATGTATTTTAGCTTGGGAGTACTTTTCGTAACCCTGTTGCTTGGACGCTATTTTCATAAATGGCGCCCAATCGGTGGAAAATAGTTAATTAGTAAAAAACTCGTAAATTACTTGGAAAATTTCCATGATCAAAATAACGAAAAGGTCTCAAAATAAATGCTTTGATTCAACCCACCTTAGGGTAAAATTTCAGTGTTGCCACTATTCCGGAATATACTTCCCCTTTTTGATAGTTTTTAACGTGAAAAAAGTTGCGGAAACGAATGTGGACGTCAAAATAGTCTTGGAAAAATAATGGTTGATATCTTAAAAAATAAGTGTTATGCAGACGCACCTTTGGGTAAAATTTCAGTGCTTCCACTTTTCGAGAGCAAACTTTTTTTTATATCAAAGGGTGGGACTTCCAATTTTTGATAATTTTTAATATTTCGACCATGAAAAAAGTTTCGGAAACGCCTCCGGATGCAAAACGCATATTAAAAAAATAACGGTTGACGTCTTAAAGGATACCTTAAGTAGAAATGACAGTCAAAGTGTAATGGTTAGTGCGTTGGACTTTCATGCCGAGGGTTTGTGTTCGATTCCCAGCCACTGCCACCTTAAAACAGAAATGTTTTTCCGCAGGTACTGCCTCTTGCGACAAATCCTGACAAATCCTCCAAGAGTATAGGTACCTCTCATCTAGCCGTTCAGACTCAGCAAAAAATTTAGGTCCCCTCTATTCCTCCAAACAACACTCACACGTTGTAAGTCACTCTAGGCCCTGGTTCTCCACGAGCGTTTGCACCACCAAATTTATTTATGTTTCTAAAAAGTTTTAATTTTTTTCAGATGAAACATGTTCATGATGAATTGCATGGAAAGAAGAGTTTGTTCCTGGTGTGTGTTCCAAAATATTTTATGATGTAACATTTTCCATGTTTTTCCTATTTTCTTCGTTAGAAAATCATATTAT
Organism: Dasysyrphus tricinctus; assembly: GCA_963921185.1. NCBI lineage: Eukaryota > Metazoa > Arthropoda > Insecta > Diptera > Syrphidae > Dasysyrphus > Dasysyrphus tricinctus. The sequence continues at coordinate 77,332,245 of OY992533.1, forward strand.
TCTCTTTGCTTATTATTTAGGTTAGTTTCATTTCGAAAGTGAGAGTTTTCAGTATCTCTGAATTTGATAGATGTTCAGACCATTGACTTATGCTTTGATATCTCTGGATTTAGACTGAAACTTCTTGCTTGATATCGTGGAAAACTTATTGAGAGATCCAAAAACAAAATGAAATATCAAAACGAATTTGACTGAAAACCTTTCTTAGGGCTATTATATTAATGTTCATTTTCATCAAGCTAAGTAATTATACCGTGCTTTAGACATTTTAAACACAAACTTCTTAATACATACATTTTTAATACCTGACATATTAATATAAATATTAATTTTGTGAAATAGACTAAGGGCCTGTTTCACATTCTCTGAGTAAAGTTCTGATTAGTTATTCGACACATAAATTCTGCGGCAGGGTCATATGTTCACAAATAAAAAATTGTTTATGAATTTATAACTTAATCAGTCGGGTCTTAAGACAATCATTTTGAATTTTTCTTCTGTGGACTTATTATCCTGTACTAATATTTATGTGTCGAATATCTAAACAGAACTTTATTCAAACATTGTGAAACAAACCCTAAATATACATAAACTGATCCAGTCGCTAACTTGTTGTATTCTCAAAAATATTTCTAGCAAAACTTTATTGTACAAGAAAAAGGCGTATCTCGCTTTGAATGAGCACAAAATAATTGAAATTATATCTCATGATTTATAAATTTTAACACTCTTGTAAGACAATACTGGATGTAAACTTCAAATAAAGAGCAACAAGCCCCAGAATGCAATAAACATAATAATTTTAGTCTTAATCAAAAGGGGCTTTCTGCAAATATGTAATAAACTCAACCCCATTTTTGACTTTATACCTTGTGTGTTCCAAATCCAAAGTCCTCTTAAAATCCCAAAAATTCCACATAAACATTATCCTCAACAGCCTTACAAGAGAGAATGTCGTAGCTCCAAGGTATAATAAACAAAAATTATATTCCCTTACTCCAAAAATAACAAAAATAAAAATAAAAAAAAATCTTTTTGTCCTCCAGAGAATAAGGAGCACCCATTTAATTTCCATTTTCATTCCCTCTGACGTCTATTACATTCCGTTTGAAATATTTTTATTGCTCATTTTGTTAGCTTGTAAGCCGTTAATAATACCAAAAAATACAAACTTTATAATATATTTTTGTTTTTATTGCCGTGAAGCCTTACAAGACTCTATTCTAACCCCATCTTTTTAGAGCCATCAGACTCGGAGTGTCAGTATAGGTGTATCTCTTCGTTCTGCTTAATCAACCATTTTAAATCCATTCGCCTTCATCTTTTTTTTTGTCTGTTTTCTTTAACTCGTGTCTGCCTCTGTTTCTAATTAGGGAACGGAAAAGAAAAGTTTCTCCATTGAAAAAGTTTAATGACTGCAAAATATTTTATGTTTCTTACAAAAAAAAAATTTTTTGTCTGTGTTGTCGTGTTTTCGAGCGGAAAATGAAAAAGTTGAACGAAAATGAACAAATTAAGTCACAACAAAAGAAGAGATTTTTCTGTTTTTTTTTTTATTATTTTTAAACTTATCAACCATGAATTTTTGCGTTGGATAAAAATGAGCCACTGGGCATAGATATAAAATTTATGATCTAGAAAGGAGGCTAAAATATGTTTAGATATTCCTGTTTTTTTTGTTATCGTGAAGTATGATAGCCAGGGGCTAAGACTCAATCGTAAATATTTTTTCGATATTCATCGGATTTGAAAACTATCAATGGAATCGGGAAGGATTTTACGATTAAGCTTATTGAATTTTGGGCAAAATGGAATTTGAGATTATCACCCTAGCCCCCCAATGAAGTTATTTTGCAATATGTCATTTGATTCTGAATTTATGGGATTTATTTTTTTTTTTGTTGGTTTTATTGAAAAAAGAAATGCTTATCTTTTTTTTTTTGTACTAGTACGAGTCAATGTGACTTTTTTCTTTAGAAATGACATTTTATTTCGACACTATGACAGTCAACTGGAACTTCTGTAGGGTGCTGATGCTGAAGATAAAAAGTTTCACATACTTTTGTGATTCGCTTGTAGAATTCTTCGTTAAAGTTTTCAGTTCACTGATCAGATAAACCAGCAGAACTATGTACATATGTAGTCAATAGCATAATGAATAACAGCAAAAATAAACATTTCATGAGTGAGTTTATACCTGACTAAACCATACTTAAGTTACGCAACAATCCATAGTCCAAAGATATAAATCTATCTTAATTAAAACACGAATAATGGCCTTAAAAGATTAACCACTTCCCATCGATATTTAAAACCATCTCTCGACTAAACCATTAAATCGTCTCCATTACCTACATTCCTTGCTTTGAACACTGCTGTCCTTCCTTATTCAATAGCAAAAACAACATAGTTCTGAAGTGTGTCAGGGCATTTCTCAAATTCCAAAACAACTATAAAATCCATCTTACCTAATGATAAATTCACAAATCGAAAATTTATTATTCGACACCAAATTCAAAGTAAAGAAGATTACTCACTTCACATTCTGGTCCAGAAATAACTCGAACTACGTAAGAACTAATAACTATGCTCCAATATCATCTCTCTACATAAATAGGTAGTAGATCCGAAGCAGGAAACTCAATTTTTCCCCTACGCCATGACCATCGGACACAAATAACTTTTTTTCTTTCCTAATGTCATACTATATTGCTGTCAACGTTCTGCCTGAGACATGAACTAGTAGTAGCTATGTACATATGTGTTTGTGTATTCACATCCTTAATATGAAATTATGATGCATCTATGCATGCTTATTGCTTTTATGCCAGAACGATGCACTGAAAGATGATATTTGATTTTGGTTGATATACATAATAATTTCCTGATGCAACATTGTGGTGAGCTTCAACTAAATATAACTCAAATAAATAAATTATATACTCGATGCACATCTGTCCTAAAAAAAAAAAAATATAATTTTTCATCAATATTGAGAACGAATCATAATTTTAACGTCAAGATGCCCACAGTAGAGAGCTGTGCCAAAAAGATTTATTCATTGATAGGTATCAAAGCTGACAAAAATTTATTTCTCTCAATATTCTTAGTTCGTTAAATCACATGCAGAGGAATCATGCTTATTCCTCATATTTCTGGGATTTCAAAATGCTCTGAGATATCAGAAAACTGAAATTGGTCCCATTTGGTAATTTTTTAAGGTGGGTCCACACTATGCTGATCAACATTGTTGATTAACATTGTCGATCAACATGCTAGTGTTAGTGTGTACGTCAAAAACTTTCGTAGCAACAATTAGTGTCGATTGGAATTTTCTGATCGATGCGTCAGGATCCAACTGAAGGGTTCAGGGTTCGAATCCTAGGGGTACCTAATTTTGTTTTTTTGTGAATAATAAAGTTAAAACGATATTATTAACATTAAATACTTATTCACAACAAATATTGCATTTTTCATCGAATAAAATTGATTAATAATGCACAAACCAATAAATTATGTTCATGAAATTAAAACTCTACAAATGTTTTTAATAAAATGGAATTTGTTGAACAACTTTGTCGATTGCTATCCATTTGAATCGGGTTGTGTTCGGGTCAACATATGTTGATTGGCATTGTCGATCAACACGTTTACACTTAATCAACACTGTTGATCAACGATACTTACTTACTTACTTAAGGTGGCGCTACAGTCCGGGGTGGACCAGGGCCTCAACCAACAAGCTTCTTCCAGCCGGCTCGGTTTCTAGCTAGCTGTCTCCAGTTTCGCACGCCAAGTTGGTTGAGGTCCTCTTCCACTTGCGTGCGCCACCTTTACGCTGTCCACCTCTACTGCGTTGTCCCACGGGGTTGGATTCAAAGACTTTCCGGGCCGGAGCATTGGTGTCCATTCGCTCTAGGTGACCCAGCCATCTTAGTCGTTGGCTTTTCACTTTTGTGGCTAGGTCGGTGTCGCTGTACAGCCCATACAGTTCGTGGTTGTATCTTCTCCTCCATTCCCCATCTATGCAGATGGTACCAAAAATCACCCGGAGAATTTTCCTCTCGAAACAGCCTAACGCGTTCTCATCCACCGTTAGCAGTGTCCATGCCTCTGCACCATTAATCAGGCTCGAGAGAGGGCTTTGCTTCTCAATTGCCTTCTTAGCCCGAAGAAACAGCGATTGGCAAGAGTAATTCTTCGTTTGATCTCAGCGCTGGTGTCGTTCGCTGAGTTTATAGCGGATCTTAGGTAGACAAAGTCTCTGACCACCTCAAAATTATAGCTGTCTATAGTGACGTTCTGTCCTAGACGTCGGTGTTGGGTGTCCTTTCTTGTTGACAGCATATACTTCGTTTTGCTTTCATTCACCGTTAAACCCATCTTCTTGGCTTCCTTGTCAATGCTCACAAAAGCACCACTGACATCACGCTTTGTTCGTCCTATTATGTCAATGTCATCAGCGTAAGCGAGTAATTGGACGGACTTTTGAAAGATTGTGCCTCTAGTGTTGACGTGAGAGTTTTGCACTATTCTTTCAAGAACGATGTTGAAGAAGTCGCATGACAGCGCGTCGCCTTGCCTAAAACCTTTTTTGACATCAAAGGTGTCGATGAGGTCTTTGCCGACCTTGATGGAGCAGCGTGCATTCTCCATCGTCATCCTGCACAAACGGACGAGTTTGGCAGGGATGCCAAAACTAGACATTGCTCTATATAGCTCGTCTCTATAGATGCTGTCATACGCGGCCTTGAAATCGATAAAAAGGTGGTGGGTATCGATTTGAAACTCCTGGGTTTTCTCCAAGATCTGCCGTAGTGCGAATATTTGGTCGATGGTGGACTTCCCTGGCCTAAAGCCACACTGATATGGACCTATCAGGTTGTTGACGAATGGCTTCAGGCGTTCACAAAGTACGGCAGAGAAGATCTTGTAGGCGATATTAAGAAGGCTGATGCCTCTGTAGTTGGTGCAGTCCAGAGGATCGCCTTTCTTGAGGATCGGGCAAACAATGCTGAGGTTCCATTCATCGGGCATGCTTTCCTCCGACCATATTTTACAGATGAGCTGGTGCATACTCCTAACCAATTCATCGCCAGTCGCTTTGAATAGTTCAGCCGCAAGGCCATCAGCTCCAGCAGCTTTATTGGACTTAAGTTTAGATATGGCTATCCTCACTTCGTCAAGATCGGGTGATCAACGATGGTGATCTACACAATTTAACATAATATTCCAACTAACAATTTTGCCCCTATAATCATCCAAAGAAGCTTCTCATAATCATTTCTTGCAATCATGTAAGCATTATTATAATAGTCCATAGAATTAAAAATGCGCACTTTTTAAGCTCCTATTGGACCTTTATGGAGTAAATTCAGTTGCCCCGAAAAACACTTACTGGACTCAGTTTAGAGGTCTTGTAGAAGAAGGTTGATAAATAAAATAATATTTCACAATTGATTTATATTTATTTGTTTATACTTTTATTTTATATTATTTATTTGCTGATATTGTATCTGAAATTTTGTATCTGAAATGCAATCTTAGAATTTATTAGATGTCACTTAAGTTATAAAAATTACAAGGTTTCTGTGGGACTCGAACCAAGGTCCTCTCGCACTGAAAGTCCACCACGCTTACCACTCGCGTATGAAAGAATATATTTACGATGAAAAAAACTTATGCACTTTCTCCACACTGCTGGTTTGTGGCTATACTCTTTAGTATACCAGAAAGGGTTTGTGTTTTCACTAGTATAGCAGATATGGTTTATGGCTGCACTAAGAAACTAACATAGAGATTGTATAATAATATTACAGGATGACTATAGAAGCGAAAGCTCCGTCGTCATTTCATAAGGGCAATATAGAGAGATTAAAGAAACATTGGTATATGCGCTTCTATCAAGCTGATATAATTTGCACCAGAAAATATTGAAGGAATCAGTAATGCTCCAATAAAGTATTTACTTCCCGTTAGAGGGGTAATAGGAGCGCTATAGAAACAAATAACACTATAATGTCTGAAATGCGAAGCAATTTTGTTAATTGGGTATGGACGCGGCTTTAAACTACCGTAATACCATGGTATAAAGTACCTTCTGCACTTTCTATTACGATGATGCAGAAGACCAAAAAATGGGTGTCAAATTAAATATTTAAAGCTGGCCATACACTACCGAGCCATCCAATACATTTGGTTCGGTTGGACTTCAGATTGGCTGAGAATCCAAATGGGTTGGTTGCCGAATGTCGATCAACCCACACACGACCGATTTTGGATCGGCACGGGGCCATTTGGCTCGTTGGCTCGGTCGTATATGGTCAGCTTAAGGAACAAGGCAGAACAAGATGAGCACTGTGGTGACCTGCCACTGTCAGTAGGGATTTGTTAATTTAATATTTAGGCAAGTCGCGCACATGCAACTGCTACTGCAACAAAACTGTTTAATCACAAGTTGACCGATGAGCGCGCACATGAGTAACTCCACAAGCAATCGCAACGAACCTAACCAACACACCGACAATGTTTATTCAAATTTTCTACCCCATACATACAAAGAAAAATACTATCGCCTCTGTTCTATTCTTTTGCTCTGCAAATACAAGAAAAGATAAATTTGTTCTCTTTCGCACAGAGAACATAACTCACTTTGGAAAGAATAAAATTCAACGATGTGGTAAAATTTCTGCAACTATTTGGTTGCATGTGGGCGCAGTTACATATTATTCTATATGACACAAATTGGAAAACCGATTTCAGGCAATCGTCCAGTTTGAAGCAAAACACAAACTGAAAAATTGCTCGAATCGACGACTGAATAGTTTCTGCATGTGCGCGCTGTCCTTTATGAGTCAATAGCATTCATTTTTGCAACCAAACAGTTTCGAAACTGAAAGTTGCATGTGCGCGACTAGCCTTAGACTTTACGGAATATACAATCTTTCAGTATTAGAATATCCGTCAAACAGAACGGACGTTTCTCAATCAGTCTTAGGATATCTGTTGAACAGAACGGATATGTGTCTTAGCCAGTCTAAGAATATTTGCCAAACCGAACAGACGTGTCGGTATCAGTCAGTTGTAGCTGTAGGACAGCCGTCGGATTAGGCGGACGCAGCTGGAAAGACCCCAGGCTTCTACAAGCACAATACAGCATAACTTTTTTTGGCGGTGCTAAAAATACAAAACAGCATAGTTACCTTCTTAAGAAAAATGTAAAGCCTAAAATAAATCATATATTAGTTTTGGGTCTTAAAAGCTGCAACTATCCGATTTTTTGTATCCATTCTCTTGCAGTCTAAAAGTCAACGACATAAAAAGTTAAGTCATTTGCATAAACTTGTAAGTCATATCAGTAATAGCCTTTAAGGTGTTGAACCATTAGCCGTTTGTCTGCCTACCTAAATACGTGACAAGCAGGTTTAAAATGTTACGTACATTTTTTACATCGCTTTATTTCAATGCCTATTGGTCGGAGGGAAAAAGTGTGCATAGGTGGAATATTTAGCTTGCAATTTTGAACAATTGTTGTCACAGGTCCATCCCTTTGTAGTGAATCCCTAAGTTCATATGAAGTTAACAGGACACCCATTTTTTCGCAAACCAAAAATGCAATAATTTTTTTTTTTTGCGTAACTAATTCGCAATTAATTAGCTCTCAATAATAAACTTTTTTCAGCTCAATTATCTTTATTTTTGAGAAAGTTGTCCTGCTAAGTTCATATGAAGTTAGCAGGACACCCATTTTTTCGCAAACCAAAAATGCTATATTTTTTTTTTTTGCGTAACTAATTCGCAATTAATTAGTTCTCAAAATCATTTTTTTTTTTTAATCGTTTATACACATTTTTGAGAAAGTTGTCCTGCTAAGTTCATATGAAGTTGGCAGGACACCCATTTTCTCGCAAACCAAAAAAGCAATTAATTTTTTTTTGCGTTACTAATTCGCAATTAAGTAGCAACTAATGATAGGATAGTTTTTAACATGTATTTCCAAAAGTGTCTTGCTAACTTTATATACATGAATCCCTAAGAAGATAAGGAGACACGAAGTTTTCAAACATCACTTGCTAACCTGTGTTTACCTGTTTTTTTTTTGCTTATTTTGCCACTTTCTATCTTCTGAAGGACAAACAACAAAGAGTTTGACCTTTGACAATGAGTTGCTCAAGCGTTTCTGGTTTGTTTGCATAAATCTCGCTTTTCAGATATACCCACAAAAAGAAATCCGGAGCAGTCAAATCAGGCGACCGTGGAGGCCAATCAACATCACCATTTTTTGAAATAACTTGTTGTGGAAAGAGGTCTCGCAGTAATTCCACTGTAATCCTGGCTGTATGCGATGTGGCACCGTCTTGTTGATTTTACATGTTAATCAAGCCCAAAGCATGCAGTTGTGGCGTTTAAAAGTTTTCAATCATAGGTAGCACGATATCGCTCCCCATTCACAGTTACCGTCGAATTGAGGTTGATAGATTGTTTTGAACACTTCCTTGAGCAGCAGTAATGTTTTCAGCCGATCTTGCAGTACGTTGTGGTCCTTGCATGGGCCTATCACCTACAGACCCTCTTTCTTCGTAATCATTCACTACACAATAAATAGCGCGTTTTGTTGGCACGTTGGTTCTCCCAAAAATTTCAATAAATTGTTATAATCCGTAGCTCCCAAAGAACCATTAAACAAAAATATAGCAATATTAATGATATTGCTTTAAAAAAAATTGAAAATAAAAAAATGGTTTCTTGGGAGGTACCATTAATAACCATTTTTTGAAAAATCATTTTCCATTCGAAGGTAGCCTTTACTAAAAGAAATTTCTTGAATTTTTTTAAGAAAAGTTGTGGAGCCGTTTTGAAAATAAAAAAATTGTAAAGTTGCTAAAAAAAATTGAGACGCGTGGGCAGAATCACCAAAAACTACTATGTACCAAGTTTAAACAAAAGTCTATCCAGCCGTTTAGGCTGTAGCCACTTGAGTTTTATTTTTGTTTAAGAATCCATAACTTTACGTAATGTATGAGTACCATAATTTAAAAAAAATGGTGCCCAATCTGTAATCCAATCAGGAAACCGAAATCCCTGCACTTTTTGTTGGGGAGACCTTGGTTTTTATATTTGTAATTTATTTTGACATGCTTAGGATGTAATTTAGCTTAAAATTATACTTGCAATCCTGTTTCTTTGACGCCATTTTCAAAAATGGCACCCGAACTGTGGAAAATGGTAAGTGAAAAAAGAAGTCGTAAATTACTTGGAAAATTTCCATGATCAAAAGAACGATTTATGTCTTAAAGGAAATGTTATGAGTAGACACACCTTCGGGTAAGATTTCAGTGTTTTCACTTTTCGGAAATATACTTTATTTTATGTCAACGGATGAAGCCTTCAATTTCTTGATGACTTTCAATATTTGAAACATGAACAAAATTGCGGCATCAAACGTGTGTTGGAAAAATAACGGTTGATGTCTTAAAATATAAGTTTTAAGTTGATGCATCTTTGAGTAAAATGATAGCGTTGCCACTTTTCGGGATCATACCCTTTTTTATATGAAAGGTGAGACTTCAATTTTTATGGTAAATTTTAATATTTTGAACATGGAAAAGTTGCGGAAACGCCTCCAAATGCCAAACGCATATTGGGAAAAAAGTTTCAAGTTCTTTCATTTCCAAAATATTAAAAATTACCAAAAAAAGTGAAAGTCCCATCTTTTGATATAAAAAAGTATATTCCCAAAAAGTGGCAACACTGAAATTTTACCCAAAGGTGCGTCTACTTAACATTTATCTTTTAAGAAATCAACCTTTATTGTTTTATAGACACGTTTGACGTCCGGAGGAGCTTCCGAAACTTTTTCACCTTAAAACTACCAAAAAAGGGGAAGTTGCACATTTTGAGATAAAAAAAGTATGTTCCTGAAAGTGGCAACATTGAAATTTTAACCTAAAAGCGTCTACTCAACACCTATTTTAAAAATATCAATTTTTATTTACCAACACCCGCTTGGCATCTAGAGCGTTTCCGCAACTTTTTTCATGTTTAAAATATTGAAAATGAACAAAGAGGAGGTTCCATCCGTTGACATAACAATGTATATCCCCGAAAAGTTGCAACGCTGATTATTTAACCAAGGTGCTTCTCTGAAAACTTTTCTTTTAAGACACAAATCGATATTTGGACTATGGAAATTTTCCAAGTATGTAATTTACGAGTTTTTTTTAATTTACCATTTTACACAGATATAGGGCGCCATTTTTGAAAACGGCGTCCACGCAACAGCATTGAAACCCTTACTCCCCAACTAGATTTCATCATTAATGTGTAGGAAATGAATTCAAGTCACAAAAAAGGTACCCGCCAAAAAACGCTGGGGATTTGGTTTTTCTAGGCTGGACCGTTGTTACCCATTCGATGTGGTGTAGCCAATATCGTCGAAGAATTTTGACTTTTTGGACTATGTACGTACATATTCTTGTACAGCTCATTGAGCTCGCACGTTTATTTTGTCTCCTCCCAAAACCCCGTCGAATATTTTTTTTTCATATGAGCTCAGCACCAGCCCATCAGCTTAATTTGTTATTACATGTCACAATATCCATATAGTAAATACACTTTTATTTTTGAAACTTCATTTCTTTAAGTTGTTAAAGCATTTATGAGCTGAAATAGAATATTTTATACCAAAATAATACCTTTGTTATGATTATTTCTTAAAAAGAAGAATTTAAAAGCTTAAGCATTTTTAAAGTCAATAATATTCATATTAACATATCAACAAATTCAAATAGTTTTAATACAAAATTGAAAATGTTCCTTCAAACACTTTTAAAATCCTCTAAAATGTCATAATTTGATATGGGTCTCTTTTCCTATTATATCTTCTGATCTTATTCTCAATACTTAATATTTTCAATGAGTTTCCCGCCCTATATTATGCATAAAACCATCAATTTTATCTTCTAATTCAATCATCTTATGTATGCGTATGGTTAGAGGTTTTATAATAGTTAATAATAGAACAATTTTTCTGTTTTTTTTTATAATTTATGATGACCAGCATAAAATATTTCAAAAATAAACAATAATTTTCCAATCCATAATTCATAAGCTGTTCCCGCATTTCTAGCTTTTATATAGACTTCTTTTCCAGATATGCATAATAAAAAACGACCCCAAATCATTTTGAGAATATTTTCACTCCTACACCGATCCTAGTGCCACAACTCAATTCTTTCTATGACTACATCAAATTCCATCACCACTTTTCGTCTAAATATTGAATTTTTGTAGTAAGTTCTCAAGTAGTGGAGTATATTTCTATACCTACCAAGACCTACCTATCAAACAACAACCCTCATTTAAAGGGTGTCAATAAATAACTTTGTTAGATTTCAATAAATTGACCAAATCAACCTAGAAATGGTTTATCCGGGCTGGTTGGACAGTCCGATTGGAACGTTATTTCCAGTATTGCCGCAAGAGTTTTTTTCAACTCGATATATTGCTGGATTAAAAGTAAAAGAAAAATGTTATTCAAGGGAATATCCAATCAGGACTTTTCCAACAAAAAGGAAATGGAAAATCGATCTCCCAAGGAAAGAGATGCTATAAAATCTTTACTACCGCTTTGAAGCTAAATCTAACTCAATTGAGCCTGGAGTTCCATGTTCTTAAATGAAGTGCTTGACTTTTGCTTGACATTTTTGTAAAAATACTGATGACAGGTCCTCTTTGGTGTTACCGGGTTTTTATTTTATTCAAAGATATCATAGATTTTTCTTTCAAATCTACTTACTAGATTTTGGCCAAATCTCTTTTAACCAATAGCTTCCACACAGTGTTTTTAACTCTACGGAGAAATTTTCTGGGCTTCTTGGTACAGCAAATAATATTACTGGGTCAAATGCATAAATGTGGTAACTCTGGTTATTTCATGTCTGAGTGGTATAAAATTAAGCTACACTCTCAGCACCCATCGTCGTCGTCGGGTGGTTTCGATTTAAAAAAAAAACTTTATTCTAACTCAAAGAAAATTTTCAAAGCTCCCCCTCTATACATGACCATCATCATTAAATTATTGCTATACCAAAAGAGCAGACTTTAAAGCTTACTCAACCATCTCACGTATCTGTGTGTAAAATAGAAGGATGAAGAAATGCAGGAGACAAACAGAACAGTAAGCTTGTAAGCGAACCATGATATTACTTTTCGTTTCGATGTTGTGTGTGGTTATTTTAATTTTTGTTAAGAAAAATATTGATTCAGTTTATGAGGATATACAATTTATAATCGAATTTATATATTTCCTTTCAATTTGATTGATGATATCGGACAACAAAAAATATGCGGTCCCTATTTTTACGTTTGTAGAAATATTAGACCAGTAAAATACTTGTACCTACTTCTATACAAAAAGAGAATCTGCGGGTGAATTTTTTTTAGCTTCATTCAAAGAACTATTTTAGGGATAGGTATAACTGTTTTGTTAGTCGTTTGGGAAGGACATCAACAATAAATTCAAAGGATACACAAATATTTGCCGAGTAATTCACATAAAAATAAGAAAAGAAATGAATGTGATTTAGGCAAATGCTTTCATATTATTATCTTCAATGAGAACATATGTTTTTATTGAAATTGAAAAGAAGAAAGTTATGAGTATTATATCGCATTTTATTTTTGTTACCAAATCACAAAACTGATGTTCAAGGCTTTAATAGGAATACATTTAATACACGCAACTCAAACATGAGTTTATATTAATTCAGTGAGTTAAATGTGAAAAGCTGTTAATAAAACAAAATTCAATTAAGTTGATTTTTATTATAAACTTAACCAAAGAAGATGAATTGACGCGTAATTTAGTTTAAAATGCATTTTTTTCAAACAAATCTACAAGCTCAAATCAAAATTGCACGACATGGTTAGCGCGTACTTGCTCTTATGGTTTTAAAATTGTTCTTTATACAGGGTGTCCTGGACCTGAGTGGAAGTATTTTAGGGTGTGGTTCTTGGGGTTAGTTTAAGAAAAAAATTGTGTGGGGGGGGGAAAGTTGTATCTCCCCTGCCTGAGGCAGGGGGGGGGGGGGGTAGTTGCTGAAACATTGACTTTAAATGCAAAAAAAAAACCTATTAAAAATCAACGAATACACATTTAATAATGTGTTGAGAAGTGCTTTTTTGTGTTCAATATTCAATGCCCTCACACAGAAAAAAACGCAATGTAAAATCATCATCATCATCGTGTCCTGTAACCCCGGCTGGGGCATAGGGCGTCAACAAAACGTCTCCATCCTTCACGGTCTGCTGCAAGGTACTTTAGCTGTGGCCACGTCTTTCTCTGGGATTCTGCTTCCGCTAAGACAGTTGATTTCCATGTTGTTCTTGGTCTTCCAAGCCGCCGTGCACCCTGAGGATTCCATTCAAAGGACTGCTTTGCAATTTCATCGTTTGGTTTCCTCAGTGTGTGACCAATCCAACGCCATTTACGCTTTCTTATGTCGACGTCCAGCCGCTCTTGTCTTGTCCTGCGCCACAATTCCTAATTTGATATTATTTGTGGCCAGCAAATCTTTAGGATGTGGCGATCACAAAAGCCTGCATTTTCTTCGAAATAGTAGACGTGACTTTCCAGGTTTCACAAGCATATAACAGCACGGATTTGACATTGGATTCGAAGAATCTCAACTTAGTGCGTAAGGAGATTTGACTGGATTTCCAAATTGGAGACAGAGTACCGAAGGCAGCACGAGCTTTATTCATTCTACTTTTAACGTCCAGATCCGTACCACCGTTTGCAGAAACAATACTGCCAAGGTAGTTGAACTGTTCCACTACTTCAACTGGCGTCTCCTGTAGAATAATACGCTGCTGTGTGGAGCGGCCTGTGAGCATTATTTTTGTCTTTTTGCTGTTTATTCTTAGACCACTCGACTCTCCCTTCACTTGCAGCGTTTGGCACATCCCGTTCAGCCCACTGATGTTATTTGCCAGTAGACATATGTCATCGGCATAGTCTAAATGACTGAGCCTTTCGAACGGTCTCCACTGAATGCCCTGTCGCTCAGCTGTACCAACACTGGCCGTCAATACGTCGTCCATCGCCAGCAGGAAGAGAATTGGCGATAAAACATCCCCTTGTCTCACACCCTGTTGCACTACGAAGGAGTCGGAAAGCTGCCCATTGTGCAAAACAAAGCACCTTGCGTTGTTGTAGGACTCTTTAATAATGGCAACTATTTTTGGTGGAATTCCTCTACCAAGCAACGATCTCCATATACATTCTCGGTTAACTCGATCAAAGGCCTTCTCAAAATCCACGAACATGAGGTAAAGCGGTGATTGAATTCCATCGACTGCTCGAGGACGATACGCAGGGTGTTGATATGGTCGACACACGATCGACAACTGCGGAAGCCAGCTTGATGCCTCTTGAGTGTAGACTCGATTCTATCCTTTATTCGCTCGAGAATGATGGTTGCCATTAGTTTTGGGGAAAACGGACAAAACGGTGATACCACGCCAATTGTTGCAATTCTTTAAGTCACCTTTCTTTGGCAACTTAACAATCACACCATCCTTCCAATCCCTGGGATAGCATTCGTTTTCCCAAATGCTTTATATCAACGGATGTAAAATACTAGCTGCTGTTACGGGATCGGCTTTCAGGAATTCAGCTGGTATTCCGTCCAGTTCAGCTGCCTTGTTGTTTTTGGGGAGATTTATTGATGTAAGGATTTCCGATTCTGACGGGGGTTCGATGTCAATACCCCTATAGGACCTGCGCATCTCGTTTAGTTGGGCCACTTCCGAACTCTGCTCAACTGAATCCTCATTTAGCAGGGCACAAAAATATGGTCCTTCCATTTACGAAGCTGATCCTCAATTGATACCAAAAGTGTGCCATCCACATCCATTACAGGATGATTGGTGTTGCTTTTTTTCCCGATCACATCTTTCGCTATTTGGTACAATTCCCGGATATCTCCTCTTCTGGCAGTGATTTCCGCATTATCTGCGAGTCCATCTAACCTCACCCTCTTGTCACGTCTCACACAACGATAGACCATCTTAGGTGCAATGCGGTACTCTCTTCGCATGTCAGCCTTTCGTTGAATAATCTGCTTCGGCATTTATTTGGATTTTCAACGATTTGCGAAGTTCGATCTTATCCCAGGTGTCTTGGGATATCCAAGAGTCTCTACGTCTGGTTCGCTTGGGTACAGTATCAATTGTTGAATGCTGGATTCCGTTTAATGACGAGGCTCTGTCGTTAAGGGTGGTGACATAGTTTCCACATATGTTGGTCATTCAAAGAATTAGTAATGAATTTTGAGCTCCTTGCTGCATCCTGCGCTGGTTTTTGTACGGCAGCGGTTCGTAATTTGAGACTCATCAGAACCAAATGGTGGTCGCTTCCCACATCGGCATTTCTTATACTCCGGACATCACACATAGACTTCCTCCATCGCTGCTGAATCATGATATGATCAATTTGGTTTTCGGTTTGACCATCTGGATGCACCCAGGTAATTTTGTTGCACGTCTTATGCTTAAATACAGTCCCACCAATCACAAGACGATTCGCGTACAAAAATCGACAAGCAAGTCACCATTTTCATTCCGTGACCCCACGCCATTTCTTCCCATCACGCGTTCCAGTCCGTAATTGTCTGAACCGACTTGGGCATTAAGGTCTCCCATAATGACTATGATGTCGGCTCTCGGAACACTACTGTAAACCGAGTTAAGATGAGTGTAGAACGCGGTTTTGTCTTCCTCGGTCGCTTCATTTGTGGGGGCGTAGCACTGAATTATTGTGACGTTACGAATTTTTGAACGAAACCTTGCTGTCATTAATCTCGCAGAAATGGGCGCCCAGGAGATCAAACTACGCCTCGCTTCTTCGTTCAACATAATTCCGACACCATGCAGTCTTTGGCCACCCTCTCTTTCATCTTCGCCGGAATACAGCATTCTCGTCTGTCCAGTGTCTGATCTGTATTCAGCTCTTCCTCTCCACTTAGTTTCGCTTATGCCCAGGATACTGATCTTTAGGCGAAGTATTTCACGCTCAACCTGCTCGTATCTACCATCGCTGTACAAGGATCGAACGTTCCATGCTCCGATTTTCGTACGTATGCGGTAGCCAAAAGTAACATTTACGCTTCTTGAAAGATTTCTTCTATTTGTCAACGATTCATTTATTATTATGGCGTCTGATTGACGCTCGTACATGAAAGATGCCGCACCCCCAAATCCGATGTGCGGTTTACTGCAACCGAAGCTGCAGAAGGATTTTCCATAAAAAGATTACCTCTTGGGGACTCATTTCCATTTGCTGTCATAGTTCATGTATTTGCATATATCCTTCCACCATGGTGTTTGATTATGATAATAACATACATAAGCTCAGATTTGACAGGCACACCCGCCTTTTGTATGGTCAAACACATAACTGCTCGAGGCCGCCCACTATGGGAAAACAGACGCCTTTTGTAGCCGCCCAATATGGGTTACAGACGCTACCTGCTGCTGCCGTTGGCCCTTTAACAAAAAAGCTCCTCCGCCACCAGACTATCATGCCGTTGACCGCCATCTGCAGTTCATCCGCCTTAAGGGGGATTAACCATCCCGAGGACAAGTTTGTGCCCTGACCAGCATCGCTGGGTTGTCTGCTTATCTCGGCATCCATTCGGTCCCCCTGCACGTTAGCGTTACCCGCCCTCTACCACGCGGAGGTGTGCATAGGGACTTTCCTATCATTGAGCCTAGGGCCATATGGCATCCTAGCACTCTCAAGTACTTTAGAGGGCTAATGTAAAATCAACGTGACGAATTTTAGATTTCGATAAAAGAGATGAATTTTTTAATCATTGGATTTCATTTCGATTTAATATATTTTCATTTTATTTTAATATTTCAAAGCATTATTTTACGACTTAATCCTGTTAATTTAAGATTGAAATACAAATAAACAGGAATTTTATTTTATATCAAACAGTTTTCGCTTTGTTTTAACTTTGAAGCTGCGTTAAAAAAAAAAATGATTCGTATATAAACTCCTAGTTAAATGAAATTCCTGTCAAAAAAAGCGTTTTCATGTAAAAACAAGTGGGCAAATGCTTAAACAACGTTTTTTATTTTGGTTCAAAATGTTTTTTGTTCTTAAGGAAATATTATTAAATAATAAAGGTTTTATATACAAATTAATTCATGTGAGAGACCATGTTGAAATAAAAGGATTGAACTCATTTTAACATTGAAATAGAGATAAAATAAAATGATTCACATATTGATTCCAAGTTAAATAAAATGCACGACTGGGTCGCACGTACTTGCTCTTATGTTCAAGACACTGTGGGCTTAAGATAATTGTATATACAAACATGGAAATTATGAGAGAAAAATGTAGAGAAGCATGAAATACGACTTTTAAATTGGATAAAACAACTCTTTTGACAGTTTGATGTGGAAAAAAAGAATGCCATCTTAATTCTTGATTGAATATGATTGTATGGGAAAAAAAATTTAAAATCGTTGGAGCGGTTTTTAAAAAAATTAATTTTGTATATATAAAATTCTTAAAACATTTTTAAGAACAAATCTTGGTATGCAAATCTAAAGTATATATTTATGTGTATAGAAAAACAAAATTTGAAAAAAACGTCAACCCTTTTTTGAGATATCGAATTTTCAAAAAAAAATTTTGAAACTTTTTTTAAAAATCCAAAAACTTTTTTTTTTGAAAGTTGTGATATGCAATATTATTTGATCTTATCTGCATTTTGTACATAAAAAAATTCATCTAAATCCGTTCAGCCGATAACGAGAAAATTCAAAATAAAAAAAACGTTCTATGACAGGTACTATTAATAGTTGCTAAGTGTAAAATTTTATAATTTTGGTAGTAGATCGTACTAATTTTAGTATACGAAAAAAGTTTAATCAAAATCGTAGGAGCCGTTTTTAAGCAAAAAAATATTTTCCTTTGCGGTTTTTTAACTTTTGTATGGAAGGTACCGTTATTTTTTCATAAATGTAAAAGTTTTTCTAAAAATATTTTAGAAAGTACTAAAAAACTCTTAAATACCGAGTTTCAAAGAAATCGATCATGTCGTTTTTGAAATATTTGATTTTCCAAAAAAAATCTTGAAACATTTTTTAAAAATCCAAAAAATATTTTTTCAAAAATTTTGGTACACAAAACTGTTCATATTTTTTGGAAGCTTCTGTGTAAAAAAAATAATTGAAATCGGTTGTACCGTTTTGAAGAAAATCAAAAATCAAAAAAATGGTTCTTTTGGAGGTACCATTAATAACCATTTCTGAAAAATTGTATTCCACCAAAAGAAAGCCTTTACTAAAATAAATTTATTGAATTTTTTTTGTAAAATTGCTAAAAAAAATTGTATGGCAGGTACCGTTATTTTTGGTTCTAAAAAAAAAAAAATGAAAAAAACGTGTGGGCATAATCACCAAAAACCACTATGTACCAATTTTGAAGAAAATCGATCGAGCCGTTTAGGCTGTAGACGAACAGACAGACAGACAGACAGACAGACAGACAGAATTCTGCCACCCAATTTTTTCGTGTTCTCTATCATCGTAATGTCATGTTTGATTGTTATCTCAAAATTTTTTTTTTGCACGAATCCAAAACTTGCCTTATAGTACCTATAATCGCAAGTAAAAATACCTCAAGTTGACGTTTGTCACTAGTTTTTTGCGTAGCGAGTTGGCCCAGTTGATGAGAGCTATCTCCGTGTGTGGAAGGTTCCCAGTTCAAAACTCAGTAAGTATCACAAAGTATTTTTAAAATAAAATGAATATATAATGAATTCCTTTACTTTCAGACCATGGTGATTCAACATGATAATAGTAATGGCTTAGCACTTAGCATGATGACAATAATGATTAAACATGATGGTAGTAAAGATTTAATATGATGGTCATGGCGATTCAACATGATGATCGCGGTACTTCGACATGAAATCGTATTGATTCAGCATTCATTTGCTATGGATTCCATTTTTATTTGCAGGCTTTTTCATATTACTTTAAAATGAAAACATTTTGATTAAACTACACTAGTGAACAAAATTAAAGGAACACATTTTTTTTCAATTATTGTTAGTGTTTTTTGAAGAGCTGTATCTTTGTGACGAGCGGTCGTATTGAGTTGAAACGAAAAGCATTTTACAGATTTATGTTTTTTGTTTCGAGATTTGCATACCAACGCAAGCCATGCAATCAATATTTGTAAAGAAAGAAAAAAAAAAAGATTTACGAAAAGACCACAAAATGTCGGTTTTCAGTACTTTTTTTAAACTAACGGTGAACGGAAAAAAAAAATAATTTCTACAAAATTAAAAAAAAAATCTTGTAAAACGCTTAAAAAAAATTTAAAATTTCCAAAACTGTCTGAATTTTTTATAACGTCATTATATGCTGAGATATTGGTAGTCAAGGCTAAAAGTATCTTTTTTCATTCAAAGTCAAATAACCATGCAAAAAAAATGGCACGACAACAAAAAAAAAAAAACTGAATTGAAGCTAAATAAACAAGGTATCTGATCATTACATTTGATTGATTTTTTGTCTCGTCTCATTTTTGCAATAACGCAATAAAGGTACTTCAAAAAATATTTTGCAAACAAACCTCAAAACAAAAAACATAAAGCTGTAAAATGCTTTTTGTTCCAATTCAATACGACCACTCTTCACAAAGATACAGCTTTTCAAAAAACACTAACAAAAATTGAAAACAAATTTATTTCTTTATGATCATAATTTTTTTTTTAATTTTGACTTTTAAATTTAATTTCTCAAAAACTATTCGCTTAAACAACTTTATTTAAAAAGCAAATGCAAGAATGAAGCTTTCAAAAAAAAATATAGTTCATTATTGGATGTGTTTTCGTTGATTTTCAATGTTTTTTTTTGCATTTAAAGTCTGTTTCAGAAATTAGCCCCCCTGCCTCAGGGAGGGGAGATAAAACTTTCTCCCAATACAATTTTTTTCTTAGAATAACCCCAAGAGCCACACCCCAAAATACTTACACTCAGGTCCGGGACACTCTGTATACAGGTCTTTAAGTATATCCTGAAAATTATGAGGGACAAACGTGTTAAATCTCTCATCTGAATTCTTGAAGAAATTATATTTTTGCGAAACAAAATCGTTGGAGTGGTTTTTTAAAAATATTGTATGCATAATGCATATAACCAATTTCAAAATTTTCTTAGGAAAAATTTTTGTCTGCAAATTTTAATTTTTAAGATAAAAATTAAATTTTCAAGAAAACTATCAATCCGATTTTGATATATCGAACTTTCAAACAAATATTTTGTTTTTTTTTTTCTTTAATTCACTAAACATTTTTTTGAAAGTTTTGATGTGTAATATTGATTATAATTTTTGGAGGTTTTTATATAAATTTGTTCATCACAATCTCATCACAAAATATAGCTCAGTTAGCATTTTATATCTACACAGAATATTGCGTCGAATTTTTTGTATTTCCTAAAAAGTAGATACCTGGTTTGAGAGTTTAAAATCACAAAGTTCTAACAAATAAAAGTATATGCGTTGTCCGACGTTTTGAAAAAAAGCAGAGCAATATTTTGTGTTTGACTTTGAAGGCTTACAAATATCTGTGACATCTCTTTCAAATGAAAAGTTACTGTCTGAGAATTCTTATAATAGAACAGACTTCTAGCTTTACCAAAATATACAGAAAATAGTTGTAACTCCCTTGTTTTAAAAACAATTTTTTTTCAACACCTACTCAACACTTATCTCTTAAGACATCAACCGTTATTTTAGCCATGGAAATTTTCCAAGTAATTAACGAGTTTCTCTTTATTTCACCATATGGCCCAGATTGGGCGCCAATTTTGAAAATGGCGTTCATACGATTAAGAAATGTTTTCCAAGCTAAATTTTATCCTAAGCATGTCAGAAATAAATTTCAAATGCTTTACTTTTCCTGCTTTAATTCTTGTATGAAATTTGTTCAGCTGTCCATTTCCATAGAAAATGTAATTTTTAACAAAAAGTTGGAAGTGTAAAATTGTCGAATTCGGCTTAGTTTCCGAGTTATGCCAAAAATAGTGAAGAGTGACCAGTGTGACCATTCTCTCAGAAACGCAATTGTGAATTTAGTAGCATTTTCGGTTTCAAGCATCCTCATGTCCCACACAAATATATTCAACAATAAAAACACTTCTTGAGCATAATTGTTCCTATTTACTACGTATCATTCGACCTTTAAAAGTATGCATTTAATATAACTGTCTGAGAAAATTTCCAAACTGTCAAAAACTAAATACAAAATTAATTTGACCCAAAGTTTAAACTTTTAAAGAATGCATATTTTTTTAAAATAAAATGGTGTGTACTGTACATAGTGTCTGGGTATACTATAACTTTCTTTCAAGTTTCCAACTCAAAAATGTCATGTCTTTCTATTTTGTTCTTATCAAATTGCTTCAGGTAAACTTAACCCAATACAAAAGATTCTACCAACAAAATATGAACATTCCATGAAGTCCCTCCCTATACAAATGTTTGGGTAGGTTGATAGCTCCCCATTTCTCTTTCGTTCTTTTTCATCTGCAAAATTGAATTGTAAAAGTGTAATAAACCAAAACAAAAATGTGTCCTGTCCAAGCAGGTGCAATGTCTGTGGCAGGATTTCTGTTTTCTTTTTTTTTTTGTCTGAAAAAATTTTCTTCAAGGAAGAACTTTATCGTAACACTGCACCTATGCACAAGCATCACCTACCAATCCAACGCCACGACCGAAACACCTCCCCAACACCACCACACTCCCGCTTGACAGGTGATATGATGCGGTTGTGAAGTTTTGTTTTCTTTGAAAGAACTACAAGCACCCACCCAGGACTGGAACTAGAGTAAGGCAAAATATTATTTTACCTTCTTATCTAGAGCAGCCGCTGCGCTGCCCTAAGTAAAATATCTTATTTAAGTTTTTTCTTCTTGATGCCATTTTATAATATGTAATCGTATAAGTTATAACAAAACTGTCACCTTGCCATTTGGAGAGTTTTCTTTCAAGTATGTGACATTTAATTTCAATCATAAGTTGACATAAGCACTCCTTGTGCCTTGCCACGATCACGACACGAAACAACACAACGCATGCCAAGGTGACATCAGGTTACTTTAATCGGATTTTAATGTTAAGTTAGTGAAGTTGAGTTTCTCTTTTTGGGATGAAAAATGCAAGGACTAGGAAGTTGTAGAAATGAAATTACTATTTCCTTAAGGCACATCCACATGAGAGTAGCAGCTAACGTATGACAATGTTGTGGTTGTTCTTTTATGAAATATTGTGCAGTCATATAACCTAAAATTGTCCACATTGTCAATGCAAGTACCTAAACAGTTTTATCTTCCATGAAACACACACATACGAAACACCTCAAACTTTTTCAATTAACATAAAATATTCAACTGTACCCACACGTGTGATAGAATTCCTTTAAAACGATCTCATGTGAGATATGTGTGTCGCTTGAAATATGTGTTTTTAAGGGCAATAATAATTTGCGACAGAAGTTTTCAATTTTATTACTGTAATAGTACCTCATCGTAGTCGTAAAAACCAAAATGATTTGTTTCTATTTTGTTTTGACTACAAAAATGATACATTTTCCTCATTTAAAGTTTGAAGACATTTACGTTTCCTCTTTTTCACACTTAAGTTGCGACATTTTAACCAAATTCTATATGCTTGCAACAATTTTCAGCCTTCTTCTCCTCTGCTGCATACCCAGACCCACCCACACACACACACACACATAATCATGTATTTAAAATGTGGTGCACTCCGGTGGTATTATTGGTGTCATGACTCATGAGTGTCATGGGTTTTAAAATTCTGCATAGTCAGCCAAGAATTCTTGAATCCTTTGGCATTTACTGCCGACTTTGGTACAAAAAAAAAGGATAAAGTATGCTATAGTCCTCACTTTCATGGGTATGAATGGGTATAGTGGGTTGGGGTTGGAATTTTAAGGCAATGACATGAAAATCCCTTTTATTTTTGGCACACAAAATGACGAGATTCACAAAGTCAAATGCATATTTTATATTCCAAATACTGATTTGACAAAGGCTTTCAACACCACTTTGAAGACATATCAGGAATGACTTAATTATATTTTTGAAAGCGTGTTGATTCAGCGTTTTAATTTTTGTTTGCATTAAAGATAAGATCATAAGAGTTTTCGTTGTGGTTGATTAAAAATTAACATAATAACGGGTGATTTTTTAAGAGGTTTAGAACTTTAAAAAAAAAAAAACACAAAAAATTCGAAAAAATGAATGAAATATTTATTTGAATCGATAGTTTGAACCTTGCAATTTAATGTTTAAAGATAATTTCATGCAAATGTTGACCGCGGCTGCGTCTCAGGTAGCCCATCCGCTGAGTCCAATTTTGGCATACTCTTTCACACATATCGGCCGGTATCTCACGAATGAATGCATGGATGTTGGCTTCCAGTGCGTCAATCGAAGCGGGCTTGTCCTTATAGACATTAGCCTTGACATACCCCCACAAAAAATAATCTAATGGTGTCAAATCGCACGATCTAGGCGGCCAATTGACCGGCCCGAAACGTGAAATTAACTGTTCACCAATTCCATTTCGGGCAAAAAAAAGTTTGTTATCATCGCTCGGTAGCGTTCACCATTGACAGTAACGCTGCGATTCGCATCATCTTTGAAGAAATATGGCCCAATAATGCCGCCGGCCCATAAACCGCACCAAACAGTGGCTTTTTCGGGATGCATTGGTAGCTGTTGCAATGCTTCTGGCTGATCTTCACTCCAAATGCGGCAATTATGCTTATTTACGTACCCATTCAACCAAAAATGAGCCTCATCGCTGAACACAATTTTTCGATAAAAAAGTGGATCGAACCGAGCACAAATTTTGATAGTAAAATTCAATAATTTGCAAGCGTTGCACAGAGGTCGATTTTAAAGATTTAGGCGGCCAAAACTATTTTTTTGTGTATTTTAGCTTTAGATGATATATTATAACTGAAATTAATGGACTTTGTAAAATATACATATATTTAACACCGAAAATTGACAAAAAGGAACATATTTCAAAAATAATGATATTTATTTTCAGAAACTACAAAATTATTTTCAACAGTTGAAAAAGATAATAACAAATTATATTTCATAATGATTTTAAGGAATAGGTGAAAAATAAAAAAAAATGTATGTTTCATATATACAGGGTGTCCTGTAAATAATGGATAACCTTGCAACTGGTTGTAGCAGGCCTTATGACCTTTCCAGAAAAAAATATTAAAAAATATTTTCCCAGTGGTTACTATGTTATGATGTTTTTTCCAAAAGTTGTTAACAAGTACTACTTTCCTCAAATACGTGAACGCTACGACCATGGATGAACAATTTATACTATTTTTCTATTTTTGTAATATTCTAGAATAACTGTTGCAATAGATGGGTGGTTAAATTTAATAGTAGTCATTACATTTTTTTTATTATAATTTTTTTTAATATTTTTTTCAGTACAAACATTTATTTTCAAAAAAGTTTGATTACCTCTAATAAATTAAAATTGTATGAGAACTTGAATGGCCAATTGCTTAAAAAAGTTTTCTATTTAATGCACTTTCCAAAATGGTATAACACATGCTTGTGTATTACCGAAATAACCAAGAAAATTTGTCAATCATCTAATAAAACAGCTTTTAACATTTTCGCAAAATGTCTATCAAAATGTAACAATAACCTCCAAATTTAGGTTGGACAAAGATTTTCTTTTTTGATGTGTAAGGGGGTTCACTGCAAGATTTTAGGTGTTGAAAGCCCCACCATTTGGCCACCACATTGAAAAACGAATTCTAAAAATTTTTCCATGGCAACTTAATTTTATTAGTCTTAGAAAAAAAAACTTTGGTACAAATTTGTAGCAAATTCAATTCTCTTCAATTTCAATTTATGTTAACATACTTTTTACCCTAAAGTTATAAATAAAAAAGTTAAAATAAAAATTTAAACATATGTTTTTATGTATGTATGAACGATAATATCATCAGAAAGTACCGAACGTACTTCTTCTACTTTTCTTCTTTTGGTCCTCTCACTCGAATCTTCAAAAGTCTTAGAGGGCCGACTCGGCAAGTTTGGCTTTTTTTCTGATATTTTTTCTTTCGAAAAACTGCTTCCATTCCTTGGGCTTTAGACCATTTTTGTTTCATGGCCGATTTAAAAAGTGCAAATCTTTGTTTAAAACAACTTAAACGTTCCGGCGAATCGCCACAATAGGATAACAGCCGTTTTTCTAGGTATTTTAGTTTTTCCTGCAAATTAGGCAAATTTTGTTCTTGCATTTGATCGTAGAGGTATTTGCGGGTAACTACTTTTATACCTGAGGTACAAGGTGCACCTAAAGTCAAGAAAACTTAAGTTTATTACGTTTGAAATCAAAGTTGGTTATTTTTCGTTTTGTGACTTAATCGCCTAAAAGCTCAATAACTTTGTCATCTGCAGCTATCTGCAGAAACATTTTACGTTATTACATAACTTAATATGTGTAGCAAATTATACAAAAAAAAATATTGCCCTATAGGGGGCTATAATAAAAAAAAAAGACTTAGGAATATGAAAAATAAAAAAAAATTCTTTACAAAATAGACCTTACTTAGAAGTTATACGAAGGGTATAAAAACCGTTATTTATATAAACAAAAATATCAAGAAACATTGATTTTTACCTGAATTATGATAATCCATCACAAATACTTTAAAAAATTTAAATTACAACACACAATTTCAATTTAGTTCACTTTAAAAAATGAGAAATACTAAATGTGAGAGATGCACTCTGACAGATGATCAAGTTCCAACTGCTTGTCCACGTGCTAGGTGACAAGTTCAGTAATGTGGGTGGTAAATTATTGTTGCTGGCATTGTCCTCTAGCTTTCTACTTTTTTTTTTATAAATTTACCGTTACTTTGAAATACTCACTTTTGGCCGGCTAATTATTGCAAATCGACGTCTGTGCGTTGTTCATTTGTAAGACGATCCATGGTTAAATTGCAAACCAAACTGAAGCTGTTTGACAGTGACACAAGGTACTAAACACACGTCAGCTGTCAAAACCAGTGTTGCCAAAACCAAACCAGCTAAAAAATCACCCGTTATAATTAGAACAAATGATACAAGCAAATAACAAATTCAATTCAATTTCTTTTATTGAACATTATATATACAATCTGGCTTATAACTAATATGATACTATGATAAATTTACATTTGTTGGCACATAGGGGGCCTAACGTTATACAATGTCTTAAGTTTAACAAATTATAGATATATAAATTACATGTCAAAAAATTTAAATTAAAAGTCGGCTGACTTAATCGTCCTCAGGGTGTTCATTCCCGGCAAATAACAAGTAAGCTTTCAATCCCCTTAGTTTCTTCCAAATAAATTAAAAAAAAATCCTATAAAATTTTAGGTCATTAGTAGAAGTTTTAGGCGGGAAAATGTGTAAAATTTTCAACTTTGGTATTAATCCCACCTGGAAAAATGACAATTTTTCAAGTTTAATTAAGGCTCTAGAAAGGCTTTGGTAGGGGAAATCTATACAAGAAAAACTTGTCAAATACTCGTGAGGCCCTCGCTAGTTAAAGATAAATCTTGTTATTCCATCAGAAATATCCCCTTTACGACAAAAACAAACAAAGAAACAACATTTTATACCCAGCAATACAATAGTAAGAAAAATTTAAGCATGTATATACTTTTTCATTTTCAACATTATGGGACTGTATTGCGAAATAGCTCAGTAGTTTAGAGTATTGGACTGGCAATCAGAAAATTTCAGGATCCAATCCCAGTGAAGACAACTCTTCTTTTTGTCTCTCGAGGCAAAAGGTTGCTTAACTGATGAAGTGATGAGGCCCTATAGAGAAAATCGATAGTTACCCTTGCTAGAGCCTTTTTACGCTCAATGTTAAACTTTCTAGTGCACCGTAAGGTGGGATAGAAAAATTTTATTTTGGTGCAAATGTTGTTTTAACAGTTAAGCCTAGTACGCTGCTGATGCGAAACGAAAAATCCCATACAAAAATGACACAACGAAATCAGAAACTAAAAATTTAGTTCTACTTATCGTTCTGCAGAACGCTTTTCGATGAACGAAATTCAAAATTGTTGCATACTTTTTGGAGAAGTCTACACTCTTTTTTCGCACACAATTAATTACCCAGGCCATTTATTGTGTGCGGAAAAATGACATTTGCGTGTGTATTTTTGTTGTTTCCTTGCTTCCAGCGTGGCTGTGTGTGTTCTTTTTTTCAGTTGGATTTGTTTTGAATGTTTGAATTGGTGTAACTGTCAATGAATATTTTTTCGCTGCGTTTTCGTAAGCATTTCGTTGTCTTGTTGGAGACCAACTAAAAATTTCGTTTCGCATCAGCAGCGTACTAGGCTTTAGACTAGGACCGCCCTTGCGATTTCAATCGCGCGACTGTTCAGCAGCGTTACCACTTCCGAAAAAAAAGCCGAAGTAGTTTTGAAGAAAAATGTAAAGTAGATTGAGAAAAATCGAAGTAGATTTCAAAATGTACTTTCTTGTACAAACAATTACCGGGTACTTTTTTCTTGCAATTTATTCCTGAACTGATTTCTTGATGCAATATGTTCAGGGGTGTTCCCTGAATATAAATCCAAGTTGGCGGGGCTGGGAGGCACGAGCGTCAGCCGCCATATTGGAAAACGCGTTTTATCAAATACCTCGAGAACCGTGCATCGTACGAATATAATAGTAATTTTTTACTTGCGATTATAGGTACTATAAGGCAAGTTTTGGATTCATGCAAAAAAAAATTTTGAGATAACAATCAAACATGATATTACGATGATAGAGAACACCAAAAAAGTGGGTGGCAAAATTCTGTCTGTCTGTCTGTCTGTCTGTCTGTCTGTTCATCTACAGCCTAAACGGCTCGATCGATTTTCTTTAAACTTGGTACTTAGTGGTTTTTGGTGATTCTGCCGACACGTTTTTTTCATTTTTTTTTTTTAGAACCAAAAATAACGGTACCTGTCATACATTTTTTTTGGCAAATTTACATAATCGTATTTTTCTCAAAAACGGCTCGACAACTTTTCTTAAAAAAAAATTCAATACATTTATTTTAGTAAAGGCTTTCTTTGGGTGGAAAACCATTTTTCAAAAATGGTTATGAATGGTACCTCCAAAGGAACCATTATTTTAATTTTTGATTTTCTTCAAAATGATATGACCGATTTCAACTATTTTTTTTATACAGAAGCTTCCAAAAAATGTTAATAGTTTTGTGAACCAACATTTTTGAAAAAATATTTTTTGGATTTTTAAAAAATATTTCAAAATTTTTTTTGGATAATCAAATATTTCGAAAACTGCATCATTGATTTTTTTAAAACTCGATATTTAAGACTTTTTTAGTACTCTCTAAAATATTTTTAGAAAAAATTTTACATTTATGAAAAACTAACGGTACCTTCCATACAAAAGTGAAAAAACCGCAAAGGAAAATATTTTTTTGCTTGAAAACGACTCCTACGATTTTGATTAAACTTTTTCATATACTAAAATTAGTACGATCTACCATCAAAAATTATAAAATTTTACACATAGCAACTATTAGTAGTACCTGTCATAGAACGTATTTTTTTATTTTGAGTTTTCTCGTTATCAGCTTAACGGATTTAAATGAATTTTTGTATGTACAAATTTCAGATAAGATTAAATAATATTGCATATCAAAATTTTCAAAAAAGAAGTTTTTGGATTTTTAAAAAAAGTTTCAAACTTTTTTTTTGAAAATTCGATATCTCGAAAACGGGTTGACAATTTTTTTTTCAAATTTTGTTTTTATATACACATAAATATATAGTTTAAATCTGCATACCAAAATTTGTTCTTAAAAATGTTTTAAGAATTTTATATAAAAAAAATTAATTTAAAAAAAAAACCGCTCCAACGATTTAAAAATTTTTTTTCCCATACAATCATATTCCATCATGAATTAAGATGGCATACTTTTTTTTCACCTCAAACTGTCAAAAAAGTTGTTTGAGCTAATTTAAATGTCGTATTTCATGCTTCTCTACATTTTTCTCTCATAATTTCCATGTTTGTATATACAATTTTCCTAAACTCGCAGTGTCTTGAACATAAGAGCAAGTACGTGCGACCCAGTCGTGCATTTTATTTTTGAAAGCTAATATGTTGTTGTTGCGAAAAGTTTTTGAGAAGTTTAATTTTTAAGTCAATGAATTTTTGAAAACAATCAACTTGAAAAAAAATTTGCAATTTTTTACAAAAATATAGACAACATTTTTATTTCTTAAAAACTTTTCACGAAAACAACTTGATTTAAGAAAAATCAAACAAAAGAATGGAGTATTTACTCTTAAAAAAATAACTGTTATATTCGTACGACGCACGGTTCACGAGGTATTTGATAAAACGCGTTTTCCAAGATGGCGGCTGTAGCTCGCGCTCCCCAGTCCCACCAACTTGGATTTATATTCTGGGTCTGGGGACACCCCTGAATTTTTTTTACGAAACTATTGTTTGCTCCTAACAGTAAACGCCACTTATTCCAGTCAATTTGTGCTCAAAACAGTGCTTACCAAGCATGATACGTCCGGAAATTTTAGTCGCAAATCTGCATAAAGTAGGGAAAAAATCAAAACTATGCCACAATTTGCATGGTTAAAACACAATATGACTGAATTAACTGCGAATTCAATTAAATAAAGGAAAAGGAAGTAGATTTGCGATTTTCAAACGTACGATTATTTAGCCTCAAGAAATGAGACACATGGTTTTAAATGTGAATGCACACATATGCGACTTTAAAATCGCAGCGATTAAAAAAATGGAACTAGATCTATTTTTTGAGCGTTTTTTCTGTCGCGAAATTAAATAGACGCATGTAAGTGCATTCATATTACAAGCTTTTTGTTCTATTTCTTGCGACTAAAAATCGCGATATAGATAGCCGCAAGTGAGTGCATTGCAATTATTTGTTGCGACACCGATTTCTTAATCGCACCGACTGAAAATCGCAAGTGCGGTCCTAGCCTTACAGTAGGTACTTCCCTAAAACTCTGTTGTTTTGAATTATTTCTTTGTTAGCTGATTGGATTAAAATTTATGTTTTTGTACAAAAACTTTCAAAAAGTGTAAATTATATTGCTATCAAGATTTTCGAAAAAATATTTTATGAGTTAAAAAATAAAAATAAATGCAGGACTGCATCTCATGTTCAAGTTGCTTGGAACCAATGAACTTTTAAAATATGCAAGTAATTATAGAAAAAACTATAAAAATAAAATGCACGACTGGGTCGCACGTACTTGCTCTTATGTTCAAGACAATGCGAGTTTAAGAAAATTGTATATACAAACATGGAAATTATGAGAGAAAAATGTAGAGAAGCATGAAATACGGCACTTAAATTAGCTAAAACAACTCTTTTGACAGTTTGAGGTGAAAAAAAAGTATGCCATCTTAATTCATGATGGAATATAATTGTATGGAAAAAAAAAAATTTAAAATCGTTGCGGTTTTTTTTTTAAATTAATTTTTTTTATATAAAATTCTTAAAACATTTTTAAGAACAAATTTTGGTATGCAGATTTAAACTATATATTTATGTGTATATAAAAACAAAATTTGAAAAAAAATTGTCAACCCGTTTTTGAGATATCGAATTTTCAAAAAAAAAAATTGAAACTTTTTTAAAAATCCAAAAACTTTTTTTTTGAAAATTTTGATATGCAATATTATTTGATCTTATCTGAAATTTGTATATACAAAAATTCATTTAAATCCGTTAGGCTGATAACGAGAAAACTCAAAATAAAAAAATACGTTCTATGACAGGTACTACTAATAGTTGCTATGTGTAAAAGTTTATAATTTTTGATGGTAGATCGTACTAATTTTAGTATATGAAAAAAGTTTAATCAAAATCGTAGGAGTCGTTTTCAAGCAAAAAAATATTTTCCTTTGCGGTTTTTTAACTTTTGTATGGAAGGTACCGTTATTTTTTCATAAATGTAAAATTTTTTCTAAAAATATTTTAGAAAGTACTAAAAAAGTCTTAAATATCGAGTTTCAAAAAAATCTATGGCGCCGTTTTCGAAATATTTGATTTTCCAAAAAAAAATTTGAAATATTTTTTAAAAATCCAAAAAATATTTTTTCAAAAATGTTGGTACACAAAACTATTAACATTTTTTTGGAAGCTTCTGCATAAAAAAAATAATTGAAATCGGTCATACCATTTTGAAGAAAATCAAAAATTAAAAAAAATGGTTCCTTGGGAGGTACCATTAATAACCATTTTTGAAAAATGGTTTTCCACCTAAAGAAAGCCTTTACTAAAATAAATTTATTGAATTTTTTTTAAGAAAAGTTGTCTAGCCGTTTTTGAGAAAAATACGATTATGTAAATTTGCCAAAAAAAAATGTATGACAGGTACCGTTATTTTTGGTTCTAAAAAAAAATGAAAAAAAACGTGTCGGCAGAATCACCAAAAACCACTAAGTACCAAGTTTGAAGAAAATCCATCGAGCCGTTTAGGCTGTAGACGAACAGACAGACAGACAGAATTGTGCCACCCACTTTTTTGGTGTTTTTTTTTTAACACTTCAGATTTTATGTTGTAGTGAGCTTAGATCAAGCTGCAACCTACAAACAAAGGCTCATCATAAGTGCATGTGTTAGTGGTTAGTAAAATAGTAAAATAATGCAAACCAACACATGCTTACAAACAAAAAGTATATAAAACTAAACTAAATTACAAAAATAAAAACAATACCTAATATACAAAATTTAACAATAATGCAAAAAACATTTAAAGTATCTTAAACAGTAGAT
The DNA here is from genome assembly GCA_963921185.1 of Dasysyrphus tricinctus. NCBI lineage: Eukaryota > Metazoa > Arthropoda > Insecta > Diptera > Syrphidae > Dasysyrphus > Dasysyrphus tricinctus. Next base: position 77,364,208 of record OY992533.1, read on the forward strand.
AAGACAGTCAAGATCGTGGAGCACTGGTTCTAAACAATGTTTTTAATCCCATTTTAGCTACGTTAAAATCAACCGAGGAAGAGTTTAAATTAAAAAGCTTACACATACGGCTTAGAGGTTCATGTATTCCGTAGTTAGTTCGATGAAAATCGACGTGTAAAAGTTCAAATCTTCGCAGCTGGTGAGATCCTCCGCGATAATTTATGCCAATATAGGCTAACAAGTCAGGAGCATCAATTTGGCCACTCATAAGTTGATGAAGAAATATTAAGTCATTATTAACCCGCCTTTGATATAAAGTTTGGACCTGCAGTAGCTGGATCCGATGTTCATATGGTGGGAGGTTGTAAGGATCAGCCCAAGGGAGACCCTTCAGAGCGAAGCGAATGAATTTATGTTGTATTGATTCAATACGACTTTTATGAATTTCATAGAAGGGAGACCAAACTTGAGAGGCATACTCAAGATGAGGTCGTACATAACAGTTGTATAGAGAAAGAGTAACATATGGATCGTTAAATTCTTTTGCCCAACGTTTTATAAATCCAAGCATAGAGCTCGCTTTTTTAACAATATAATTTATGTGTTCTGTGAATTCTAAATAAGAGCTAAACTGAACACCCAAATCCTTGAAGCTAAAGACACGGCACAGTTTGTGCTGGGAAATAGAATAATTAAAAGCACTTGCAACTCGTTTTCTTGAGAAAGTAATTGTTTGGCATTTAACAGGGTTTAGGGAAAGACCGTTTTTATCACACCATAAAGTAAAGCTGTCAATATCAGCCTGCAAGAGACTGTGGTCATGGTCACCACTTATGGTCTTGAAAATTTTCATATCATCAGCAAATATAAGAATTTCACTAGAGCGAATGCATGACACAACATCATTTATAGCTAGAATGAATAGAAAAGGGCCCAGATGACTTCCCTGAGGTACACCCGATTGAGCGTTAAATGGGTTTGAAAGAGAGTGTCGAAATTTCACCTGGTATGATCTATTTTCAAGGTACGATTTTATCCAATATATAAAAAAAGGTGGAAAGCCGAAAGCTTTAAGTTTGAATAAAATGATATTATGACTAAGTTGATCAAATGCTTTAGAAAAGTCAGTGTAAATGCAGTCAACTTCATTACCGTTCTCTAAAGCATTGGAGCATTTGTGTAAGAAAGTAAGAAGATTTGTTACCGTTGATCTTCTTTGCATAAATCCATGCTGTTTTTCGCATATTAAATTTTTACTATGAAAAGCCAAGCTTTCACAAATAACTTTTTCAAAAAGTTTCGGTATACAAGACAGTTTTGATATTGGCCTATAATTCCTTATATCGTTCCTATCACCCTTCTTGAAAACTGGAGTTAAAAATGATTTTTTCCATAAGCAAGGAAACTTCCCTGATTTTATAGAAAGCTCAAATAAAGATTGAAGGGGCTGAACTAATATATGTCTACACCTTTTTAATACTATTGGGGGAATTTCATCTGGACCAGACGAATAATCATCATTTAAAGATGAGAGATATTCTAAAATAGTGCTCAGGTGCACAGGCATATTATTACAACTCGTTTGGCGTATTAACGAAGGAATCATAAAAATTATTCGCAAATGCGTTGCAAATATCTGTATTATTTTGTAACGAACAATTTTCGTATACGAAATTTGCCGGATAGCCGTCCGAATTCTTCTTTGAGTTGACAAATTTCCAAAATGACTTAGGATCCTCTTTTAAAAAGCTTCCCATTTCATTTACGTAATTAGTATAAAGATCCCTTGAGAGAGTTTTGAATTCTTCAAAAAGTGCAATATAAGAACTATGATCAATTTGTAAATTAGTTTTTAGGTAAGTTTTCCACGCCCTATTTCTCTTGTTACGAAGTGATCTGAGCTCTTTCGTGTACCATGCATGGCAAATGTTCGAGTCTTTCGATAATTTTAAGGGTATAGAAGCATTCATGCAACTATAAAAGATTGAATAAAAACTAGAAACTGCCTCATCCATATTAGTACATGTTGATATTTTACCAATATCAGAATTAACTAGTTTTTCAGAGAGCAATTGATAGTCAGCCTTTTTAAAGTCAAATATATATGAGCAATCATAAGAATTACTATTTACTGTGAGATGATTAGTCAAGTCAAGGAAAATATCCAGGGGAGGATGGTAATTATCTATATTAGTAATCCCAGAACTAGATTTTAGAACAAGAGTACTAATAGCGTCCGAGGAAAATACTAAATCGAGAACTCGATTTTTAGAATTTTTAATACAGCTTACTTGCTGTAAGTCAGTAGTACTAATTTTATCAAGTAAAAAAAGTTCCGATTGTGCAGAAGTTAAAGAAGCTTCTTGGCATGATTCATCTTCAGAAGGGACCCAATCTATAAACGGTAGATTGAAATCACCTAGAAGTAAAATATTGCTGTTAGAGCAACATAAGTCCATTACAAAATCTATGGCCAAAGAAAGTTCATTAAAAACTGCGTCAGAACTTTTAGGGGGTATGTATGCATTTAGTATGTAAATATATTTTGACTGTAAAGTTATTTTTATACAGATTAATTCGATGGATAACTGGAAAGGAAAAGAAACAAAAGAAGATACAAAATTATTACGCACAGCAATCAAAACACCACCTCCCATTTCATTTGGCTTATCAACATGACGATCTTTTCTGTAAACTAAAAACTCTTGACAAAAGAGTTCCGTGTCCAAGAAACATGGATTAAGCCAAGTTTCTGTCAAAACAAATATGTCATGTGGAAGCGCCTGAGAGTTGATATAAATATCAGCAGTTTTGCTGCGAAGCCCTCTTACATTTTGATAAAAGAGGGTAATTCTATCTAGTTTTTTGATGGTGTAACATTTGGTAAGGATTGTTTAAGTTTGTTCTTTCTTTTAATAGTAAATTCCTTAATAAGAACTTCACTAGGCCAGTTACTCCTATCGCAAATTGCATCAAAGTACGAAGACTGCGTTACTATTTTAAAAGATGACACGAAACTATTTGCCTTACTTATTTTGGTGCATTTAATGGAAGTACTGTTAGGTATACAATTTTTAGAGACTAGATGAGATATAATATCATCAGGAATAATATCAGGTTCCAGACGAGAAACAAAAATTGTTTTAGGTTTAGATACAGCTTTTATAGTCCTCGAATCAATGCTAGCGTCAGCTATAAGCACAGGACTCTCATCGGAGACTGTACATGGACTCGTCATTGAATTTTGATTCTCACTAACGACAGAACTAGGTAACTGCAGATCTGAATCATTCCTGAGATTTGTACGTTTGGGGGGTGGACCAGAGTTTTTAACAACTTTGGAGTTATCACGACTCCTTTTATTACTTTTATTCACAACAGGTACGAAATCGGTTGGTACAGCTGGGCTAGATTGAGCTTGTAGGTCTTCATTATTTTGCAAGATCTCAATAGGTTCCTGTTCTAAGTCGTCAGTTGATGTGGATATATCGACTAAATTGTTGCTAAAAATGAATGAATTCATTTTAGCGACTGCAGTGTTGAAATTAATGAGTAGTTCTTCGAAACCTTTTGAAATTTTATTAATGTCTGTCTTAAAAGCGGACATTTTAAAAGCGAGTTGGGACAAAGATAAGTTGCGGCAATCGGTGCAATACCAATAAGCAAACTTGGAATGGGTTATTTTTTCGATAAATGCATTTGTTGAGCCAATGCATTTAGCATGGTAAAGATTACCACAAGGTCCGAAACAGGCAAAAAGTGGGGTAGGGTTAGAACTTTCAGAGCAAGTTTTTGCAGAACAAGCCATATTTAAAAAAAAACTATGAAAATAAGAGAAACGTTAGAGAAATTAATTTAAAAAATAAATAAATTTGTGAGAAATGTAACAAAAAAAAAAAAATATTGTAATGACCAGGAACCGAACCCACGCTTCGAAGATTTGAAATCCGCTCAACCTATCACCTAGGCTACCGAGCTCACGATTTTTTATGTTCCACAATTATTATAAATAGAAAATATTAAATAATTTTAAAGTTAAACAGATAAAATAGGATTGAAATTAATTTATTAAATGAAAGAGACGAAACTACTTTGTGTATGCTTAGAGTTTGATATGAAAAAAGGAAACAAAAAGGAAAGTAGGGGAAAGTGAGATAAAATACTAATACATGTACTACCTTATTCAAACAAGCATAGGAATAGAAATTAAATAAAATACAACTAAACAAGTTTAAACTAATACAATATTATACATCTATGAAAGGAGTAGGTAGGTAGATATTATCACTCAAAATTAAATTAGAAAAAAAAACAAAGAATTCATACCAAACACTTTTGTTTGTTAAAATTTAACACAATTTACACTAACTAAACACATTATTAATTGAAATTAACAAATAATATCACTAAGGGAATGAGTTTATTTAAATTTAAGTATTTAAAACTATAAAAATTCAAGCAGATAAACAAAAATAAGCACGAGCGATATTAAACACAAGAGACACAATCAGAACCAGTGCTGTCACAGTGTGTTCTCTATCATCGTAATATCATGTTTGATTGTTATCTCAAAATTTTTTTTTACACGAATCCAAAACTTGCCTTATAGTACCAATAATCGCAAGTAAAAATATTAAGCATTTATATTGTTTTTCAACTGTATAAACATCTCGTAAATTTAGTTTACCATTTGCTTACATGAAAAATGAATGTATGCAACAAAAAAAAAAAAAAACTAAAATTGTTGGAGCGGTTTTCTTAAAAACTATTTTTTAATATATAAAATTTTGGTAACCCGAGGTTGGGTTTTATTTTCGACCTCTGATTTATAAAATTTGAGTTAGAAAAATAAAAACGATTCTCATGTTTTGTTTTATTTATTTTCTTTGAAATTGTAGCATTCGTTTAGTAAAATTTGTCACTATTTGTTATTTAGAGATATCAATGGACCTCAAATGGTGATTCGTTACATGTCCAGTGTACTTAAAAATTTTTGTTTCTTAATCTTACGAGACGTTTTTAAAATAAATAATAAATAATAATAAAATAATATTTTCCTTAACGGTTTTTTAACATTTGTATGGAAGGTACCGTTATTTTTTCACAACATAAACGTTTTTTTTTTAAAATATTCCTTATAGTTTGATAGAATAGGTGACCTTTTATGATTTAAGTATATATTTGTTTTTGGGCTTTAGGTCAATAAATGTTTGTGAACAAACAAAAAGATCTTGTTTCATTTATTGACCTAAAGCCCAAAAACAAATATATACTTATTCCTTATAGTGTTAGAACCCTTAAATACCAAGTTTGAAAAAATTTTGGAAAAAAACTGTTTAAATTACATATATTAGAAGCTTCTGTATAAAAAAAAAATATTTAATTCATAATTATCGTATTCTTAGGAAAATGGTTTCCTTCCAAAAATAGACTTTGCTAAAAGAAATTTGAATTTTTTTTTAAGAAAAGTTGTGAAACCGTTTATGAGAAAACAAGATTTTGTAAAATTGTTTCGAAAAATTAATATTAATATTTTCGTTAGATAAGCGATGCTTAGCATCATCAGCGATTAAAAAAAGACTTGAATATTGGATTGCATTAAGTTCTTAACATGCCAGCTCCGCTAGGCATGAGCCATGCTCTGACTATGAACATGTCTTGAAAAAAAACCAATGGAGTATCAAAAATCCATGTCTGAGCAGTGACATATCCATTTAAATCAGAATGCTGATTGGATTGTGGTTTAGATGTTGGGCATCGCTTATGAATAGTGGAGCCAGCATGTAATAAACAATGAAAATAGAAAAGGACCTAAGAAAAAACTGGCTTTTTTTTTGATATTTTATTGGTAGATTTACTCTTGGTTTATCATGATGATGTAGTGGAATAACGTTTTTGTTTTTTTTTGCAATGGCTTCTTAAATAATTTTTTCTTTTAATTGTGGTAAGCACGACAACTTAGCAATGTTTCTATAGTTTCAAAAATATCTCAACAGTTGTTACGGTAAGATTTACCGCAACAAAAACCTCTCTTCGATCGGTTCTTAAAACCTTCTTCCGACTATGTTGTTTGGTCATAGTCTAACTCTCGTTGTCTGTTTTCCCCTCCACCCCAAACCAATCCCATTTTTCTACCCACAATTTTGTCCGTTGTCCTCTGGGAGCTTGAGAGTTGCTCGGGGAGGATGACAAACTAGGTTCATCATTTATCTTTATTCTTTCGTGTTGAGCCAGCGAATGGGCTGGAGACTCACACACCATCTCTTATCTAAACTAGGAAGCTTATCGAAACCTGAAATGGAAAACATACACGGCACACTTAATGTGGATATCGAACAACGCAACTTCAACATAAATTTAACTTTCCTTTTTTATACATGGCAACAGGCCCAGCCTAAATATTAAACTTTAACTTTAATTTTAACTTTTATTAAACATCGACCGGTTAAAAGAATGGAACTCTAAACGCTACTCCATTCATTCCCCAAATCTGCACAAAGGTCCACCTAGAATAGTAGATTGCGCGATAGTTAGTTTGTTTTGAGTTTTGCCTCCCTCCTTCGTTTCCTCAAAAGGTTTAGAAAATTGTTAAAAGAAAATATTTTCCGTCTTCGAATAATTTTCAAAAAGTTATAGTAGGTACGGGAGGCAGCGTTAATTTTTAGTAGTCATTTTACCCCGAATGATTCCTACTGTATGTGGAAGGTTACAATGAAACAATAAAAAAAAATGCAAGTCAGTCGCCGCGCCCGCGGTGGGTCTAGGAGTGATGGGGTCTTGAAGTTGTAAAAAAAATGTTGTTTTCAAGTCATTTCATACCGCTCCAAAATTTGTGGGATAGTTCAAATAATACTGAATCAAAATCCAATCGTCAGCTGCATGGGAGGCGGGGGATTATACGTCAGTCAGGTGCATGAACTGGTAATTTTTTTTTTTAAATAAAGTAATTTTATACCTTATGAAATTTACGGAGCTGAATATTGATGTTTCATAAATAATGAAAACAACCGTCAGCTGTTTGGCTAACGGGGGAAAGACCGTCAGTCAGCGTCTTAAACATTCTTCGCCTATAGCAGTTTTGTGCATTTCACAATCACTGTAACATATAAAGTAACGACCTTTACCTCCACAAACATTCAACTGATACCAGTTTTTTATAAAAAGTTCGTTCCGGAAACCGAAACCATTGATGGATTCAGTGGGCATAGGAATTATAACCCTTTCCCCTTTCCAGGGACTTTACCGAGTTATAAATGAATTTAAAATATGTATAAGAAATCAATTGTGATTTCACCACAACAAATTAACTAGGTACATTTTTATTTCGGTTGTCAATAAACCATTATTTGTATATATTTTGAGATAAGACCCGAACGTTCGAATGAAAAAAACGCATTATTTTCTAGTTAAAGAAAAAAAAGTAGTAATTATTTTCCTCCAGAGAAATAGGAATAATTTTTTTTTGTGGATAAAGTTGCAAGCAACAATTGAAATTTTTGTTCAGTTTATTTTACTTTACAATAAATTATTAGTTTTTTTTTTAATATAGTCCAGTCAATGAAGGAAAAATAAATGCAATCAATCATGCTATCTGGGTTATTATTTTATGTCATAGGAGTGACCCCCAGGTACAACACACTAAAAGTCCCCTTCCCAGGGCCGCGAGCTTAAGGTAGGAGTTGAGTTGGGGCTAGAGGTAGTTTTTCGTGAATATTTTTAAAACTTAGCGTACTAGCGGAAAAGTGTACACTACGAAATGAAGTACAATAAAATTTCCTAAAAAAAGTTTTATTCATATTTTGGCTAAGAGCAGGGTTATGAAAGGTACGAGGCGTACAAATGTCAAACATTTGAAAAACAATGTTACTTTCTTATATAATTGAAGGGTTGTAAATCTTAAAGATTAATTTTATTATTAATAGATATACAATAAGAACAATAAAAAAACACTTCAATTAAATAGTCCAGTAAACCTTGTAGTTTCATAGAACTGCTACCTTGTCAGTTCCGGTAGCTCTGATTTTTTGCTGTGCTGAGTAGTTTATGATGTTGGCCTCGAGCGCCAAACGCAATATTTGTAAAAATCCAAAAAAACACGAATTTTTCACGGGTTTTAAACCTTTTGGCCATTTTTACCACTACGCCTTAGTTTCCGAATAAAACATTGCTCTGGGATTTTAACCTCACTAAATTTGCTTCAATTTTAGTCCAAAACTATTTTCGTTGACACAACAGTTTCCAAGGGACCACTTTTCAAAATATAGCAATTCAAATTTAAAACAACAAGTAGTACAGTGGACGTCCAGTATAACGAATGATATAATGTAAGAGGTCATTCTCTATATCGAGAGCGTTCGTTATATCGATCGCCTTTTCCTTTTAACAAATTGTAATAAGTGATTGATAAATTAAACTGACTTGGCTAATCGATGGTAATATGGCGCCGAAGAGAAAAGAGCAAAGAAAAAAACACAAATTTTTTGAAAACACGGGTTCTGTCCCAAAGCGGTATGAAATGACTTGAAAACAAATTTTTTTTTACAACTTCAAGACCCCATTACTTCTAGACCCACCACCTCCGGAGTTTTTTTTTTCTTCTTTTCTCAAAGTAGTTTATTGTGAATATGTCTTGCTCCGGCCTTGGATTCGTCAAGTTTTGGGACAATCCTTTGAATGTGTGAGTGAGAGAACCCATACGAATGAGTGTGAGAATGTGTGAGTGAAAGAGAGGCCGGTAGATGACAAAGGCTAGACAGAAACAACCACTTCTGGGTTGACTGGTTAAGCTGATAGAGTTTTTTTTTTTAATTTTGAGAGAAGAAAAAGAAAAGAAATACAGAAAGTTGGAAAATTTTGGAAATTGTTTAACTAATTATTTACAGTTGGTAATGATAGAAAAGTGTTTTGAAAGTTGTTCGAGGAAGGAGTTATTTGGTTGAGAGAAAACTCGCTTTAAGGAAAGGAGTTTGATAACCATCGCCAGAACGGAGCGAATATTAGACGAAAAGGAAGAGGAAGGAATTGTAACCACAGGAAAAGATAAGTACAGCGATTGATAGTAGTTTGAAAGTTAATTCGTTTTAATTCAAAGTGTTTGAAAAATAGTAATTCGGTTGGCCTTTTAATTTCGTTTTTATCTCAAAATTGTGAGACTCGTGATCCCCTGGTAAAGTAGTTTTCTTTGTTCTTTTATTTCGGGACCGGTGATAGCGGTTTATTCTTGCGGTCTTGGTTTCTTTAGTCTCTGTTTGAATTATTCGCATTTCTTTTGATCTTTGTTTCATTTTTCTTTTTTGAATTGTTCTTCGAACAATATCCTAATTTGTATTAATTTTTCTATCGAAAAGATTCTGGGTTTTAATCCAGGCGAAAGCCACAGTTTCCAAGACATATTTTTAATAAACTTTTAAACTTCCCATCAGGGATTCAAATCTTTGTGTTTTCTTTCAATTTATTGAAGAAATATTTTCAGTTACTGGTTAAGGCAAACAACCATAAAAAGTATCCTGGCGCCCACCCTGTAGCGTAAGTACCTACGCCCCTGGACTTACCATTATTTAATTTACTTTCTCATAGTCTTTTTTTTTATTCGATCCATATTATCAAATTCTTTAATTATTCGTATTAAATTCGATGAACCCACCCCCAGCTGACTAGCCCGTTGGCTGCATCGTAGTTGCAGTGAGTGTTGCAATATTTTTTTGTCTATCTCTCATTTTCATTGATCATATTTTTCGCGTGTGCCGGTTGCACATTTTATTGTAAAATAATTAATTCGTTTGTTTGTTATTATCTTGATTGGATTCGCATAATCCAGAGTTCGCGGTTTATTAGTAATTTTAATATATTCGTCATCCTAATCTTCTTTTAAAACTCGGTTAAAAATATTGCAACACAGTTTGATAAAGTTGTGAACTAGGCGAAGTGCCAAAAAGACTAGAAATATTTAAGTTTTTCAGTGCAAAAAAGAAAAGTTGAATATTTTCTTTCCTGGGGGTGGACAAAAAATTTGTTTAATGGATTTTGGTATTGAGCTGGTGGACAAACGAACCCAATCAGTCCCAACCAGTGCTGCCACTCAGAAATTTAAAAAAACATAGTTTAAAATCATGATTTTAATTAAAAAATCATGATTTACAAGTCTGAGTAAGAAAACGGTAAAGGAGATATTAAAAGTTTTAAACTACATCGCCACAAGCAAAACAAATATTTTCAAATATTTATTGAGAAAATAATGTATTAAATTTATTAAAAAAAATACAAAAATGGAAGGAATACGAGTATATAACATTAAAATAAATTATTATAATTTATACATGTTTATGAGTGCTATATTATTTTTTTCACAGTTTCAGGTACATAGGTATTATATTGCACATTGAAAATCAAAAATATAGATAGTATAAAATAATTTTTAAATCTTACGTTAGCAAAAACTTATTTTTTTTTATGTGAATTCTTTGGAGTATATATTCGTGTAATATCTGTTGAGAAGTTCTGTATGAACCTTAAATTCACATCATGTCTGGTTTTTAACCAAATGTTAAGCATGCAACAACCCATTTAGTGAATCAATTTCAAGGCTGTTTCATAATTTTTTTTTACCATATTAACTTCAGAAAAAACGTGCTCCGTATTGGCTGAACAATGCGTGGCAGTGAAAATATTTCATAAACGAATTGCGACAATTGTGGAAAATCTGGAGTGTCATCTGGTGGCATTAACTTGCCTACGCCTTTCCAAAACTCTTCAGCATCTAGACTAAAATTTAAATCTACGTTTTTTCAGTGGTCCCACTCATTGTCAATTTCCTGAAGTTGATTTTCTTTCACTAAATTTGGAAAATGTTTAACAAGTACTATTCTCCTAAATATTCTGTGAAGCCAGAATCTCCACGTCCTTAAGAATATTTTCTTTAAAATTTAATCTGAGAAAAATTTGCTTAGTAGCTTCAATTAAAAAGCTCAGAAATCACAATGAAAGCTATGTTAAACGCTTTTTTCCACTGCCACATTTTCCAAAAAGAGACCCACTTTAATACCATACAAGAAATTAAATCACAGAAACAAAAATGTAGTTATGCATTTCAAAATAGCTTTTTATGGCCTTTAGTCCTATAAATTGGCGTTTCGTTCGGCTTAATCACTTGAACTCATCAGTGACATAGTGAGGGCTTTGTCATACGCAATTTATATTAAGTTCAGTTAAACTAACATGAATTTTTCAACGAAAATCCACTGTAAACTATATCCAACAAGATTAGAATTCCTAATCATTAACTATGTCACTGATGAGTTCAAGTGAGTAAGCCGAACGAAACGCCAATTTATAGGTTTAAAGGCCATAACAAGCTATTTTGAATCAATAATTCAACAATTCCAATCCTTAATGCTAAGTCTTCTACTTGGCTGATTTATTTCAGTAGTATATAGAATTTGTATTATAAAACCTTCTTATATAGGAGTTATGCATTTCAGTCAAAATGGCATTTTAATTATGTTTGTGTTTGTAATGTGTTCGTCGTTTCAGGTTGTAGTGTAGCTTAGACATGTTTTTTTCAAAGCGATTATAAAAAAAAAAACACAAACGATTTTAATGGTTGGACAAACGTGGACTAACGATGGACAAACGAATCCGATAAAAAAAAACCAAACAATTTTGAGGTTGAGGTTCTGACTTCACACAGCTGCTTACCGGGCTCAAGAGATTTTAACTCCCTTCCTGGGTTCTTTTTACCACTCATTCAACTCTTGTGCTCTACTTAAGGTATGTTCAGCCGCCAAGCTGATATCCCTATATCAACAGATTTTTTGGACAGTAGGTACTATGAACTTTCACGCTTTAAACAGAACATGCTCAAAAATATTCCATTGTCACACTCAGAGCCGAAGATTCGCGACACATTAGTGTCAAGCTATTGGCTTGACTTGATTAACTCCCTAAAAACTTCACTTTGCTTTGAGATTTTTTTCGAGATTTTTGCACCTTTTAAATAAAAATAAAATCAATCTATCTGTCATACAAGGTATACTGTAGCATGTAGCTCAATCTCCAGATCCCCAATCAAACGGTCTTACCATAGTATTGTTTGTTTCGAACTAATAGCATTTAACTGACAAGACTTTCATACTTACATAACAAGTAAATCGATTTTCAAAAACAAAATTTTGATTTAAGATCCAACCTATTTCAACTTTTTGTTTTACTATTATAAGTTTGAACTCCTCAGTGTCCAATAATTATAAATCACCATCTGATGTTCCTCAATTATGTTACATCTATCAATAAATTATTGGCAATTAAAATCTAATGGCTCTTTTATTTTAAATGAAATGTTTCTCATGGGCTTAGCGAAAAACCCCATACCCAATACATTACAGCAGGATAACAACCAACAAAAGGTGTTGCTTAAATAATGTTTCAATAAAATCACCATTACCACGCGGATAAATAGTTAAAGAATTAATTGATGCATTTATGCATTGCAAACAAATTTAATTGGGTCATTCTTCATCGGACATTTTACCTACGTGTAAAAGTGTATCATTATCTGTATGTACCTATCTTTATTCGCTTAGTCAAAAATTGTTCCATCAATCCAAAAACTATAATATTTGAAATAAAATAAAATGATGGATAAAAGGGTGATTTTTTTTAGGCATTGCACTTTTGTCCAAATTAGTGGCTTTTAAGTCAAATTTTTTGCATAATTATTTTTGTTCCTAAATTTGCACAAAACTGATAAATTAGAATTGATAATAAAAAAACAGAAAGTTATAATGAATTTTTTTTTTCATTTTATAGTTGGTACCAGAGGTCGAAAATAAAACTCAACCTTTAGAAAAGTCTTTAAAATTTCGCTTACCTGCCGAAATCTTTAAAAATTGTCACTTAATAACCATTTTACTTTAAAAAGAACATTTTTCGATTTCTCTCAGTGAGAGACTTTTATTTTGATTTGTTTTAGGTTTCGGTTAACCATTGAACACTTACCGCTGCGCTGAGACTGAGAGAAAAAAATAAATCTGACTTGGAGATTTTTATATTGTTTTGTCCATTAAAAAACTCTGCTTTTGGATTTTCAAAGAATATTGTTTGATCATTCATTGTTTAATACTCTTCAATCAAGGTTTAGTGGAACTGCTGATCGTAATTGACTCTTGTTGGTCTTTGAGCTGACACGCGTCTATGAGGGCTGTGGTCAAAATCTTGCAAATAAAAATCACGCAAGTCAAAATTCCACGACTGTACGATGGCGATAGTGACGATTTCTTGGCGTCATCTTACCGAATGCGTTTACACGTGGTTTTGTCTATTGTCTTCGGGTCTCACCGTGTGCATTAAGGCACGCGTACACGACGTCTCGCTTATGGTCTCGTTATGGTCTTATTTGAAAAATTTGCTTAAATGGATCTTTTGAGGATAGTCAACAGTTTTCAACGGGTTCTCATCTGGTTTTTACTTTTTTTTTGGGGGCCAGTGTGCCACTCACGCAACTCCATTGACCCAATTAGGGTATGTATATTCAGTCGGCAGTAAGGTGTCACGTGTCAATTGTCATTGTCAACAGTTTTCTTTTGCCAGTCAGGCACCGTTGTCAGCAGCTTGAAAAACGTAGTTAAAATGAAACTCTAATTGCTATACTAGTTGGACCTTGGCGAAACAAAAGCGAGACCCAAGCGACACGATGATAAGACGTGCACTAAAACCACTTGTAAGTGTCACGCCGTGACTAAAGCGAGAAATCGATACAGGTAGTCTTTTAAATAGGCACGGTGAGACTACAGCAAGACGAGCACAATGACCATAAAACATAAAACCAAGTTTGAAAGTTTTAACCACGGTCTTAGATTATTGTAACCTTTTTGAAAAAAAATAATTTTGAAAAAGAGAGTTTTGGTGAGACTATAGCTAGACCAAAGCGAGATGATGGAAAAACATTCTAAATGCCAAAAATCACGTTTAAATATCATGGTGAGACCATAGGGAGAAAACCATGACAGAGATAGCTGTGTAAACGGACACGGCGAGACACAAGCAAGATTAACACATTGACCATGGACCATAAGAACATGTTTGGAATTTTTAGCTTATTGTAACAATTTAAAAAAAAAAAGTTTTGGCGAGACTAAAGCGAGACCAAAGCGAGATGATGAGAAAAATTCTAAAAGCCAAAAACCACATGTAAATTTCACGGAGAGACCATAGCGAGAAAACCACGACACAGATAGCTGTTTAAACTGACACGGTGAGACAAAATCGAGATTGACACAATGACCATGGCACTGAAAGCCACGTTTAGACGACCACGGCAAGCGATCAGAGAGATAACACGTTGTGGTTGTCGTTGTCGTAGTCGTGGTCGTCATCATCGTGGTAGTCGTCGTCGCAGTGTCTTCGTCGGCGGTGGCGGTGGCGTCCTTGTCGTCATATCTTTTCCTATCCAGAACTGAAAATCAATTTTTATAAATTTTGATGACGACCTGAGTCTACTGAGTTCGGAATTATCTGAAATATTTCAAACAGCACTGATTTTATATCCACTTTTTCTTAGAGAGAAAATACTATTTTTGATTTATTTTCCATGGAAACAGTTTAAGCTTGATCGTTTCTCTTTATTGTTTAGAAAATAAGTCAACATATAAGAGTTATTCTGGAAGTTAAATGAGAAATTTCAGCAAAACACCTAAAAAAAATAATTTTTAAAAATAAATCATGTGCGTGAAGTTAGCACCGCCATTTTGGATTTTCGAAAAAAAAGTTGTGCTGTATTGTGCTCAACTTGTGCTGGCTTGTGCCGTAAATATTTTTGAAAAATTCGCAAATTTGCAAATTTTACGAATGAAATTTTTGCGGAATTTCAAAATTTCGTAAAAACAAGCTGTGCTGCATTGTGCTCAACCAAAAAGAAAAAAACAAAAATTCGCATAGTTGCATCTATTATGGCCAAAACTATACTTTGCGAAAGGCTGTGGCGTAAAGTTAGCACCGCCATTTTTGATTTTCAAAAAAAAAAGTTGTTCTGCATTGTACTCAACTTGTGCTGCCTTGTGCCGTAAATATTTTTAAGAAATTCGCAAATTTGCATATTTTACGGATGAACATTTTTGAAATTTTGCAATTTTGTAAAAAATTATAGTTGTGCTGTTTTCTGCGCTATTTGTACTACCATATTCCGATCAGAAACAAAAAAAATTCGCATATTTGTTTGGAATATGGCTGTACAAATTGAGCACAAAACAGCACAATTTTCACTTTTTAGTAATTACGAAATTTCGCAAAAATTTCATTAGTAAAATTTGCAAATTTGCGATTTTTTAAAAAATATTTATGGCACAAGGCAGCAGAAGTTGAGCAGAATGCAGCACAATTTTTTTTTTTGAAAATCAAAAATGGCGGTGCTAACTTCACGCTACAGCCCTTCGCAAAGTTTAGTTTTGGCCATAATAGATGCAATTATGCGAATTTTTGGTTCTTAGTGGCATTTTTTGAGCACAATGCAGCACAACTTTTCTTTTTACGAAATTTTGAGATTTCGCAAAAATTTCATTCGTAAAATTTGCAAATGTGCGAATTTTTGAAAAATATTTACGGCGCAAGCCAGCACGAGTTGAGCACAGCACAGCACAGCCCTTTTTTTTTGAAAATCAAAAATGGCGGTGTTAATTTCACGCTAAAAAAATGGGTAGGTACTCTCTAAAAACCAAACCCTTAGTACGATTTTTTTTTTAAATACGGCGCATAGCAGCACAAGTTGGGCATATTACAGCACAACCTTTTTTGTTTTTTTGAAAATCCAAAGTTAACTTCACGCATATAAATAAATCTCAAGCCGAGACCAAAATGAAATTTGACGAGTTAAATATCTCTCAGTGAGAAACCAACTGAAAATAAAGTGTTTGGTACACATACAAATTATCTATTAAAGACGTTGTGTGAAAGTTTAAAGCAAACTTAAAAACTATTTAGCTGTTGAACAAGTTTATTGATTGTTACCCATTCGAGTCGCGTTGCGTTCGGGTCAACAAAAGTTGGCCAAAATTGTTTATCATTTAGTCCAAATTGTTGGTCAACAAAGTAGTGATTCACTTAAATCAACATAATGTGGACGCTGCTTAAGAGTGGATGCCAATGATCTGAAAAATCTAAAGCTAGAACTATAATGCTCAGAGGGGCACTTAAGTGGTCGGGAGAAAATAAGCGAATACACGGAAAGCATATGACGCGGCTATAATTGCGGATTGGAAGGTTTCGTGAAGTTTCGTCAAATTTCGTTCAACTTTGGTAACGGAACCAAAAACTTACATTTGGTGGAATAGGAATGCCAAAAAGGGATAGATGATAATAATTTAATTACATTATTGGTGTGTTCCCCTTTTGACGGTACGGAAAGCTACTTTTCGTTGGTTTTTGATATTAGCTTCAATGCCCTTCCGACTGTTATAGTTTTAACTTAACCCTTCATAACGAACCAAATATACTTCACTTATCGATAGGCTATCCATTTTCTCCACCTTTCAGAGCTAAAAGTTTTTGATGTCATTCTGACACCAACTAAAATCGAAAGTACAATACATTTTTCTTCCTTAAAATTCTTACTTCAGCTGACTTCAAGATAACTTAGTTTTGATATCTGTACCTTGGTTCTTATAGGTCCATGAACATTTATGGACATTAAAAAGCAAAATTTTTGTACATCCCACAAATTAACAAATTGGACATTGGCCCTTTTAGAATTAGAACCAAGGTATATGATTTTTTATTTTAATAAATTGACAAAAAAAAGAAACACCCTTTATATTGCACTGACAAACTAATCTAAAATTGAAGTAAAATGAATCCATTAGAATTAAATTATTTAAAATCATGTTTGTTCTGCATATACACACGGATCCTTACCTTTTTCTCATAATCCCCTTTTCCAGATGGAAAAACTCATTAGGGAGGTGAAAAAGTTTTGTTTTTTTTAAGGCATTTCTCATCGTTTTCAGCTAGAGTTGCTCTGTAGTATTTCGAAAAAACTCCCACCTGATGGGTGCCCATTTGTACTCAATTCACTAGTTAACAAACTAAAATGGAAAACTCAATGATAAAATGAAATACGTTAGAGGATGCAGGTAAGTAACATAAATATATCCACATGCATCTGGAAATTTGAAAATACATAAAGGTAAATAGATAGTTACTTAATGGACTGATATCGTGCCGTAAGTAAGAACTATACACAAAGCTCATGCAAACTGCAATTAGTATAGGTATATCCTATATACTCGTATGTACGGTATACATCAGGCTCACCTGGAAAGAGTTAAGGGTTTTTGGTTAAGTCTTAAGTGGAGTAGTAGATAGGAATCGTGGTAAATGAAAGGATTTGAATTTGTGAAACAAACTTGCAACTTGTATTGCAATTATTTAACAATTGAATTTAGTCTTCATCTATGAAGCTGTTATTGTAGAGTAACTAATGATATATTTTATTTAATTTATTACAATTCATGAGAGCGGAGCACCTTCGTGTTATTTTAAAGGATATCCTTATGTTTATGTCTTTGAGTATTAATTGAATCTGAATGAGTTATGAACGTTATAGCAGAGTGATAAATGAATTTGTTGCAACGGTGTTGCATTATATATATTTTTTTTTATTTAGTTATAAGTATTTTTCTATCTGAATTTGGACATCTGAACTCATTAGCAACACTTCATGATGTATTAGTCTGTGAAATTTTATTTAAAGATATTTTATTAAGAGAATGGTCTGATTATATCCTATTCTCAAAGTATATCACGAGAATACGTACACAAAGCATGAACACTTTATTGAATTAATGCTCTGAATGTTGTTGTTCAAAATTATTTCCCATTTATTCCAAATTGTTTTTGAAAATTTCCAATATTTGGGTGTTGTACTTAGACCCGATAACCCGTTTTTAAAGTAGCCCCTCTTATTTAAAAAATCGATATTTTTAAAAATCGTCTCGATTTTTCTAGTTGCTGCAAGCCGTGGACCCCTATGTTGGCAAAGATAGAGCTGATTAAACGGGACCCAAAAATGGTTTTCATGTGCGGCACACAGTGGGATGAGAAGGGATTTTTGCACGCCGAAATGTGTTTTACGTTGATAGTTGTGTAGTGTAGGTTGAGTCAACATAAAATTAAATCCGATTGGAAAGCGGGTCTAATTCTCTTTTTTATAAAAATAAATGACTTATGGCCAATTTCATAAACAAACCCTAAAATTACTTTTATCTAAACTCCTAAATTTTATCAGACATTTAAAATTTTTCAGTTTCACCAATGTAGAAAAGGGATATTTTAGGGATATTTTAATTTGACTGAGTTCGCTCACATCCCTGGATTCAATAAAAGAGGTTGTTTCCCTCGCACATGCGAAGTCTATGAGAAAGAGTGAAAAAGCATTATGGATGAAGGACAATTATTCTGACAGCAAAATATCAGCTGTTGTTGACTGGAATGGCTTAACAAAAAGGACTTTTAAAATTTAATGAGACAAAAACGGGCTTTTAGTTTACAAGGGCATTTAAAATCTTCTTAAATATAAAAGCATTTGGTGAAACCAAAAAACATCATTTAAAGGCTAAATGGCTTTTAAAATAATTAAACGCCTTTCGTGAAATCGGCCATTAAGTAACTAAGAAAAACATAGGCAACACTTAGCTTGTTTTGAAGCCAGATTTCTGGTCCTTTATTTAATTTCAAAAATTTAATGAATAATTTTTGAACAAATTATTATTTTCAAAGGTTTTCAAATAGAGGATGTCTAGGTCAAAAACGTTTTTTCTTGGATATTTTTGAATATTTTCAAAAAAAAAAAAAACAAATTTAGAACATCCCAGAACAAATTAGGAGCAATGTAAAACTTTCAAAAATAGCTCTATAAATACACTAGTCAACAATATTAAAGGAACAAATTTTTTTTCAATTTTTGTTAGCGTTTTTTGAAGAGCTGTATATTTGTGACGAGTGGTCGTATTGAGGTGAAATAAAAAGCATTTTACAGCTTTATGTTTTTTGTTTCGAGATTTGTTTGCAAACAAATTTTTTTGAAGTACCGTTATTGCGTTATTGCAAAAAATGAGACGAGACAACAAAATTATTTTGTTTTTATTTTTTTTGAAGGTCCTCATTTCTATGGATACATTTTTTTGAGTCAATTAAATGCCATGATCAGATACCTTGTTTATTCAGCTTCAATTCAGTTTTTTTGTTGTTTTCGTACGATTTTTTTTTGACATTATTATCTGACTTTGAATGAAAAAAGATACTTTTAGCCTTGATTACCAATATCTCAGCAAATAATGACGTTATAAAAAATTCAAAGACAGTTTTGGAAATTAGAAAAAGCATTTTACCAGATTTTTTTATGATTTTGTAGAAATTATTTTTTTTTACCGTTCACCGTTAGTTTAAAAAAAGTACTAAAAACCGACGTTTTGTGGTCTTTTCGTAAATCTTTTTTTTTTCGTTGCAAATATTGATTGCATGGCTTGCGTTGGTATGCAAATTTATAGACTTTTAAATCGTCAATATTCTTGTAAATTTTCAAATTGATTCATCGAACCGTTTTTCCTCACCAAAACTTCAAAGTCTTACAAACCAGGTAAAGGAACAAATTGTGGTGTTCCTAAGCAATGCGAAGTTGTCATCAAAATGACAAGAAAACCGCAATTCCAGTGGATCTTTTTCACAGTTTTGCATCAGTTAGATACTTTTTTGAATTGAAATGAAATAAAAAGTACATTAAACAAAAAAATAAAAAAAATTAATTTAAAAGAATTTTCAAACAAAAAAACTTGATTTTTTTAATTTTTTTTTTTTTTGAAAAATGTAATTTTTTTTCATTTCCATTCAAAAAAGTATCAAACTAATGCAAAACTGTGAAAAAAATCCACTGGAATTGCGGTTTTCTTGTCATTTTGATGACAACTTCGCATTGCTTAGGAACACCACAATTTGTTCCTTTACCTGGTTTGTAAGACTTTGAAGTTTTGGTGAGGAAAAACGGTTCGATGAATCAATTTGAAAATTTACAAGAATATTGACGATTTAAAAGTCTATAAATTTGCATACCAACGCAAGCCATGCAATCAATATTTGCAACGAAAAAAAAAAGATTTACGAAAAGACCACAAAACGTCGGTTTTTAGTACTTTTTTTAAACTAACGGTGAACGGTAAAAAAAAATAATTTCTACAAAATCATAAAAAAATCTGGTAAAATGCTTTTTCTAATTTCCAAAACTGTCTTTGAATTTTTTATAACGTCATTATTTGCTGAGATATTGGTAATCAAGGCTAAAAGTATCTTTTTTCATTCAAAGTCAGATAATAATGTCAAAAAAAAATCGTACGAAAACAACAAAAAAACTGAATTGAAGCTGAATAAACAAGGTATCTGATCATGGCATTTAATTGACTCAAAAAAATGTATCCATAGAAATGAGGACCTTCAAAAAAAATAAAAACAAAATAATTTTGTTGTCTCGTCTCATTTTTTGCAATAACGCAATAACGGTACTTCAAAAAAATTTGTTTGCAAACAAATCTCGAAACAAAAAACATAAAGCTGTAAAATGCTTTTTATTTCACCTCAATATGACCACTCGTCACAAAGATACAGCTCTTCAAAAAACGCTAACAAAAATTGAAAAAAAATTTGTTCCTTTAATATTGTTGACTAGTGTACAATGAACATAATAAATCTTTAAGGTTTTTGATTTTTATTTTAAAAGGATTGCTTATACACTGCACGTCACTTGTTTGAGGCCATTATTTTCGCATTTGTTTCATCTCGACAAATACTTGTGAAAAATATTTTTCCTGTAAATGTTTGATACCTGTGAGTATGCATACATATTTTCCAATAAAAAAGCATAACGTTGAAGGGGTAGCTTGGAAAATTCATAGGAATTTCACAAGTTATATTAATGAACTGCAAAAAATGGTACACAAAACTGCTTCATTTGATTGAAGCCATTCAAAGAATCTTAAAAAAAAAATTTACAAAAATATCCAAATGTTAACTTTTTTTGGTTTAAAACATTTATTTATAATATTTTATTTCAATAGGTTATGAGTATACTTTTTTTGTAATTAGGGGTTTAAGGCGGTTTGGAATAGAATCATAAAGGTTTTTTTTAATCAAGCAAAATCTTGCTCCTCGTGGCATGATGGTTAGTGCGTAGGACTGTCATGCCGAAGGTGTGGGTTCGATTCCCAGCCGTGCCACCTAAAAAAAAAAAAAAAAAATGTTTTATTCAAGGTACTGCCTCTTGCGAGGAACTGACAAATCCTCCAAGAGTATACTTGTCATGAAAAAGTGCTTCTCATTTAGCCGTTCGGACTCGGCAAAAAACTGTAGGTCCCCTCCATTCCTGCCAACAAACACGCACACAGGAATGGTTGTGAGTTGTAAGTCACTAGGCCCTGGTTCTCCACGAGCTGTTTCGCCACCCAATTTAATTTATTTTAAAATCTTGCTCCAGGCATCTCAGATTAGATAGCTTTGATTAAGCCGTCTTTATCTTCAAACTATCAAATGTTAGATAAGGCCAGGTGCAAAACTTTTTGATGATGTTTGAGCCCGGTGAATAGGGTGGCCATGGCAAAAGCAAAACGTTTTTCGACTAAATCCAGCCTCTAGCTACCCTGGATGTGTGAATATGTGTGTTATCTTGCTCTAAATTTCAAGGTACAACTTCAGCAATGTCTGCTTTCTTTAGAAATGCACATTCCAACAGATATTTATAACTATTTCAGTTAGTTTCTGAAGTTAAAAATTCCAATTTAATTGTTCCATAATAAATGATAACACTGAACCCCATCATAGCACCTGACCTGACCTACGACTTTAAACACTTCTAAAAATAAGTTCCACTCTCTCAAACTATACAAATAAAAATTCAAACCATCGGATGCGTCAATATTGAACCTTTTTTCATTCGAAGAGCCAACCCATTTCCATTCGTTGCTCCAAGCAACAAGGTTCCCGGCGAAATTCATGTGAAGTTCCTTATGTCGTTGCCGTAAGATTGGGTATCTATTTCATTTTCTTACGATGAGTTTTATCATTGGCTTAAATTATCCTTAAAACCGGGAAAACACTGGCTAATATATCGCTTTTTAACCATATTCTACGCAAAAATAGTGCAGAATTTGAGGTATTCTGCTGAATTGACCAGTTTTCTCGGATGATTTAGCTTTGCTACTGCGTCTTTTTCATTTTTACCATAGAACAAGTTTTGGATTCGTGCAAAAAAAAGTTGAGATAAACAATCAAGCATGACATTACGATGATAGAGAACAAGAAAAAAGTGGGTGGCACAGTTCTGTCTGTCTGTCTGTACCTCAACCTACAGCCTAAACCACTGAAGCGATCTTCTTCAAATTTTGAACTTAAGGTTTTTTTGTAGGTCTCCAGAGGGGTAATTGAAAATGAATTTTTGTTTAGCTCCAAAAATAACGGTATTTGCCATACAACCGTTAAGAAAAAGCTAAAACGACTCCAACGATTTTGATACAAAAAATCAGTGTATTATTGTATATACGGTGTACTTTTTTGTATACAAACAAAAACAAACTTCCAAGAACTGTTATTAACGGTACCTGCCATATGACGGTTTTTTTTATTTTCTATTTTAGCTTTACCGGCTCAACCTTTTTCAATCATTTTTTGTTTTTACAAAGCCCATTTAAAATGTCAATAATATTGCATATCAAAATTTTGAAAAAAGTAAATTTTGGATTTCTTAAGGAAATATTAAATTTTTTTCTTGAAAATTCAATATTTCGAAAACGGGTTGATGAATTTTCTTGAATTTAATTTCGTAAATGTATATTAATAAATACTTAAAACTGGCATCCTTTAATTTTGTTTAAAAAATATAACTAAAATTGTATATAAAAAAATTAGTTTTTAAGAAAACCGCTCCAACGATTTTTAATTATTTTTTTTGCATATATTTCTATTTTTTTTCAAGTAATAAAATGGCATACTAAGTTTTGAGTGCTAAGCTATTTTACTAGTTGTTTAAACAATTTAAAGAACGATTTAAATGCTTTTTATAAAAATTTCAACCAAAATCTCATAATTTAAAATCTCGCAAATTCAAATCTTGCAGCAATGGATCGCACACGGCTTTTTCAAAAAAAAATTTTGTCAACAAGAAATTTTTTACCACCTTTATTACTGTTAACAACCTCTAAAATCATTTCATATACGTTCCCAGTTGACTTTTACGCGTTTAACAGGGAACTAAAAATATTTTCTAGTTCAATGCCAAATATGATTAATGCAATTTGCATATGAGACTTTACAACTGGATATATTTATAGTCTCTATGATATCTCTCTCTCTCTCTTTTGTTCTCTTGACAACAAGAATATTGAAAAGTCAACAATTACAACTATTAAATAACATTGTGGCCTAAAAGTACTAAGGCACTGAATTTACATATTTTGCAGAAGGTAGATCTCACAAAATCTAATTGCATTGCAACATACATTTTTTAATCGAAGTCTTGAAAATTAAAATCTCGAGCGAGATTTTTATTAAAAAAAATTTATTTGTTGCAATGCAATTTAATTTTGCGTGATTTTGATTTGCGAGATTTTAGTTTGCAGGATTCCGTTATTGCGAGATTATGAAAAGCGAAATTTTGTATGCGATATTATATATTTCAAATGCGATATTTTGATTTGCGAGATTTCGTAGCCAACCTTGATTTAGTAGTTCCTTATTAAAACAAGCTGAACCAATCAAATAAACAAATAAATTGATTGACACAGAAAGTTTTTCAATTTGCATCATCATCGCTTCGTATTGCGAATTGGCATAATGGAATCATATTCAGCTGAAGAGCGGATGGTCTCAGTTCAAATCTCAGAAAAATTATATACATAAGTCAAATAAGTTCTTTTTAATAAAATAAAATTGTATGATTTGATTTCAGAATGACAAGTAATCAGGAAGCAGCTGGAAAGCCCCTTTCACTGAGAGAAAAATGCAGGTATATTAAACCAATTTCTGGTCAATTATACCTGATTTTCAGGTTGTTGTTTTTCAACTAGGTTGATCAGGTTAACTGTTTAACTAGATACCTGATTTTAATGTCGTGTTAAATCAACAATGGTTGCAGGTAAAATCTGCTCGACACCCTTTTTATTTTAAACTGCCACAAAATAGGAATCCTGTTAAATTTACAGGCAAATATAGTACATTTAACATGACTCAATATTCAATTTCCTCTAAATTTAACATGGAAATCTAGATAATTTGACTTGAAAATCTATAGTTAATTTAACAAGTTTCAATATTGAATCAACCCTGTATCTGTGTCATGAATCTATGCGTCTAAGAGCAGTGATTTACGCTGCATATCGCTTAACTCATTAAGCATTATTCTGAAAGTTTATATCGAAATTAAGTATATATTTGTTTTAATTTCAAAATAATTTGTGATAATTACTTCAGTTTTGAACTTGGAACCTTCCACAAAAGGAGATAGCAGTCATCCACTGGGCCAATTTGCTACACAAAAACTGGTGCCAAATATCAATACCTACATAAGTTGAAACTCATTGGATTGCTTGTGTGTGTGTTTTAGCACTAGTGTCATGTTTAAATGAACTGGCAGAGTGCTACTTTAACAGGAGGCCAGGTAAAATTCATATAATTTTATTTGAATGGAAATGATGAGACACAGATATTATGTGTAGTTCTACACATGCATCATTTTGATTTTAATTTTTGTTTTCCACACATGATTTTCATTTGAAAATGATTTATGAAGCTAATTTTAAAGACACACGTCACACCACAAGTTTAGTATTTGTGACTTTGATAGAAAGGCATCCGCATATAACCTGCTTTTTTGTTGCATCGTTTTGGATTAACATTCATGCGAAATTAAACTTTCCAAAAATTATATTTGGTTGAAGTCATGGGTTTTGAGTAGAAATAACACGAAAACTAGGTTTATGAATTGAACTCCAACCAAATTAAATGTATTTCCAGTCAGTGAAATGTCATTCCTTGTGAAGCTATGGGTGTGCTGTAGAAACATTTGTGTATAAGTTGCAAATTAACGATAATTTTGTGTAGCTTTGACAAAATTGTACAATTTCACTTTATGTATATCTGCATTTAGTGTTGGATGAGTAGAATGTTTTTAATTTATTTTCTTCAAATACTGTTTAGTTAAAAAAAAAGAAAGAAAGAAGACTTTCAAAGGTAAAGTGCTAAATCAAGCCTTATTTTAACTAGAATACGATGTTTCCTACCTATTTGGCAATAGACCGTGTTGCCGCTGGAAAAAAACCAAAAAGGGGCAAAAAAGGGGCCCGAGACGAAAAAAGTGGCAACACCATAAAATTTAGTAAAAAAAAAAAAAATTAATATCACCAAAAACATTTCATAAACATTTGTTAATAAAATAAATTAATAAAAAAACAAATAAAATACATAGTAACTTTCTTCACAAAATATATGCATATCTATGTACATACA
This sequence comes from Dasysyrphus tricinctus, assembly GCA_963921185.1. Taxonomy (NCBI): domain Eukaryota; kingdom Metazoa; phylum Arthropoda; class Insecta; order Diptera; family Syrphidae; genus Dasysyrphus; species Dasysyrphus tricinctus. Next base: position 77,389,717 of record OY992533.1, read on the forward strand.
TCTTTTGCATATATGTATTTACACATTATTTTTTTAAAATTTGCTTTCGATATTTACTAATTTTGAATTTGGCACCCAGTTTTCAAGATCTTGTCTTGGTTTTATTAAATTAAGAGCTGACATCATGGAATTGCAAGCTTTAACATTTTATCAATTTGTTAGCTTATTTTTCGATGCAAGTAAAACGGCAGATTCAGTAGCAAATTATTTTCTTAAGCTAAGAACACAAGGTTTAGACTAAGTGTTTTGTGCATATTCACACGATGAAAAATTTCCTCCATAATTTTTCATCTTTTAAAATAATTATAAAGAGAACAAAAATTGTAGCTTTGAATTAATTTTTAAAAAGTTCGGGGCCACGGGGCCCGAGCTTAAAAAAGGGGTCATTTGGCCACTAAAGGGGCCAAACGGCAACATTGCTTGATCCACAAAACAAGTTGTCCAGAAAAATATTGAATGAAAGATCCCGAACATTGTTAGGTAGTTCTGTTAGCATCTTAGTAAGAGGTGCTGCTGCTTTTCCAAATAAAGTCGCATGCAGTTTTCCTTGATATACATATATCAATATTAATCAGGTACAATATTTATTCATGCACCAGGCTTTGAAGCCAAATCTGATGGGCTTCCCTCTAATGAATTGCTTCATGGGATGACTGCCAAAATATTTTATCATGCTTTCATCATAGTCAACATCTGCGCTTGGCACAAAATGTTCCATGCACCTCTTTTTCATAATGTTGATCAATTTCCACAGTTTCCAAACCTTGTCGGTAGTATCAAAATCAACATCATTGTCAGCACAGTGTATGAATTTTAGGATAGACAAAAATCTATTTCTGCGCATAGCATTGCTGACCATATTTCATTGTACATGTCGGCTTTCTGGTCCCAATAATTACGAGAGGAAAGTTACAACATTATATCCACTTAGGACAAGAATCCCCACAAAACATTTGAGTTCTTCCATCGTTATTGGAATAACATCAGTTACATTTTTATGGCCCATGTATATCTGAGTTTCTTTTCGTAAAAACTTCCATACTTCTTCATCGAAAAACTCCTCAAAAAGTTCAGTAGGTGTTTTATCCTTAGAACTTGAATAATCTGGCTGTGGAAATTCTACGGCTTCTGCATTTTGAAAATCACCTGCATTCCAAAAAGAAGTCTGTCCCATTTCCTTTGCATTCAATAGTGTTTGCAACCCCAAGGCCATCGGGTCAGGGGGATCAGACTGAACTGATGTTGATGGTTCAGCTTGAGATTCTATTTGATCGTTTTCATACATTTCACCAACTCTTTGACTCCCAACAATTATTTCCGCTGGGGCCAATAATTGTTTCCCAGGCAAATGACGAATATCTTGAACCTCATCTTCCTCGTTGCCAGACTCCTCGTCAGTAAGAATACAAGACTCAGGAGGCTCGATATAGATTTGAACAAGAGCATTACCTTCAGGTGTATCGGAAAAAAGAATATCGAGTGCACCTTGCAAAGAAAATCTAGGTCTAAAAAAAAAAACATTGGCGTCATGTGGAGCTTTATACACTACATACACAGCAAAAAGAGATATCACTATAACTGCCCAGTGATGCCGTATGGCATCACTCATATACATATACGGTTATCCCAATTACACAAAATTTAGTAAACTTGGTCTTTGTAGTTTGGTATTGAAAAAAAAAAACATGTTTTATGATAAAACTATGAAAATAGTCACAAAAGACAAAAATATTGGTAACTTACGGCAGTGAATTTCGCAAAGCCTCGAGGCAGGAACTTTCGACCGTCCGTCCGGTCTGAGATATTTTTTTTCATATACAAGAAGATGTCAGCTAACAAATATGTAAAAATCAGCTTTGTGCGGGTAGATTTGCAGTTTTGACAGTTTTTTGATATTTAAGAAAAATTCAAGAAAGGATATTTATATATTTATAATACCAATTTTTAATATCTTAGGCTCATCTGGCAGGAACTTTTCACCCTCCAACTCGTCAAGTATGTTTTTTTATATACAAGATGGCATTAAGCTTACCATATGTGCGAAAACTATAGGTAGGTTGGTGTTTCAGTTTTCTCAATTTTCTAAAATATTGAAAAAATATGTGGCAGCCCTTGGTTTACAGTAAAAGAACCATATCATAATTTTCTGACTTGATTTAATATGTACTAGGATTATATACAGTTAACGTGTTATATTTAATACATTATTCTCTGACTAATCAATGACATTTTTTAATACCAACTTTAAAAACTCGTCTGGCAAGCTATTTTCGTCCACCAAACTGGTCTGGCATCTTTTGTGTATGTACAAAAGACATAAGTTATTATAAATTCAAAAATTCTAAGAGCAGATATGTTACATTTGGAAGTTATTTTACATTTTGAAAAAAAAAAAAAAAAAAAAATAGGTGACAACCCTAGAACTGCGCAAATATTCTCTGATCTTTATTTTTTGACTAATCTGTTCACGAATAAAGCATACATACGGTGACCCTATTTTAGAAAGCTGAATAATGAACAAAACAAAATTCAACTCAATCTTCAATCATTTATTCCAATTAATAATAAATATATCCTCTGAGGAAGAATGGCTCAACTTAAAATAGAAAACAAATATTATAAAGCTCTAATCAATTCAGTCTTTGTTTTAAGCTTAGTACGCTGTTGATGCGAAACGAAAAATCCCATACAAAAATGACAACTATAAATTTAGTTCTACTTTTCATTCTGCAGTACGCTGTTCGATGAGTGAAATTGATGGTTGTAGCAGATTATTTGGAGAAGTCTTCACTCTTTTTTCGCACACAATTAATTGCCCAGACCATAATTGTGTGCGAAAAAATGAAATTCGTATTTGTTCGTGTTTATTTTTGTTGTTTCTTTCATAACAGCATGGCTGCCTGTAATTTGTTTTGCATTTGCATTTGTTTTAATTTTTTGAATTTGTGCAACTGTCAATGAATATTTTTCCGCTTCGTTTTCGTAAGCATTTCGTTGTCTTGTTGGAGAACAATTAAAAATTTCGTTTCGCATCAGTATCGTATAAGGCTTTACATACAAACTTAGAAATAAATAAAACTTAAAAACTTAGGTCAAGAATTTGTACTGGTTTTTCAATTCTTTATTAAATACACACTTCCTCCTGAGTAGCATCAGGGTAAGCTAAAATAATTTTCAATATTGGATTGCTTTTTTATAATAATTATTTCAAATAAAACTTACAAATCTCAATTCTTCAGCGCAGATGCAGACAACACACAGTTCGCAGACAGCTGATGATGTGTCCATGAATAGTTTTGACTTGAACATGACAGATGATGCCAAAAGCGATAGAGGGCGGCAAGGAAAAATAAATTTGTACTAGATTTATTATTTCTTCGTTTACTAAGTATAAGGGCACGTTAGCATCATCAGTTTCTTTTATTAAATTTTTACGTTCCCAATGTGTGCGTTATTGTTTTTTGAACAAAATTAAAGAAATACAGAACAAATAATGAACAACTAATAAAATACAGAACATTTATATGTTTTCGTGTACGAAATAATTAATAATGAACAACATCTTCAAATACAGAACAGTTCATTATTATAATGAACGGATGGTCACCGTAATGCATACACTAAGTTTTAGCCTTGTACCTGACAAATTTCTCAAGTTATCCAATATCTTTTATTAATCTTTAAGAGCTTTAGGCTCGTGTGACAAGCACTTTCGACCGCCAAACCCGTCTGGCATAATTTTTTTCATGCATAAGAATGTATAAACTAAATTATAAATAAGTTTAGGCCTTGTGCGAGTAGGTTAATTTTGACTCTTTTTTTGCATTTTGAAAAAAATCATATGGCAACCTTTCGACCGTGGAAACCCTGCCAGACCGTGGTTTTCATACTTAACTAGTCCCCAATCAAGCATACACAAAGTTGTAGCCTTGTGTCTAGTAGGTTAGTCAAAGTGGCTGGTAGCTCTTAGACTATAAAATTTCGCAGTCAAAGCGCTAGTACTGTGGTGACCCCAGTGGTGAACCCATAGATGTGTGAGTGAGAACCCCGTCTATGTATAAGTTTTACAATCGTCGGCGGCCGGCGGTCGCCGTGTCGTGGGTCTGCGGCGAATAAAGGCTTGCATGTCTGTATGTGTTATGTGAGTTCGTGATGTGATACAATACGTTAGAATGTTTCCCTTCACCCGACCGACCGCATCTAAAGCTGATTTTTGGTGGTTGGTTGAGATGCGGTATCTTGGTATTATATAGTCTTTGCTATTACTTAACTTAAGTATAAATCATTAAAAACAAGCACAAGCGATCAAAACTTGGGTTTAAATCAAATTTGCATAGAACTCTGCTGTGAATTTTCTTTTAATTAATTTATTCACATCCATTCAAATGGTATGAACAAATAAATAAATAAATAAATAAATAAATAAATACAAAATAAATAAATAAAACAAAGATTCAAATAAACTGATATACTTAATTTTTCAACGAAAATTCGGGCAAGATGTATAGGCCGGTAAATATACGCACTTTACCATTTTTGCTCTATAAAACATTCAAAACATGTTTTCAACCTTCTGAAACATTACCTAATTGTTTTGTATCTATATATTTATCTGTTTATTTCTTTACCTCCCCTTTTGGTTTAGATGTCAAATTCAAAACCAGACAGAAAACAAATATCTGTGTCCTCTATTTCGTTATACGAAATCTGTATGTTTGTTTGTATAGGTAACATGTTTCTACCTTAAACTGTCTCATCCAATGTTCACCCAATCATGGAAAAAAAGCCTCCAACAAAAGCCTTCTCCTTAGTTCTATTGACCTTATCTTCTATAGTCTGGAGCAACTGCCATTAGTCTTAATTTACTTGCTCGTTCCAAAACTTGAACTTGAACACATCGTGTTCCTGCGTTGTAAGCAAAAATAAAGCTTGGTGTTGATGATAATCGTTTTGGAAATCCCTTTTCACAGTCCACAGTTACATAGGAATTTCTTTTATTCAATCCTGAACCCTCTTAACCTTAAATACAACATTTAGATATCCATAACATTCTATAACAGTAGTAGTTGTTGGCAATGACACTGAATTCAAATTTAAATTCTATTAGGATCATGTTTCTGATTTGTTTTGCCAATGTTAACGTATGAACAAAGGGAACAAAACTGCTTAAAAGTTGACAAAAAAGCAATCAATTTGTAAGACGTAAAGAGCTTTCCAATAAGGGTGGGTCAATGATGAAATGGAATCAAACAAGCTGTGAATGAGGTATTAACGAAACACTACACTCATCTGGGAGTTTATATGATTCTCTATTAAGCCCTCCACAGAACACACCAGCTCCTGTTCTTCCTTTTTTGACCCATCGGTGTAGAAAGGGATAACCTGTTCACTGATTAGTGAGTTGGGTTTATCCATACCTATCGGGGATTAAATTAGAGAAGTGGTTGATAAAATCTATTACAGGTGGTACGAAGTCATTCGTCACATCAAGCCCGGCTACTGTATCATACCATAGCAAGATAGACCCATGACCATAGGTGCTGTGCTTCAAAGAGCCCAATTCTTTAAGTCGAAGTGCGCTCTTGCCTGCTGTGCATCTTATGTACTTTTCCTACAGCCTTCCACCACACGATCGAACCATAGGTAAGTATGGGATGAACAACCACCGTGTACATCCACTGGATGACCTGCGGTCGCATACCTCACCTTGTACCGAAGGTTTTTTTTGCATGTGTAGAAAGCAAAATGTATTCTTTTCATTCTTTCCTCTGTGTTCTGTTTCCATGTTAGCTTGGAAACAAGGATAACTCCAAGACATTTAGCTTCTTTGGAAAGTTTCAGAGGAATCACATTAAGCTTGGGAGGGGTAAAGTCCTTTAAATTTCTTTTCTTCGTAAACAAAACTAATTCAGTTTTTTGTAGGATTAACCCCGAGATCGTTTTGTGCTGCCCAAAAAGAGAGTTCTTTAAGTGTAGACTCCATAATATCTTTGATGGCGGTAAGATAATTACCCGATATCAAAATTACTGTGTTGTCTGCTTAGGCAACAGTTTTAATGCCCTGATTCCTAAATCTTGTAAGAATTTTGTTGACAACGAGGACCGAGAGGACCACATAATCTTGTGCTCGTGGATAACCTGTTCCAATTCTGGTGCTGATTAAATAATATCAAAAGCGATACTCAACTTGAGACCCCTAGATCTATTTGTTCAAGAATCTGCAGCATACAGTGACCTGGCGGCTAAGCCAGACTAAATGCTGGAAGCAAAGCACAACGGGCCATACTCATATTCTGCAGAGATATGTGGGAAATAATGTTTGCACAAACTACACAACATCCCATTTAAACTTCAACTGACCCTTCAGTACCTCTTTTCCTAATAGAGAAGATTGGGAAAACAACCAACCTTTCAGTAATGAATCTACGATAACTGTCTTCACTGATAGTTCGAAGATAGACACTGGAGTTGGTGCAGGAATTTTCACGGAAACTCTGGGACTAGTTAGCTCCTTCAGACTTCCGGAGTTTTGCAGCGTCTTCCAAGCCGAGGTCTTGGCAGTGACAAAAGCAGCTACGCAAATATTAATGATGGTGATACCACGATTTGATATCACCCTCTTTATTGATAGCCAAACAGCAATAAAAGCAATATCTGCTACCGAGATACAAGAGCTTAGGGTTCTTGGCATGCAGCATAACATTAGACTCTGCTGGGTTCCCGGTCACAGTGATGTACAGGGAAACGAGAGAGCTGATGAGCTGATGAGCTTGCGAGAACGGGTTCGTCACTTGATTCAAGTCAAGCCGAGCAACATGTCAAAGTACCAACCTGTATCATCAAACAGAGAACAAACACAATTATGCAAATAAAATAGAAACATCTCCGTTCCCTTGTCAGCACAATCACCGGACACAACCTACTAAGATACCATACAAAAAGAAAATGAGGCTCAGTGCTGACGACCTTTGCAGAGGGGGCAGTGACGAAGAAGCACATATAAGGATACCTTACACTTCCTTTGCCACTGCCCAGCACTCTGTCATTTAAGAAAAAAACTCCTAGGAAATTATTTTTATGATGACTTAGAGGAACTTTCTAGAACTTCGACTAATAGCCTTCTGAATTTCATCAACGCTTCTAAATGGCTTGACTGCTAACAGAACACAGGTTTTTAGATTAAGTGGAATACAAATTCCTAGGGTATCACAACGGTTCAGCATAGATCTAAGTGTGACGGTAACAATATCAACTGTCAGCCCTTCTACCTAACCTAACCTAATAATATCTAAAGAATCTGGTTAACCTGAGTCTTCAGGACTCTTACAGGCAGGGAGATGCATTTCCATAAAGAGTTCAAGTATTTCTTGGCTAGAGTTTGACCATGATGCATCAAGATATTTAATATATCGTGGGGTTAAAGACAAGGATTTTCAAAGTCTAGCCGCCTCACTTGTGTTCTCAATATATTCACAGTGTCTAGCACGCATGAGTCCTTTTTGGCCCTTCTGAGCTCTTTGGTGTAACTCATACTCATTCGGCTCCATATGAAATCCAGTCTTCCTCTAAATAATACAGTTTGACTTTATTGAAAAGTTTTTTGACCCCTGTTCCTCATTTCTTAAATTCACTGTTCCACCATGGGGGGTTAGTGGGTTTAATGTTACGAGATATTGGACAGTGTCTTGCGAAGGCTGTTTTCATTTTACTATAGTCTGTCCAGCAAAAATTGCCAGTACAGGGCTTATGGGAGAGCTTTTTTCAAAACAGTGGTGCCTGTGTATACCATCACAAAACTAAAATTACAAATCTGCCACTGAAAAAGATACTAAGCCACTGATAATAACATTCAGGAATTGTTGTTGAAATTCTTTGAAATATTCTCTACACTACAACATAACCGTTGTCTTTCAATGCCAAAAGCATTCTGATATCTGATCGTAAACTCGCTTTTGCTTCTACCTTCGCTGTTTGAAATAAAATTAACATTCCTACAGAGTTGCCTTTGCCAAGTCGCAACAATACAACAGAGCTTTTTCAGTAGTTTTTATGAAAGAACTTTCGGTTTCGAAGCTTTTGAGAACAAAATTTATAAGGGTGAGAGCCAACAGTGTTGTCGGTTTGGTTGTCTTCTTACTATTTGTTTGTATTTCTGAATACACATATGTATAAAATGCAGTTAAAATTTGTACAATTTTAGTCTTTAAGAAAAAAAAAGTTATTTGTGCTAAGTTTTGAAACGTTCACAAAGCGTTACGTGATTAAATTCATTTAAAAGGGTGTGGTGTGGGTAAAAAAAGACAAATTGATCTTTTTTTTAATATGTTTGAAATGGTATCCATGGTAACCATATGCACATTGTTCTTCGATTTGTGGCAATTTATAATTCAAAGTATGGAAACCCTATGAGAGCTTTAACTTGAGACAGATGTATGCAAGCCAATGCAACCAGACTGAGAGGCAAACGTCTTATCTTCCCTGTACTGGACAATTTTTGTTGGATAGAGTATTGTAAGGTTTTGAACAACAGTGTCAGTGGTTGAGGTTATCGAAATCGTTTCTTCTTCTGGTTTATCGATGCGTTCGTTCAACCATTTAGTCTACTCTGTCCAATTTTTTCTAAAAGGTCTTATGTCTTTTTGGTTTCTGTTAAGTGTAAAGGTATCCTAAGGTGATCCGAAAATGATTCCTTGAAGTGAGACTCCCTAATTCCCTACAGAAATTTTATCATTGTTATTCAAAGAGTGAGGTCTAGAATTTCTTCCCTGTTTTTATTACGAAATGTTGGGTGATTACCTTTATTATTACATTACATAAGATAAATCACGAGGGTTAAGAAAAACAACTTAAAAAGTTGAACAAAAACGTCTGTTGTTGACTATTTTGACTTCTTATGGCCATTTTCTGACCTTTCACATCATAATTTTCAGAGGTAACAAGATATCGGAGAAACAAAATTCATGTTTACTTAATTTGTTTTCATCTGAATAAAAATATAGAGTACCCAACTGTCTGTAAGTAAGCGGTATAATGTTCAAGAATCAAACTCGCTAAATAAGCTTTTTACTCATGAAACATGAACAAACAAACATGATATTCTTTTCATTGCTATGCATCAGGACTCCTGACAATCGCTTCATTAATATTGAATAATGCCGCATTTTTTTGCTCAAAAAAAAAAAAAAAACATATAGCTATCTCACCCATTTCCATTAAATCCGTTTCCGTATGCCATCAACATCTTGTGAAACAATTCAGAGAGAACAAACAAAATCAACCTCACTCCTGCTGAAAAGCAAAATAGGTTCAACAGAGATCCTTTAAGTTGTTTTGGGAAAAACAAAATTTATCCTTTTGTGAATTTTGGTAAACACAATGTTAAAGTTTTTTTTCTCTCCTATACCCCCTTGTACCAATGTTCAATATTACCTACACCAGAATTCTAGTTAAATCCTTTGGGGACAAAAAAACAGCACAAAAACTCAAAGGTAAAAGATACATTTGGGGGTATTTTAAATACATCCCGCCCAAAATCCAACCCCCATCCCTATGTTATGTGTATTCTGTATTTACATGTTTCAATTAATTTGAATGGTTCTTTTCATTTAAATGTTATTTATTTGTGATATTCTCTAAAGGTCTCTTTGTGTGTTTAATAAGATACTTTTTTGTTGTTGTTGTTGAATAGGACTATATTCAATTATGTGAACAGAGGATCTTCTTAAAATAAAACACAAAAAGATATCCTTTGTTTTTTGGGATACAAAAAAAAATTAGGACAAATTGTAAAAACCCACATAAATGAGGGCCTTTCGTTATTGATTTTTGTTTTTGTTCTTCTTTATTTTTATTTGTTAATAATATTTTCGATGGCTTTGAAATTTAATTTAAAAACACCTTTTTTGTCGGACAAGTGAGAGGTCTTTTTCTTGAGGAAGGAAAACCAATCAAGAAGATTGATTTCATGTAAGGCCATATGCTGACATGGAGTTGGACGTTGCGTTATTTATTTTGTTTGTTGTTTGAAGAATTTTTCCATCACTTGGTCTGGATTTTATAGTCTTAGCGGTAGAGTTTTGGTAAAATCAATGTGATATTGTTGTTTTATTGATTTTATTTAAATTAGTCGGAAAGAGATTTAAGTCTCAAATTTGTAGCATTTCATGCTAGACGGGTATTTTTGTATAAGTAGTAATGTCCAAATTATTTGGTAGTAAGGTCCCCGAAAATCAGTTTTTGCATGTTTTGAATCCAAAGAATTAATTTAAGGCAATTGATTTTAAATGTTTTGTTGAACATCTCAAGGAAAATTTATTCGTATACTACAAATTATCTCACATTAACCCTACACAGTACACACACATACCACCTACCTTCACTAAGTACATTCAAATCGTTTATTGTTTGTAAAAAAATGTATTTTGGATTTTATTATTCCCAAACACACTATCATGTACCCGCTTCGTCCTTTAAAGTAAGTAATTTAAAGATCCTGACTCAAAGTGCAACCTTACAGTTAAAACTATTAAGTCAAATAGAATACAAAAAAAAAGTTTCTTTAGACTTTCCATACTAAACTTGTAGTACACAATTTGAGTGAAAATGAAATAAAAAAATTATAAGAAAATTGTAGGCAAGAAATGTTTAGGCTTTCATTACTCAGCTTATATTTTGAAACAAAATTGATTGATTGATTGTCAAGTTTTCCCCTGCCCCCTCTAGTCATATGGTCAGACAAGGATAATTTATGGTCTCTAAAAGTTTTGTTTTATTTTTCATTAACCATTTCACACAAGATAAGATTAAGGTTCTAAATTTCGGATCAAATAAAATAAGAAATTATTTCATAGAAAATTTAACGAAAACAATTGGATTAACAATTCAGCTTTCAGCTATTTCGTATGCCAATGGAAGAGTCTCAGTTTCCATAAGAGCTACGTTGCTTTGCATGTTGTTAGCCAAATCGAGTAACTATTTTATCTCGACACAGTAGGGTGCAGTCGACTGAATACTCGATTCAAACACATCCCTATTTTACATATAAGAACTTTGCACTTTTACTAGTTACTGCTGCAGCTTTTCTGCCTTTGGTTTTGAACATATTTATATTCTCATTCCTAGAACTTGTACGACTCAGATTTACTCCCAGATATTCAAAACTATCCACAGCCTCAATTCAATCTTGTTTGTATGGAAAAATTTCTGTCTGGTCAAGATAATTTTTCATTTCTCTGTATTTACTGTCATCCATTATGCTGACAAATAACTGTCTAGAGCTTCCAAAGATTTTTTCATCTCCAATTCTGATTTTGAAAAAAATGGCAATATCATCAGCATCGGCTATCAAAATAACATTTGAGTTAAAGCTCATCGAAAACTTCTGTATCTTGTTTGCCAGATAGAGAGGGCTTCTATTAGGTTCACCTAATCAAAAATCTTAGGTCCGTCAAGATAGCGCCGCCACAACGAAAATTCAAAAATCTAATGATGCAATAGTTAGGTGCTAGTTAGGTGCTAATTAAGTACTGCAATCTTAGCTGAGCACTTAATTCCCTTCCCCCTCAAACCTGTGGCGGTGCTAACTTGACGTCAAGATAGCGCCGCCACAAAAGAAATTCAAAAATCTAATGATGCAGAAGTTACGTCCTATTAAGGTGCTAATTAAGTGCTGCAATCTTAAACTTGAAATGCATCAGAAAAGTGCATTCCAAAAACTTAAAATGCCTAAAAATTATTGCACATTAAAAAAAGTGGTATCAAATTAAAGGTTTCTCCAAATGCTTTTCAAAAACGTGCATCTCAACTTTTTACTCCCACTCCTTCATTCCCAAACAGGCTTGTGGAACCTTGTGGAACTTGTGGCGGCGCTATCTTGACGTCAAGATAGCGCCGCCACAAGAGATTTTGAAAATCTAATGATGCAAAAATTACGTCCTATTTAGGTGCTAATTAAGTGCTGCAATATCATTGCAGCACTTAATTCGAGTGACCCTGAAATGCACTTTAACAGTTTAGCCAAAAAGCCTAAATCGCTTAAAAATGACTCCACAAAGAAAAAAAAATTGCCATAATTAAGTGCTCCCGGAGCTCTGTTCAAAAAGGTACATCTTGAATTTTTACTCCCACCCCTTCATGGTCAAACAGTCTTGTGGACCTCGTGTGGAACTTGTGGTGATGTGGGGTAGGTTGCGCGCCACAAACGAAATTCGAAAATCTAATGATGCAGGAAATACGTCCTACTTAGGTGCTAATTAAGTGCTGTAATATCAACGCAGCACTTAATTCGGATGACCTTGAAATCGTATGCAGAAATACAAACAAAAATGTAGACTTCTTACATACGACCTTTATCCAAAAAGTTGAAACGCCATAATTAAAGTGCTGTCGAGTAGGTTGCAAAAAGTTATATTTCAATTTTTAACTTCAACCCATTAGCCCTTAAAGGGCCAAATAACAATTTTGAAGAATGCACTTCTGTCAAGATAGCACCGCCCCAAACGAAATTCGTAAATCAAATGATGCAGAAAATATGTTCTACTTAGGGACTAATTAAGTGCTGCAATATCAACGCAGCACTTAATTCGGATGACCTTGAAATCGGATGCAGAAATGCCAACAAAAATGTAGACTTTTTACATACGACCTCTATCCAAAAAGTTGAAACGCCATAGTTAAGGTGCTGTTGAGTATGTTGCAAAAAGTTATATTTCAATTTTCTACTTCAATCCATTAGCCCTTAAAGGGCCAAATAACTATTTCGAAGAATGCACTTTCGTCAAGATAGCACTGCCACGATCGAAATTCGAAAATCTAATGATGCAAAAATTACGTCCTACTTAGGGGCTAATTAAGTGCTGCAATAACAACGCAGCACTTAATTCGGATGACCTTGAAATCGGATGTATAAATGCAAATACGATCTCTTTCCAAAAAGTTAAAACATCAGAATTAAAGTGCTGTGAAGCAGTTTGCAAAAAGTCATTTTTCATTTTTTACTTCAACCTATTCGCCCTTATAATGCCAAATTACAATTTTCACGAATGCACTTCCTTCAAGACAGCACCACCACAAACGAAATTTTCAAATCTTATGATGCATAAATTACGTTCTACTAAGGGGCTAATGAAGTGCTGCAATATCAACGCAGCACTTAATTCGGATGACCTTGAGATTGGATGCAGAATTGCAAATACGACCTTTATCCAAGTTAAAACACAGGAATTCAATTGCTGTCGAGTAAGTTGCGAAAAGTCATATTTCACTTTTATACTTCAACCAATTCGCACTTTTTATGAATGAACTTTTTCCATAAGAGCACCGCCACAACAAAGATTTCAAAATCTAATAATGCCAGAGTGATTAGAGGTGCAAAAATGCTTTTACCTGGACGAAACGTCATGAGCAAACAAAAAGATCTTGTTTCATTTATTGACCTAAGCCCAAAAACAAATACCTATATAGGTACTTAAATTAAAAAAGTTCACCTATTCTATTATATCATAAGTACATAGCTTAGATAATACATAAGTCACAATCCATTCTCTTTTTATGGGTCAAACTCCTATTCTAAGAAGTTGTCTTCATCAATTTGGAACCCCTTAAAAACTCTTAGAAATAACAGGTGATGACGAACTTAAGGCCTTCTTAAGTTCCCTTCTAAAATATTTATTTTTTTTTTTAATAATTTCTATTAGATTCTACATCTTAAAATCAATTTGGAGACATCATATCAGTAATTCATTTAAAACCCTATTGTAAAACGAAATCATTCATCCAATCATATCTCGTTTTTTTCTTAGCCGCCATCATGGATTTTAATTCATAGTGAAAATACAACCAATACATTTAAAAACATGAATGAAACTTTAGATTTTTTTAAATATTCAAATGTATGCGTTGATTTCAATTAGGCTCCGCCTTCTTTATGGTTTACTATGATCGAAATAAAAATTACGTTTAGGTACATACTTATTAAACCGATAAGTTTTGCCTTTAGTGGGTTTCGGACCGTTTAAACGAAGGGTTGGGTATACTTAGGGTTGCAATATTTTTTATATAAAACTGTTGCATATCCTCAGGATCAAATCTATATCCTTGACGAAAGTGCATTCTTCGAAATAGTTATTTGGCCCTTTAAGGGCTAATGGATTGAAGTAGAAAATTGAAATATAACTTTTTGCAACATACTCAACAGCACCTTAACTATGGCGTTTCAACTTTTTGGATAGAGGTCGTATGTAAAAAGTCTACATTTTTGTTGGCATTTCTGCATCCGATTTCAAGGTCATCCGAATTAAGTGCTGCGTTGATATTGCAGCACTTAATTAGTCCCTAAGTAGAACATATTTTCTGCATCATTTGATTTACGAATTTCGTTTGGGGCGGTGCTATCTTGACAGAAGTGCATTCTTCAAAATTGTTATTTGGCCCTTTAAGGGCTAATGGGTTGAAGTAGAAAATTGAAATATAACTTTTTGCAACCTACTCGACAGCACTTTAATTATGGCGTTTCAACTTTTTGGATAAAGGTCGTATGTAAGAAGTCTACATTTTTGTTTGTATTTCTGCATCCGATTTCAAGGTCATCCGAATTAAGTGCTGCGTTGATATTGCAGCACTTAATTAGTCCCTAAGTAGAACATATCGATACCTTCCCGTAAGAATGTATTAAGCGACATTTAAAAAAAATTTAAATTAAATTTTTAAAATACCTCTTATTCAATTATATATTTGGGTATTTTGTTGTAGTAAACAGATTTTTCGAAGCATTTTGAGTTGAAAATCCCGTTCCAAATTTTTTATTTTCTTAAATACATAAATAAGTAACTGGACCAGAGGTTTTTTTCGATGTCTTTAAAATTTTTGAAATGTCGCTTAATACATTCTTACGGGAAGGTATCGATATTTTCTGCATCATTTGATTTACGAATTTCGTTTGGGGCGGTGCTATCTTGACAGAAGTGCATTCTTCAAAATTGTTATTTGGCCCTTTAAGGGCTAATGGGTTGAAGTTAAAAATTGAAATATAACTTTTTGCAACCTACTCGACAGCACTTTAATTATGGCGTTTCAACTTTTTGGATAAAGGTCGTATGTAAGAAGTCTACATTTTTGTTTGTATTTCTGCATCCGATTTCAAGGTCATCCGAATTAAGTGCTGCGTTGATATTACAGCACTTAATTAGCACCTAAGTAGGACGTATTTCCTGCATCATTAGATTTTCGAATTTCGTTTGTGGCGCGCAACCTACCCCACATCACCACAAGTTCCACACGAGGTCCACAAGACTGTTTGACCATGAAGGGGTGGGAGTAAAAATTCAAGATGTACCTTTTTGAACAGAGCTCCGGGAGCACTTAATTATGGCAATTTTTTTTTCTTTGTGGAGTCATTTTTAAGCGATTTAGGCTTTTTGGCTAAACTGTTAAAGTGCATTTCAGGGTCACTCGAATTAAGTGCTGCAATGATATTGCAGCACTTAATTAGCACCTAAATAGGACGTAATTTCTGCATCATTAGATTTTCAAAATCTCTTGTGGCGGCGCTATCTTGACGTCAAGATAGCGCCGCCACAAGTTCCACAAGGTTCCACAAGCCTGTTTGGGAATGAAGGAGTGGGAGTAAAAAGTTGAGATGCACGTTTTTGAAAAGCATTTGGAGAAACCTTTAATTTGATACCACTTTTTTTAATGTGCAATAATTTTTAGGCATTTTAAGTTTTTGGAATGCACTTTTCTGATGCATTTCAAGTTTAAGATTGCAGCACTTAATTAGCACCTAAATAGGACGTAACTTCAGCATCATTAGATTTTTGAATTTCTTTTGTGGCGGCGCTATCTTGACGTCAAGTTAGAACCGCCACAGGTTTGAGGGGGAAGGGAATTAAGTGCTCAGCTAAGATTGCAGCACTTAATTAGCACCTAACTAGCACCTAACTATTGCATCATTAGATTTTTGAATTTCCATTGTGGCGGCGCTATCTTGACGGACCTAAAAATCTTAACTTAGGAATTCAAAGCGAGACATTTTGCTTTCTTTGGGGACAGCGGGACACATAGCTCCAAAGCGGGACTGTTCCGCCGAAATCGGGACGTATGGCCAAGTCATCTTATGTTCAAGACGCTGAGGGCTTAAGAAAATTGTATACAATCATATAAAGACATAGAAATAATAAGGGAAAAATGTTCAAAAGCATAAAACACAATACTTAAATAAGGTAAAACAACTCTCTTAATAGTTTGAGGCGAAAAAAAAGAACGTCGTTTCAATTCTTGATTAAATATGATTGTATGGACAAAAAATTTAAATCGTTGGAACGGTTTTTTAAAAATTCAGTTTTTATATGGGTGATTCTCAGCAAACTGATACTTTTATGTCCCACGGTGATTTTAGGTATTTACTTAATATTTTTTCAACTTTTTACAATTGTATTGGCTAGAAGATCATGTGTTCGATACATGGCAAGTGCAATTCTGAAAAAATCATAAGTGTATATATTTAAAAAAAAAAACTATTTTATACCCCAAAAATGTCACTACCGTGGCATGACCCAACCAACTATTTCGATAAAACTCGACTTTAATTAAAAACAAAAATTGATTGGAGTTATATTTACATAAAATATATAACTGCTGCTTTAAAATTCCATATGTTTATAAGTTATAATTCATTTAAAGAATTTGCATTTTGAGTTCAAAATCTGTCCCAGGGTTTTGAAGAAAATAAAATCAAATACCAAATTTGTTTTTATTTTTGTGTTCGTAATAATAATAGATAGTCTATACAAATATCTTTGATCTGTAGTGTTTTTTTAACGGTTAAATTTTTACCTGTTCTACGGAAATACGATTCCAAAAATAAATTTTTGCTTACAAAAGACCATAACTTTGTTAAAGGTGCTTTCATCATTTTAGTTTTGCTTTCATTAGATTCAGCGTTAAAAAAAAATTAAATCATATGCCTCACTTTGTGTATATACCTCAATTATATCATATCGGAATTTTCGCTCAAATCTTCCAACTTCTTCCCAGATTTTTCCTCTCTTTAATAAAAAAAACCCCCAGAACAAATTTATTTATATGAACTATTTCGATTCTTGGTTCATCATCATCGTGTCCTGTAACCCCGGCTGGGGCATAGGGCGTCAACAAAACGGCTCCATCCTTCACGGTCTGCTGCAAGGTACTTAAGCTGTGGCCACGTCTTTCTCTGGGATTCTGCTTCCGCTAAGACAGTTGATTTCCATGTTGTTCTTGGTCTTCCAACCCGCCGTGCACCCTGAGGATTCCATTCAAAGGACTGCTTTGCAATTTCATCGTTTGGTTTCCTCAGTGTGTGACCAATCCAACGCCATTTACGCTTTCTTATGTCGACGTCCAGCCGCTCTTGACTTGTCCGGCGCCACAATTCCTCATTTGATATTATTTGTGGCCATCGAATCTTTAGGATGTGGCGAAGACAGCGATTCACAAAAGCCTGCAATTTCTTCGAAATGATAGACGTGACTTTCCAGGTTTCACAAGCATATAACAGCACGGATTTGACATTGGATTCGAAGAATCTCAACTTAGTGCGTAAGGAGATTTGACTTGATTTCCAGATTGGGGACAGAGTACCGAAGGCAGCACGAGCTTTATTTATTCTACTTTTAACCTTTAACGTCCAGATCCGTACCACCGTTTGCAGAGACAATACTGCCAAGGTAGTTGAACTGTTCGACTACTTCAACTGGCGTCTCCTGTAGAATAATACGCTGCTGTGTGGAGCGGCCTGTGAGCATTTTTTTTGTCTTATTGCTGTTTATTCTTAGACCACTCAACTCTCCCTTCACTTGCAGTGTTTGGCACATCCCGTTCAGCCCACTGATGTTATTTGCCAGTAGACATATGTCATCGGCATAGTCTAAATGACTGAGCCTTTCGAACGGTCTCCATTGAATGCCCTGTCGCTCAGCGACAATACGTCGTCCATCGCCAGCAGGAAGAGAATTGGCGATAGAACATCCCCTTGTCTCACACCCTGTTGCACTACGAAGGAGTCGGATAGCTGCCCATTGTGCAAAACAAAACACCTCGCGTTGTTGTAGGACTCTTTAATAATGGCAACAATTTTTGGTGGAATTCCTCTACCAAGCAACGATCTCCATATACATTCTTGGTTAACTCGATCAAAGGCCTTTTCAAAATCCACGAACATTAGGTAAAGCGGTGATTGAAATTCCATCGACTGCTCGAGGACGATACGCAGGGTGTTGATATGGTCGACACACGATCGACCACTTCGGAAGCCTCTTGAGTGTAGACTCGATTCTATCCTTTATTCTCTCGAGAATGATGGTTGCCATTAGTTTTGGGAAAACGGACAAAAAGGTGATACCATGCCAATTGTAGCAATTCTTTAAGTCGCCTTTCTTTGGCAACTTAACAATCACACCATCCTTCCAGTCCTTGGGATAGCTTCGTTTTCCCAAATGCTTTGTATCAGCGGATGTAAAATACTAGCCGCTGTTACGGGATCGGCTTTCAGGAATTAAGCTGGTATTCCGTCCATTCCAGCCGCCTTGTTGTTTTTGAGGAGATTTATTGATGTAAGGATTTCCGATTCTGACGGGGGTTCGATGTCAATACCCCTATAGGACCTGCGCATCTCGTTTAGTTGGGGCACTTCAGCACTCTGCTCAACTGAATCCTCATTTAGCAGGGCACAAAAATGGTCCTTCCATCTACGAAGCTGATCCTCAATTGATACCAAAAGTGTGCCATCCGCATCCATTACAGGATGATTGGTGTTGCCGATTATATCTTTGGCTATTTGGTACAATTCTCGGATATCCCCTCTATTGGCAGCGATTTCTACATTATCTGGCGAGTCCACTTGTCACGTCTCACACAGCGATAGACCATCTTATGTGCAATGCGGTACTCTCTTCGCAAGTCAGCCTTTCGTTGAACATCTGCTTCGGCATTTATTTGGATTTTCAACGATTTGCGAAGTTCGATCTTATCCCAGGTGTCTTGCGATATCAAAGAGTCTCTACGTGTCGTTCGCTTGGGTACAGTTTCGGATCCAGCATCCAAAAAAACACTTTTAATTTCACCCCACATCTCATCAATTGTTGAATGCTGGATTCCGTTTAATGACGAGGCTCTGTCGTTAAGGGTGGTGACATAGTTTCGACATAATGTTGGGGTCATTTAAAGCATTATTAATGAATTTTGAGCTCCTTGCTGCATCCTCCGCTGGTCTTTGTACGGTAGCAGTTCGTAGTTTGAGACTCATCAGAACCAAATGGTGGTCGCTTCCCACATCGGCATTTCTTATACTCCGGACATCACACATATAGACTTCCTCTATCGCTGCTGAATCATGATATGATCAATTTGATTTTCGGTTTGACCATCTGGATGCACCCAGGTAATTTTGTTGCACGTCTTATGCTTAAATACAGTCCCACCTATCACAAGACGATTCGCGTTACAAAAATCGACAAGCAAGTCACCATTTTCATTCCGTGACCCCAAGCCATTTCTTCCCATCACGCGTTCCAGTCCGTAATTGTCTGAACCGACTTGGGCATTGAGGTCTCCCATAACGACTATGATGTCGGCTCTTGGAACACTACTGTAAACCGAGTTAAGATGAGTGTAGAACGCAGTTTTGTCTTCCTCTGTCGCTTCATTTGTGGGGGCGTAGCACTGAATAATTGTGACGTTACGAATTTTTGAACGAAACCTTGCTGTCATTAATCACGCAGAAATGGGCGCCCATGAGATCAAACTACGCCTCGCTTCTTCGTTCAACATAATTCCGACACCATGCAGTCTTTGGCCACCCTCTCTTTCATCTTCTCCGGAATACAGCATTCTCGTCTGTCCAGTGTCTGATCTGTATTCAGCTCTTCCTCTCCACTTAGTTTCGCTTATGCCCAGGATACTGATCTTTAGGCGAAGCATTTCACCTGCTCGTATCTACCATCGCTGTACAAGGATCGAACGTTCCATGCTCCGATTTTCGTACGTATGCGGTAGCCAAAAGTAACATTTGCGCTTCTTGAAAGACTTCTTCTATTTGTCAACGATTCACTTATTATTATGGCGTCTTGATTGACGCTCGTACATGAAGATGCCGCACCCCCAAATCCGATGTGCGGTTTACTGCAGCTGACGCTACAGAAGGATTTTCTATAAAAAGATTACCTCTTGGGGACTCATTTCCATTTGTTGTCATAATTCATGTATTTGCATATATCCTTCCACCATGGTGTTTTCCGAGATATGATTAATAACATACATAAGCTCAGATTTGACAGGCACACCCGCCTTTTGTATGGTCAAACACATAACTGCTCGAGGCCGCCCACTATGGGAAAACAGACGCCTTTTGTAGCCGCCCAATATGGGTTACAGACGCTACCTGCTGCTGCCGTTGGCCTTTTACCAAAAAAAGCTCCTCCGCCACCAGACTATCATGCCGTTGACCGCCACCTGCAGTTCATCCGCCTTAAGGGGGCTTTTAACCATCCCGAGGACAAGTTTGTGCCCTGACCAGCATAGCTGGGTTGTCTGCTTATCCCGGCATCCATTCGGTCCCCCTGCACGTTAGCGTTACCCGCCCTCTACCACGCGGAGGTGTGCATAGGGATTTTCCTATCACTGAGCCTAGGGCCATATGGCGTCCTAGCACTCTCAAGTGCTTTTAGAGGGCAAATTCTTCTTCTTGGTTGCCATGACAAATTTAATATTTTTGGCGTGTTTGAAAGCTTTTTTAAAAATTCAAAAACCTTTTTTTGAAGATTAAGATATGCAATATTATTTGATCTTATTTGAAATTTGTATATTAGAAAAATAATCTAAATCCCTTTAGCCGATAATGAGAAAATTCAAAATAAAAAAAAAAAAAACGTTCTATGATAGGTACTATGTATTAATAGTTGCAAAGTGTAAAATTTTATAATTTTTGTAGTAGATCGTACTAATTTTTCTTAAAGGAAAACGTGTAATCAAAACCGTGGAAGTCTTTTTTGAGAAAAAATATTTTCCATAACGGTTTTTTAACTTTTGTGTGGAAGGAACCGTTATTTTTTCACAAATGTAAATTTTTTTCTAAAAATATTTTAGAAAGTACTAAAAAATTTTAAGTATCGAGTTTCAAAAAAATCGATCATTTCGTTTTCGAAATATTTGATGTTCAAAAAAAAATTGAAACATTTTTAAAAATCCAAAAAATATTTTTTTCGAAATTTTGGGACACAAAACTATTTATGGACGCAGTCATACCGTTTTGAAGAAAATCAAATATTAAAAAAAAATGGTTCTTTGGGAGGTACCATTAATAACCATTTTCGAAAAATGGTTTTCCAACCAAAGAAAGCCTTTGCTAAAATAAATATATTGAATTTTTTTTAAGAAAAGTTGTGGAGCCGTTTTTGAGAAAAATAAGATTTTGTAAAATTGCTTAGAATTATTATTGTATGACAGTTATTTTGGCTTCAAAGAAAAAAAGAAAAACAAAATATGTGAGGAGAATGGCCTTGAGATTTATTTCTTATGTGTTCTGTTAGCAATCAAGCCATTTAGAGGCATTGATGAAATTCAGAAGGCTATTAGCCGAAGTTCCAGAAAGTTCCTCTAGGTCGTCATAGAAATGATTTCCTAGATATTTCTTTCTTAAATGACAGAGTGCTGGGCAGTGGCAAAGGAAGTGTAAGGTATCGTCGTAAGGTCGGCATAATTTTTTGACCAACAAAAATAGTACCTTTTTATCTTTGTTCGAGCCCCATTCTAGGCAGCATTCTTTTCTACACTCTCCCAGCTTAACTGAACGCCACCCGTAATAAACACCTTGATCTCAATCCACTGTGCCAAATCTTTCCTATCCTCCTACTCTTTCTAACTAGTGCCGTGCAATTCAGGTTGCATTTAAAAGACCTTAGGGTCTTACAGGCATATAGTTAAAATTATTATATTATTATTATTATTTTTATTGATAGCCAGCTTATTGAAATATTTTGGAAAACAGTCTTTGTGTGTATGCTCCCAACTGATTAAACGAATCTTTGGCATTGAAAGACAAATTAATCTGTAAGGTTTGGTAAAAAATTAGCCCAAAAACTACAATTTGAGGGAAACACAAACTTAACGTAAAAAAAAGTAAGTATACGCCTGAGTGTCCATTTATTTTTGTTACTTGGTAAGAAATCCCTCGTCAATTTTCGTTCAGTGCTATTTATTTTCCACATATTTATAGAGCTTTAACCATATATCCTCAACAGATTGTAGGAACAAGAACTTGATTTTTTTAAAAGGTGGAGGTGGAGTATCGGTTTGTAAATGCAGTAGCTATTTGAAGGTTTTTCTCATTCAGATGCTTAACCTTCCGCGCCCTACAGTCTGAATTACTAAAAACAAAATAATATGCAAATTGTTTTTAGTATTCTTTTATATTGCATTATTTTTCTTTTACCAAACCTAGCCAATATTTGTACACTTTATAAATGTTACAAGAATATGTATCTACAATGTGCACACTATGCAGGTGGTCTCTTTGTTTTTCTATATTTTTTTTTTCATAATCCAATTTACTAACAAAAATGTTGATGGTATCGGTGAAGAAAGAAAACCAATATTAAGTTTGAGCACAGAGTTACCAGAGGTTCTTAAAGTTATAGAATCCAATCGTCCCTGATTTTAAAGCTCTAAAAGTCATCAAATTGCTTTGCGAGTTGATTCCTTTTTTGAAAATTGTCAAGTCAAAATGTATACAAATAGTATCTGTTTAGTCTGAATACATTTTAAAACCCTATGCTGGCAACTCTTTAAATGAATGTTCTCTACCAGATATGAATGAATTCTCTAAAATTCAGTTCTAGGTACCTACTTTCGCCGGTCTTTTCATATCGCAAAAGGATTTCAGCAAAACAATTGCACCACATCCCTTGAAGATAACTTTCTTTCTTCGAATTTTTAGCCACAGTATGGTGAAGATATGAAATTCAAGATACTACAGAGAAACACAAAGCATACTGCGAACCATTAAATAAAATTTTCCTTAATCCAACCAACTACAACACTTCAACGCACACACTTCTACTCTACTTCAAAAGGATATTGCAACCGAAATGATAGTGAACAAAAAATTATATCCTTTTTCCTGTACCTAGTATAGAGTCTTCGTTGTCGTCCTTGTTGATTTCGTTGTTCTCTCTCACAGTAGTAGTTGAGGATTTTCCAAAAAAAAACTTATTTTTATTTTTTTGAAAAATTCAATTTATCTGCCTTATGGTCTCACAAAAGAACTGTGATATTCTAGCTACCGTGGTGGCACGGGTGCATTGGTTGCCATTTTGTCGAAACATTTAAGGTGGTTCTTCCAAAATGTGTGTGTATTTCTAGTTGGAAAAGCTAAATTGTGAATTTTTTTATATTTCTATTGTCAATTGACTTTGTTAGATGTTCTAAGGTAGTGAAGTTTTCTATTCGTAATGCTACAGGTCGTTAAAATTTTCGGGAAATATTTGTTGTTTGAAAAAAGTACTTTACCTTTAATATTCCAAGGACTTGGCGAAGTAAGAATAGATCCCAGTTGTTGGCATTTAATGACCCTTATTGGAAATAAAAAAGATAATATTGGTTGAGGAAAATGAAACATCGTCAAGAACAAGGAATTTATAAATAATTGATCTCAAAATAAAATGGTGTACTTAGATCACGCATTACGTCCAGAATTAAGTAGCTTCTCGTCTTTTTATGTGTATTATGTATTGGAAATTCAGAAATAAAAGTATCACGCCAATAGCTGCTTTGGTTTGATTTGCGTATAAATGGGAGTCCTGTTTATTTGAAGGGATCACATTAGCGACCATTTAATTAATTGTTGAACATAATATCCAGCCTGCTTCGATACTGGATACTTACTTCCCATCATATGCATTGCCTACAACTATACAATACATTTCTCCAAAATTGTCCTACCTTCAGGGTAATTAAAAATACACTTGGGCATATTCGACTCCCACCGTGGCTAGAAACCACCCAAGCCCCACATCCTTCCAAAAACACAACCGAATTTGATTACTTAGTATTTTTAAACTTGCTGCGTTTTATTTTTTTTTTTTAACAAAGTCCAAACGAAACAAATTTTGTTTGCATCATAAATCCTTTCCATGGTACCTACACAAGTTTTTAGCCAGATAAAAATCGATGAGAATCTTTTTTAAGTATCGATTGGCAAATTGTCACCTATTTTGTATTCTTCTCCAAGCAAATAATAATGTCAACAGCACATGCCACGTGTATTTATTGGAGAACCCCATATTGTATATTTCTAAGTTCCTTTTTCCAAACTTAAGGATCAGATAATAGCATCATGCTCTCCTAGCAGTTTCAAATCATCTGAACAATATGAGGAAGTAAGCTGAACACTTTATTTTGGCGTCGAACTAGTTTCTTAACTTTTCGTTGTTTTCCAGTCGAAAATTTATTTCTCCTGTGTTGTTGTCTTACAATTGACATTTTTTTTTTTGATAAAAATACAATTACCCATAGTAATTGTCGTATCCATTGAAGTCATTCATGTTATTTTTTGTTGTCCTACTAAAAAAAAAGGAACAATAGGAATGAACACAATAACACCACAACACATCACTGGAAGTACATAACGCTGGCTTGGTGATAAAAGTCGAAATTGTTTTGTTTTTCTTTTAAACAAAAATAAAAATGTGTTCGTAGGAAACTTGAATGCTAAGGTTGGCGCCACCTCGAAAAATTCTAGGGAATGTATCTCGTCAGAAAGGAATATAAAGCCTTTAAATTGGCAAGAAGCCAAAGTTTGTTTTAACTGATTGCCTATATTAGGGCTTAATGAATTGCAGCATAAACTTGTGAATAAATTGATTTACAAATGAAAAATAAAAATGTATGTCAATACCAAGCCAAATATAAAAAAGTATCATTGTTCTTTCGTAAAAGAAGTACAAAAAAGTCTTTAAATGGTTTTAAGTAGGTATAGGCTAGGTGTATGTAAACATAGTATAATTTCGGTAAGTTTATAAACATTGTCTAAGCTATTGCTAACAAAACAGAAGTTTATATAATTGAAACTTTATCAGGAAAGGTTTAAGCAACAGCTTAAACAATATCTATGAATGCCAAATTATGTAAAAAGAATGAAAACGAATTCACAATTTTTCTCATCTATTCCTTTAACTTTAACTTTAACTTTAACTTTAACCTTAACTTTAACTTTAACTTTAACTTTAACTTTAACTTTAACTTTAACTTTAACTTTAACTTTAACTTTAACTTTAACTTTAACTTTAACTTTAACTTTAACTTTAACTTTAACTTTAACTTTAACTTTAACTTTAACTTTAACTTTAACTTTAACTTTAACTTTAACTTTAACTTTAACTTTAACTTTAACTTTAACTTTAACTTTAACTTTAACTTTAACTTTAACTTTAACTTTAACTTTAACTTTAACTTTAACTTTAACTTTAACTTTAACTTTAACTTTAACTTTAACTTTAACTTTAACTTTAACTTTAACTTTAACTTTAACTTTAACTTTAACTTTAACTTTAACTTTAACTTTAACTTTAACTTTAACTTTAACTTTAACTTTAACTTTAACTTTAACTTTAACTTTAACTTTAACTTTAACTTTAACTTTAACTTTAACTTTAACTTTAACTTTAACTTTAACTTTAACTTTAACTTTAACTTTAACTTTAACTTTAACTTTAACTTTAACTTTAACTTTAACTTTAACTTTAACTTTAACTTTAACTTTAACTTTAACTTTAACTTTAACTTTAACTTTAACTTTAACTTTAACTTTAACTTTAACTTTAACTTTAACTTTAACTTTAACTTTAACTTTAACTTTAACTTTAACTTTAACTTTAACTTTAACTTTAACTTTAACTTTAACTTTAACTTTAACTTTAACTTTAACTTTAACTTTAACTTTAACTTTAACTTTAACTTTAACTTTAACTTTAACTTTAACTTTAACTTTAACTTTAACTTTAACTTTAACTTTAACTTTAACTTTAACTTTAACTTTAACTTTAACTTTAACTTTAACTTTAACTTTAACTTTAACTTTAACTTTAACTTTAACTTTAACTTTAACTTTAACTTTAACTTTAACTTTAACTTTAACTTTAACTTTAACTTTAACTTTAACCCCCACCCTCCCCCTTTATACCCACACCCACTTACTGGTTTTGCCCAACCTCTGCGGAATATTTTTTGTTAAATCTTACGCTTTTGAACCAAGCAACAGGAAAATGTATTTTTTTTAAGATTTAGAACAGGGAAGCCCTGAGGGAGGGGATATGTCAATTGGATATTTTAGTCTTTTTGAAAAAGCAAAATCTTTCTCAGGGGGGGAGATGGTGTTTTTCCCCCACACATTTTTTTCTTATAATGATCTCAGATATCATTCCCCAAAAAATGGAGCAAGAAAATGACCATTTAAATGACCACTTTTGACCATCCTTTCATTTTTTTTGACCACCCACATTTTTCGAGAAAATCGGTTTTGAAAAATGGTGTGCCAAAACAACGCTGGGCTTAAAAAATCTATTTTTCAAATTTGATTAATGTTTTCGATAAGTAGTTTTAGTTTTAAATAATTAATCAAAAACATGGAATGGTTTTCATAAAACAACTTTGGCAGCACTTAAATAAAAATGAACTTTAATTCGTTTCAATGGAAATACAGATTCATCAGGAATCATCGATTTGGATAAATTTTTTTTGTATGCAAAGATTGGAAGTTACCCTGAAGTCGATCGGTTAATTCTGTGGGAATTTACATATCTATGTCATTGTGCCAGAGTCTCTGTCAGTTGAAGTTGATATTTATTTTTTGAGTGTTAAAAAGAATTCCCATGTAAATATTGCAAGTCAAAATATTAAATCTGTTTAAAATGAATTTCTTTGCTCCTTCAAACTTGATCAATTTCACATCAGATATTGTCATTTGGGTATTTGACTTTGTTTATAATTCTGGAATTCCTAATCTAGAATATGGAGAAGCATCACCTCGAAGACTTCAAATCAAATCTAATGATCAATTATTGGTTGCTGATTCAAATTTATATTCGGAAATTGATGAAAACACAAAAAATGGCTCCACACAAAAAGCTGACCAAATCGAATCGAATGCAAAAAAACAATCTTGCTGTGCAAGTTTCGGTGACTGTGTTTGCCTTTGCATCAATGATTGTTTTTTTTAAGTTAAACATTTATTTTTTTTGTCAGTTTTTAATTAAAAACAAAAAAATTATCTGCTTTGTAAATTATTAATTAATATTCTGTTTATCATTATAAAAAAAAAAAAAAAAAAAAATCAATTCAAATGAAACATAGAATTAGATTATGTTATTACATAGGTACATATTTGATAACAAACAATAATACTCTCATGTGTATTAGCATTTATCATTAATTAATTTAAAAATAATTCAAATAAAAAATATGATATCAAAATAACTGTTGAATACTTTTTTTGTTTATATCTCAAATGGATTTCCTGTGTAAACCGAAAATTGATATATGCAGTAAGCAAAATATAAAAAAAAAAAAATAAACAAATTCGTTAGTGTTTTGCTCATGCATAGGTATGTATCCCAAAGGCAAATGTAGATTATTTGTTTTGATAATAATTTGTAATAAAAAAAAAAAACTTAAGCTGGGATATGATGTTGGGCAAGCTTTTCTAGTGTTAATATTTTAAATTTTGGTAGTTTGAACTTTCATTTTATTTTCTCTAATGACATGAGCTGTTTTTTTCAGGAATAAAGCTGAAGAGAAGGTTAACGTTTGAAATTTTAATGGTAAAATTCATAGAGAGCGGCTTTCGGAAGATGAAAAACCTATCGAAGCATTCCCACAAAACTATATTTTGGTGGGTTGCTTTGCTGATAGCTATATAAAAGTGAGTAATACAGGGATAAGGGAAAGGCTGGCATCTTGAAAAAGAAGGTGATTTTGTTAATATATGTAGAGTGTTGTATTTTAAGTTTGTGAAAATTTTATTTAACTGCAAAATAACCACAGAATAATTTTTCAAACTGTAAATTTATCTCAAAAATTATGAGTTCGATTGTTGTATCCGTGTTGAAAATTTTCAAAATATATTTTCTATTTAAAATTTTTTTTTTTTGAAAACCCAATACATAATGTATTTCAAAAATGACACGTTCCATTTAAACCTACAACCTAACAGGTATTTAACACTTTTAAGATTACTAAAAAAAATCTTGTTCTTGCAAAAAGTATGGAAAGTCTTATTTTTATCAAAAATTGTTCATACGATTTTAATAAGCAAAAATCTCGTTTTTCATAATCTCACAAGTTCCGCTAGATAAAAACTTTCAAATTAAAATCACACAAATTCAATTGAATTGCAACAAATATATTTCCACCTTTTGCATTCTTTCCAATATTCTCCCAGCTTAACTACCGAATTTAATGCGAAAATAAACACCGTGATCTCAATTCACTGTGTCAAATCTTTCCTATCCTCCTTCTCTCACCTAATGCAAAACAAAATCTAAGGTTTTACAGGCATAAATATTTATATATTAAAAAAAAAAAAAACAATTTCGCAAATTCAAGTCTTGCGAGATTCCCTTCTGGAAAATAAATTAAGTGCCTTGCCTTATTTATTTATCAGAATTTGTGTTTCTTTATTAATCATATTTTTTACTGTTAGTTCTGTCATTAAAGCTTTCTGATTGGTTAAAAATGGCTAAGACCTGAATTTTGGTACATAGCCTCCTCAAGGCATTCCAAGGAAACTGTGAAAAGTACCCATCCCTTTGAGCACCGCTAACAATTTTACAGAGGCCCCAAACGGGTTTTAAGGAATATATTCCAAACTCTAACAGAAAAAATGTCAAAGTCTAGGGTGTAACTAAAAAAAATTCCTAAAAATAATGTTAAATAATTTTTTCATAAGAGTAACCGTTTACATAATTCAATCGGCATAGTAATGGATTTTATGCTTGGATGTGTTTTTTTGCGTGGTTTCTCCCACGAAGATTCGAAAAAAGTTCTAACAAATATAACAGGGCTTTATTTAAGGGTTTTAAGACAGACACATTTTTGTAAAGCAAAAAATCTGTTCTTTAATCTGAATTTTAATTTGAATTTGAATTTGAATTTGAATTTGAATTTGAATTTGAATTTTAATTTTAATTTTAATTTTAATTTTAATTTTAATTTTAATTTTAATTTTAATTTTAATTTTAATTTTAATTTTAATTTTAATTTTAATTTTAATTTTAATTTTAATTTTAATTTTAATTTTAATTTTAATTTTAATTTTAATTTTAATTTTAATTTTAATTTTAATTTTAATTTTAATTTTAATTTTAATTTTAATTTTAATTTTAATTTTAATTTTAATTTTAATTTTAATTTTTATTTTAATTTTTATTTTTATTTTAAATAAAGTTGTTTGATTAAATCTAAAAAAAGAATTTAATTTTTTTTAATTAAATGTAATTAATAACTTTTGAGTAGGGTAAAGCGGGGCTAGTTGGACCACGGGGCAAGTTGGACCACGCGAATAACTCAGAAGCCACAAGAGCTAAATGAAGATGATCATACACGAATGAAGCATTGTTACTAAATCATACGTGCTAAACTGGTTTAAGGTGGATTTCTTCTGCCAAAGGAGAACCACACGCTAATATGTGTTTTTTGGGTACAAAAGTAAAAAAATCGAATTTGTTTCTTTTTGTGTTATCGTGATGAAAACATGGGATTTTTTTAACAAAGTAATACTAATTTTGTGAGTTCTGTTATTGAATATTTGCATTTCATTTTTGAAATTGAAGAATTCTAAGTGTTGTTTGCAAAGTGACGGAATATATTCATCAAGCAAGGTGTGGGGTAAGTTGGACCAGGCGGACCAACTTGCCCCGCTGAAGTAAAAATAGATGTTTTATATTGGAAAATAGTATGAAAATTTTTTAACAGATAAAGTTCCAAAGAGGAAGAAGAATGTTATGGCTGTATGTTATTATCGATGTGTATGGAAGCATATTCTGAGACTTAACCCGACGAGGAGTGGGTGCAATGCCAGTCTTGCTGAAATCAGGCCCATACAAGATTCTCTATTACTGTTCATGGTGCTATGGGGTCATTTACAAAATCTTATGTTAGGCTTTGAATTAAGTTATAGTTTGGGATCAAATTAAATTCAAACTAACAGTGCTTTTGACCTTAATAAAGCTCCTTTATACACTTTTTAGGCTTTGGTCCAACTTACCCCACCAACTGGTCCAACTGTCCCCGCTAGTGGGGCAAGTTGGACCACTTGGACTTTGTGCACTTAAAGTAATCTTATTCTTCTGCTATAAAATATTTAAAATCTTATCAAACTTATTTAAGAAGCCGAAGTTACATTCCTTCCATTAATTCCATTTTCATTGTTATGTAAGGAATAGGTAAAAAGCTATGAGACTTCAAGTAAAAAGTGGTCCAACTAGCCCCGTTCTAGCCTAGATGAGAACCAAAACTCGTCATATCCACTTTTATCAAAAATTGAGACTTTGGTGCAGATTTGTTAAGCTGGGCATATTGAAAAGTTTTTAAAGAAAATTTGGCAGCCTAACCCCTCTTAACTTCTTCAATATTGATGTCAAACATCGTAATTGTCTCCAAAACTCTCCATATCCACAGTGAAATTTGCATCAAAACTTTCCATATCCATTATATGCAGTAGGTTTGGTTTCAAAACTCTTCTTATCCATCGTAGGCAATTGGTAACGTCATTTAAGAAGGAAATAAAACATTTTTGGCTTTTTATTGTAAAAATTTTTAAATGGGTCATTGAAGATTGGAAAGTAGTGTAGTGCTGTTAAAATTAGATGGTGCAATTGATAGAGGGGGAATAGGTGTGGTAACTGGCCATATCAAATCATTTGCAGCAAAACTCTTCATATCCAAATTTAATTGTTAAATATCTTTTAAACGGAACTTCCAATATTTGTTTGCTCTCAATCATAACATATACATTTGAAAATCTTTTATTATACAAAATAAAATATTTTCTAACATCTACCATTTAGCTTAAATTAGTTTTTATTCATTTTGCACAAAATGAAAACTCATTTGTTGTTCTGTTTTGACTATATATAAATTAATAAGAGCATTGAATTTGAAAACAAAAAAGTACTTTATTACGTAATAATAAGTTGGAAGTTTTCTTTTAAATTTCTTTTTTCAAAATTTTGAGTTTGAATATAAATTTTTGAAAAACTATTCACCCAACACTCCTTTTTTTTAAATAAAACAGAAGAAGAGGTTTTTGGCCTTACAAAAAGTTATAGTATGGCATTGTAAGTGTTACAGTTTTTTTTTTAAATGTGCTTCTGTTTTAAGTCATTTTTTTAGAAAATTGCCCTCCTGGCTAAACTGGGGAAAATAGAACCACCTACCAATACTATTTTTATTTGCGATATAAAAGAACTATACTATATGACAAGTTATGCATTCGTAAGAAAAATCTAACTCGAGATTTTGATCAGACTTGTCAATACAATGATAGAGAAGACGAAAAAAGTGGGTTTCAGACTCAAAATTCTGTCTGTCTGCCTGTCCCTTGAGCTACAGCCTAAATGGCTAAATCGATTTTCTTCAAACGTTTTTTGGTCATTCTCACAGGTATTATTCATTTTTTTAGAACCAAAAATAACGGTACTTGTCATACAATTTTTTTTTAGCAATTTTACAATTTTTATTTTTCTCAAAAACGCCTCCACAACTTTCCTTATTAAAAATTCAAATAGTTTCTTTCAGTAAATGCTACCGTTGGATAAGAAACCATTTTTCAAAAACTGGTTATTAACTAATGGTGCCTCCCAAAGAAATTTTTTTTTAATTTTCGATTTTCTTCAAAACAGTAAAACTGATTTCAATATTTTTTGTACAGAAAAAATATAAATAGTATTGTGTACCAACATTTTGAGTAAATGTTTTTTCAATTTTTAAAAAATGTTTCAAATTTAATTTTTGAAAATGAAATATTTCGAAAACGACACAATCGTTTGTTTTGAAACTCGATACTTTAGAGTTTTTTAATACATACTCTATAAAATATATTAAGACAAAATTTTACTTTTATGCAAAAATAACGGTACCTTCCATACAAAAGTTAAAAAACCGTCAAGTACACTACTTTTTTTTCTCAAAAATGGCTCCTAAGATTTTCATTGAACTTTTTCCGTATGCTTAAAATAGTGTGAATAACTACAAAAAAATTATAAAACCTTACACTTAGCAACTATAAGTATATAGTATGTACATAGGTTACTCTCATAGAATGTTTTTTTTTTATTTTGAATTTTCTCATTATCGAACGGATTTTGGTTAGTTTTTTTTTATATACAAATTTCAAATAAGTTTAAATAATCTTGCATATCAAAATTTTCAAAAAAGAAATTTTTAAACTAAAAAAAAGTTTCAATTTATTTTTTTGAAAATTCGATATCAACGGGTTGACAATTTTTCTTTAT
This sequence comes from Dasysyrphus tricinctus, assembly GCA_963921185.1. Taxonomy (NCBI): domain Eukaryota; kingdom Metazoa; phylum Arthropoda; class Insecta; order Diptera; family Syrphidae; genus Dasysyrphus; species Dasysyrphus tricinctus. Next base: position 77,422,254 of record OY992533.1, read on the forward strand.
TTTATTTTTATAAGCAAATAAATAAATACTAAAGATTTGCATACCAAAATGTTTCCTTAAAAATATTTTAAGAATTCGATACATAAAAAATTAATTTTTTAAAAAACTGCTCGAACGATATAATTTTTTTTTCAATGCAATCATATACAATAAAGAATTAAAATAATGTTCTTTTTTCACCTCTAGCTATCAAAGAGGTTGTTTAAGATAAATTAAATATCGTATTTTATGTTTTTAAACATTTTTCTCTCATATTTTCCATGTCTTACAATTTTTTAAAAATCATTGCCTCTTGAACATAAGAACATGAAGGTATGTGTTTATTTTTTCGTTAAAGTTCTTTAGTCATCCATTAATTATTTTCTAACTTAACAATATAGCTACAGAAGCTTAAATTAATTCTTAAAAATTCTACTTCCAACAAGTAAAATCTTATTTAACGAATTTTATTTGCATGATAAATTCTATTGAATAAAATTTTGTTTGATAAAAATTCTTTTGAATATGTTTCACAAATTCAAAGGGAAGTGATTCCATGAAAATCTCATCAACTGTCAATTTAATTTTGTACGAGTATCTGCTTCAATTTCATCTATTTTCCAATTCCGAGAATTTAGTATTTTCATCTTCTATGTAAATTCTGATTGACTTTTTTTATTGTATTATACTTGCTAAAATATTTTTCTCTGAAATATTAATTGACGTTAAAATGACGTTTGCACAAAATGAAGTTACTTTTCCACAAATCTTCACAGGGATAAAAATTCTCCTTATCAAAGTTATCGATGTTGGTTCAGTGAGAAAGATATAAAAAGATTGAATTTGAATAGTATATGTAGAAATTGATATAATCTGATTACAAAAAAAAATTTTTGCGATTTTCATTGCTTGTGGGTAAAAGAAAAAATAAGAGGTCTTTAATAAGATCTTAATTTTGAAGAGCTATTTATAATCAAATTCAATCGAAAACATTTATGTTTATATCAATAGTTTATTATCACCTTGATATGCAAGTCAACTTATATTTTATTATATCATATACCTAGTTCTCGAATAAAATAAGCATAATGTAGTTTAAGACGAAGGCTGACAACTAATTAATGATTTTCTCAAAGATGATTGGAGGTATTTAGAAGATTCAAAAGGAATATCGAGGTAAAATGTTTATATACTTCAGAATGAATATAAAAATTAATTTGAAAAAGTTACCTCGAGAAATAATATAACCCCAAATTTGCATCAAAAACGCATTTTTTTTAGCAATTTCTAGGCTAGATTCGAACTCAGTGCATCAAAGACCACCAGAAAAGTTTATCTTGGTTCATGTTAAAGACAAAAATTCAAATTTTGTCACGCAAAGTAGTAAATTAGTGTTTTCTGGTGGATTTTCGGAAATAGTAAACACATGTCAATTTGCAACTATCACTTGAGTCTAAATGGTTTGTCTCAGAAAAAACGTGAAACAGAGATTTGTTGGAAATTGCTTATACTTTCAATTGTAACTTGATGTAATTCACGAATAAGTTATAGTTTTCGAGATATAAGTAAAAAACTCGAAAAAAATGCATTTTTGCTTATTTTTTTGCATTTTTTTCCATGTTGCGTCTCTAAATTTTGTTCAGAAACCTCTGATTTTGATTCAGAGCCCCCAAAAACATAAAGTAAGGAACGAATCAAAACTACCCCAAAATTTGCTCGAAAAGAGCCCTTTTGAGCACAAATTGACAAGACTATTATCATTATTCATTAACATAATACTACAATATTGTCCCCGAATAATTACATGCTAAAATATGGAAATCTATCGAACACATTTTTGTACAATAATTGCCCAGTTGATACCTATTATTTCATCATCATCATCAAGTCCTGTAACCCCGATTGGGGCATAGGGCACCAACAAATCGTTTCCATCCTTCACGATCTGCAGATAGATATTTTAACTGTGCCAACGTCTTTCTCTGGGAGTCTGCTTCTGCTAGAACTGTTGATTTCCATGTTGTTCCTGGTCTTCCAACCCGCCGTGCACCCTGAGGATTCCATTCAAAGGACTGCTTTGCAGTTTCATCGTTTGGTTTCCTCAGTGTGTGACCACTCCAACGCCACGTCCAGCTGCTCTAGACTTGTCCTGCGCCACAATTCCTCATTTGATATTATTTGTGGCCAGCGAATCTTAAGGATGTGGCGAAGACAGCGATTCACAAAAGCCTGCAATTTCTTCGAAATGGTACACGTGACTTTCCAGGTTTCACAAGCATATAACAACACCGATTTGACATTGGATTCGAAGAATCTCAACTTAGTGCGTAAGGAGATTTGACTGGATTTCCAAATTGGGGACAGAGTACCGAAGGCAGCATGAACTTTATTTATTCTACTTTTAACGTCCAGATACGTACCACCGTTTGCAGAAACAATAATGCCAAGGTAGTTAAAATGTTCGACTTCTTCAACTGGCGTCTCCTGTACACTGAGAAAAATATTAAACATATTCGTATTTAAATCAAACTCAAACACATATGATTTGGCATGGAAGCGATTTCTATTTAATTTAAATAGAAACGTATTAACTCATCGTTGAAACGATTTGAACATGATTTTGTTCAAATTAACTATGCTTTCTATTTAACATAAGGATATTTCTGTTTGTTCTAATTAACTTCATTTGATGTTGTTTCAAATAGAATCATACTAATTTTTTTGAATATATCCGTGTTTGAGTCAATTATGTTTTCTGCTTAAAACAAATTATTTCAATGTTAGTTTTTCCAAATAGATGCTAGATCCTTTGAATTTAATACGAATTTATGCTATTTGTTATTATGGGAGCGTTTCCTTTAGCTATAATACATGGTACACACATACATATCGTGTCGGCTCAAAGTTAAAACTCACTTACTAACAAATTATATTTTTTAAAGAAATTAGATTGATGCTAAAAAGCCACTTTTCGCAAATTTTAAATTAAGTTCCTGGGCATAGCTTTCAATGTCTATAAAAACTTTGCAAAATTATACACTGTTTGAACTGAGTTTTATTGAATTTTAGTGTTTTTGTGAGTTTTACCTTTGGACCGACTATACTACGGTGGTGGCACTAATTTTGGAACTATTTGAATATCTTTCATGACCGATGGTCTCGATGGATTCTTTTGCAATTATTTTACACCAAGTGCCTGTAAGAATCATAAGACAGTTACAGTTATGTTTTGTATTCCTTTGAGTTCAATTCAAATTGATTCGAGTTTAAATTAAACATTTCTGTTCAATCCCTAAATCTTCTTAATATTTAAAGTGAATTTATATTTGAATCAAACTCGTGCATGTTAATTGTATGTTAAACATTTTTAAGTGAGTAAAATAATTTAACAGGTCTTTTAAAAATCAAACTCAAGTAGGCTTAAATGCATGTAAAAAGTAACGTGTAGCTTCAAATGTAATAATTAAACATGATTTACTTTGATTTAAATAGATTTTACCCAAAATAATAGTATTTTTGAATCTGAATAGATAAGAGGTAGATTTAAATTGAATTCTATTTGTACTAATTTAAACATATAGTTAAACATGCTTCTGTTTAAATAACTCATAGTTCAGTTTTCTCAGTGTAGAATAATATGCTGCCTGTGAGCATTATTTTTGTCTTTTTGCTGTTTATTCTTATGGCCTTTTTAATTGGCAATCCGGAACAGCGATTCGATACGTGTGAACGCTTCTCATTTCGATTCTGAAATCAAATTCAGAACAATTTTCTGTTCTTTTCAGAACTAGAACTGTCATTCTGTCCCCAATCGAAAAGGCCATTAGACCACTCGACTCTCCCTTCACTTGCAGTGTCTGGCACATCCCGTTCAGCCCACTGATGTCATTTGTCAGTAGACATACATATGTCATCGGCATAGTCTAATCTAAATGACTGAGCCTTTCGAACGGTCTCCATTGAATGCCCTGTCGCTCAGCTGTACCAACACTAGCCGTCAATACGTCGTCCATCGCCAGCAGGAAGAGAATTGGCGATACAACATCCCCTTGTCTCACACCCTGTTGCACTACGAAGGAGTCGGATAGCTGTCCATTGTGCAAAACAAAACACCTTGCGTTGTTGTAGGACTCTTTAATAATGGCAACTATTTTTGGTGGAATTCCTCTACCAAGCAACGATCTCTATATACATTCTCGGTAAATCAAAGGCCTTCTCAAAATCCACGAACATGAGGTAAAGCGGTGATTGAAATTCCATCGACTGCTCGAGGAACGAGGACGATACCCCGGGTGTTGATATGGTCGACACACGATCGACCACTGCGGAAGCCTCTTGAGTGTTGACTCGATTCTATCCTTTATTCTCTCGGGAATGATGGTTGCCATTAGTTTTGGGAAAACGGACAAAACGGTGATACCATGCCAATTGTTGCAATTCTTTAAGTCGCCTTTCTTTGGCAACTTAACAATCACACCATCCTTCCAGTCCCTGGAATAGCTTTCGTTTTCCCAAATGCTTTGTATCAGCGGATGTAAAATACTCGCCGCTGTTACGGGATCGGCTTTCAGGAATTCAGCTGGTACTCCGTCCAGTCCAGCTGCCTTTATGTTTTTGAGGAGATTTATTGATAATTACATATAAAAATATGGTACTACTATCGAACACATTTTTGTACAAAAATTACAGTGTTGATAGATAGGTATCTTACCTATTAATTATTTGCCGGAAGAAATTAATGAAAAACGTTACAGTGTTTGGGTGAACTTTTACATCTATGAACCCGACATGTTTATTTCCATTAAAATTCTTTTTGTTCTGTTTTTTGAGACTTTTTAGCATAACAGAATTGGATGCATGTTTTACCAAAAAATAGATGTTAATTCCCCTACTCGGAGTGTAGGTATGCATCTTTTTTATTCAAAAACTGAAAGACAGAAAAACTAAAAAATCAGTTTTTCATTTAATAACCATATATACATAACCTCTATAATGTACTTATTTTCCTAAATATTGATTGTAGAATTGCTTACACTTTATATTGATTCTTCTGATAGTTAACTGTTTAAGGCCCATTTGCTGATACGAAACTTAAATAATTTAAGTACATAAGCGCTTATGTGACAGTTTACGCAGAGAAAAAAGTAGAACATAAGCTTTTAAGTAGAACATATGTAAATGCTTAATATCGTATCAGCAAACGGGTCTAAGTTAGGAAAATAAACAAACACTTGTCTCAAAATCAATAAAAAAATAAAAAATTAACCTAGTTCATAAACTTTTTTTAAGATATTTGTCATTCTCATATAATTTAAAGACGTAATCCGAAATAAAGATACATATGTAGTCTTTTTTGTAGAACGAAAAATTGCTGATTTGTTTATATCTAAAAAGGGCTTTTAAAGAATCTTAATTCCAAATATTCGGTGAACACGCAATTTGATTTTTATCTCCTAAGTCATTGATGTAAGCATGGAAGTGCTTAAGCAAATGTATTATATTACAGTAAACAATTATTATTATTAGGTTGGAGTCAGTTGCTTTCCAAAAAAAACAATGTTGACCGAGTTGGGAAAGTGATCGATCGGATTGGTATTATAAGGCTTTAGCTTTGGACTGCAATGTTGTATTCCTAAAAAATCGAAAACGTGAAACAAAAACAGAAAGCATGTTATTTAGTACACGCAGCCGAAGTAGAACTTCTTTGCCAATATGAATTTTGAATCTCTGTTTGTAATAGCTAATGATAATGAATAATAGCCTATTGCCTATTGAAGAGACCTTTTAAAACGGAACAATTACGTACAAAGATTTTTTTATACACTTCAGATTCTTTGTTGTAGTGAGCTTAGAGCAAGCTGCAAACCTACAATCAGAGGCTCATCATAAGTGCATGTGTTAGTGGTTAGTAAAATAATGCGAGCTAACACATGCATTAGAATAAATTAATACATTTACAAAGCAAAACAAATAAATATAATTAAACAATACATAAACAATTAAAATATTTAAATTAGATATAATCAAAAACTAAGAAACAATCACGAAAGTGGAGCACTGGTTCGAACCATCAATTTGACCATTTAAAAGTTGGTAAAGAAATATTAGATCATTATTAACCCTCATTTGATATAAGGTTTGAACCTGCAGTAGCTGGATCCTATGTTCATAAGGTGGAAGGTTGAATGGATCGGCCCAAGGAAGATCTTTCAGAGCAAAACGAATAAAGTTATTTTGTATTGCTTCAATACTATTTTTATGAATTTCATAAAAGGGTGACCATACTTACTTGAGAGGCGTACTCTAGGTGAGATCGTATACATAACAATTGTATAAGGAAAGAGTAACGTACAGATCGTCAAATTCCTTTGCCCAACGTTCTATAAACCCAAGCATTGAGCTTGCTTTATTAACAATGTAGTTAATGAGTTCAGTGAATTCCAGTAGACAGGAAAATTATGATGGAGACGTTGGAGGAAAGAGGAGTGAGAGAGGGGCTCAGGGAAAGAGTAGGGGAGGTCTACGAAGAAACAACGAGTAGAGTGAAATCGGCAGGAGTGATGGGGGAAACATTTTGGACGGGAAAAAGGGTAAGGCAGGGGTACCCGATGAGCCCAATACTGTTCAACTTGTTGACGGCGGATATCGAAGAAGAACTGGGCAAAGGGAGCTAGGGAGGGGTAAAAGTGAGAGAAAAAAGAATTATCTCGCTGGCATACGCAGACGATGTGGTGGTAATGGCAACAAATGAAGAAGAGATGCAAAGCATGATAAGAAGACTGGAGAAGTAATTCGAGAGGAAAAGACTGGAAATAAATGTGGGAAAAACGAAAGTGATGAGGTTCAGGAAAGGAGGAGGGAGGAACACAACATTAAACTGGAGATGGAGGAGAAAGAAGATCGAAGAAGTAAAAGAATTTAAATACTTGGGGTATGTGTTCAAAAAGAATGGAGGGCAGGAAGCACATATAAAGGACAGAATAAAAAAGGCACCAGCGGCCATGAAGAAAGCATGGGGGATCGGAAGGAGGAAATTTGAGAAGGATTGGGAGAGGAAGATGTGGCTTTTCGACACTCTGGTGTGGACGGTGATGGGATATGTGGCGGAAGTATGGGGATGGGAGGAGAAACAAGAAATGGAAAGGTTGCAAGAAAGGTACCTCAAGTGGACGCTAGGGGTAGAATGACAAACTCCAGGGTACATGGTAAGAGAGGAAACAGAACGCGATAAGATAATGATTAGATCACGAAAAAGGGCATGGAATTATGAACAGAAATTAACAGATGGAAATGGAAGCGAAATAGCAAGGGAATGTTTAGAGGAGATGAAAGAGAGACAGAGAGATGGCCGGGGAAGAGGGTCACTATGGGAACAAGGGAGAGAAAAAATAAAGGGAAGAGAAGACAGTGTGAATGGATACGAGGGAGTAGAAAGAGAAGACAGGAGAGAGCAAGAGAAGGAAAGAAGTGAACGAATAAGCGAATCCAGTCACAACAGGTGGTATAAAGAAGTAATGACAGAAGGGATTCCACAATAGAAAGGATGAAAGGAAAGGATGAGGGAAATAATGAACGAATTGGGGAAGGGGCAAGAGTGGATAAAGGAACTAGAGGCAGTGAGAAAAGATAAGGTGATAGACAGGGGAGAAGAGGGAGCAGAGTAGGGAAGCGGGAGCCTTGTAACCCTTAGGGGAGTCAATACAAATCAATGTATGAATTCTAAACTTGAGCTAAAGTTAACCCCTAAGTCTTGAAACTAAAGACTCGACAGAGTTTGTGTTGTGAAATATTTAGAAAAATTAAAAGCATTTGCAAGTAATTTTCTTGAGAAAGTAATTGTTTGGCACTTGATAGGGTTAAGAGAAAGATCGTTTTTATCACACCAAAGAGCGAAACTGTCAATATCGGCTTGCAAAAGAAAGTGGTCGTGGTTAGCTTTTATTGTCTTAAAAATCTTCATATCATCAGCAAATATAAGAATATCACTTGAACGTATATACATAAGACAAATTCATTAATAGCAAGAATAAATAGAAATGGGCCTAGGTGACTTCCCTGGGGCACACCGCACGGAAAAAATTGAAAAATCACCAATTGAAAAATTTGCAGTTGCAATTTACGAATCATGTTTTATTCGTAAATCAAAGCATTTTCATCCCAAATTAATACAAAAACTGGTAATTTAACATTCAAAACGCAGCAATTTTCAAAATTTGTTTCTTCGTGATTTGCAATTAAAATGCATAGTTCAAGTTTTTACATTTCATAGCTAAATACAACTTTTTTGGCGTAATTTACTCTCCAAAAGCATTATTTCACAAGCAACATTAAAAAATATTGATATGCGATTTTTTTTTTTATAATAGGTGCGCACTAAAGGGGTTTTGAGTACCCTTAAAATGAATAAACAGTGCGAGGAAAATAGGGAAGGATTCGAGAGGAGATACCGATGCACATTAGCTTTGTAGTTCTGAATATTAAAATGAGAGGGAAATATAGAGCCAGGTAAAGCATTCCACATTCGGGTAGTGCGACTAAGAAAAGAATCTCTATACTTGACAGTGCGTCCGAAATTGGACTCAAGGGTATACTGATGTGCATTCCTAGAAGTACAAGTATTACGGTGGAACTGCTTAAGGGGAGGAATGGAATAGGCTATTTCACTATAGAACACTGTTTGTTAAAATACCGATAAAATAATGAAAGGCACGAAATATTGCGGCGGTGTTCGAGAGATGCAAATGTTTCCGTTATTGTTCTATCACCTATCATTTTCAACGCTCTATTTTGAATTCTATCCAACAGACTAAAATGGGTCTTAGGAGCACCTGCCCAGATATGGGAGTTGTACTCAAGCTTTGGACGAATGAAGGCTTTATAGATTACAGCCAGATCAGAAGGGGAGACAAATTTCTTACCTCTTCGAAGAAAACCTAAACAGTTCGCAGCATTTTTGGCGACGTCAAATATGTGATCATTCCACAGAAGGTGGCTTGTGATGCGCATACCCAGAACTGCGATAAATATTTAGTAATTAACATTGCACAATCACTGATTTACGTTTTTTTTGTCACAATTTACAACTCCATGAGAATAGTTGCAAATCACCAACAACTCCTAAATCACGACTTTCTTGTCGCAATTAACTTCTCGAAGAGACAGATGACAGAGCACCACAACGTGGCATGTATTATGTATCTAATCATTAATGTGTGACACCAACCATCTGTATTGCAAATTGGCCTTGTGGTTGCATGCTCTTTCCGCAACTGGAGGGTTGCGAGTTCAGATCCAAGTTAGAGTCAAGCGCAAAGTATTTATTTCAAATAAAATAAAATAATTTAAATGCGTATACCTGGAAAATTAAGGATTAAGAGCAAGATTGATCTTTTCAAGTGGCAATATCACGAAATAAAAGTGGTGATCACAAATCTTTTTTGCAAATTTACAAATTGTGCAATGGAGAAATAATTGGATCAAATTGCGATTTGTTGTTCGCAATTTTTGTTTTTTCTCGATAGAATAGTTGATACTTAAAGAGTCTTGAATTACGATTTTTGAGTATCAATATCTTCATTTTGCTCAGTTTTGCAAATTGCAAACAAATAGTCGTAAATTACGAAGTCCCGAGCCAAGGTATAAATCGGGATTCATTTTTCGTTATTTGCAGCTAATTTTTTGTGATCTGATCCAACAATTCTTTCCGTGCAATTTGTTCAAAAATTAAGAAATCTTAAATTTTTCGAATTTTTTTTTGGCTGATTTTTGTTAATTCTTCCTGCAAAAAATTTTTATATAATTTCTTAAACCATCCATTCCGATGCAAAATTTAATTTTGAACAAGAAGTTTTGAGAGTTAAATGATCAAACTCCGCTTTGTCTCCGAGTTATACCTAACATATTGAAAAGTGCCCAGTGCGACTATTCTCTCAGAAACGCAAGGGTGAATTTTATAGTATTTTTGGCTTTTAGCATGTTTATGAGCCAAACAAACATATTCAATCATAAGGACCCCTGCACGTAATTGTTCCTTTATACCCCTCATTTTCCGGTCTATTCAATAGGCTATGTGTCAATTTGACTATTATTGAATGTTTTGATAAAATATGATCCCTATATTTAATTTTGACATTTCATACTTATGGATCCACCTCTCAAGTGTCAAAAATTTAGCTGTGTGGATGCAATATAAATCCAATTAACACCCAGCCTTAAGCTATATGTGCATTGTACATTGATATACTTACTACACCAAAAGTTCAATCTGCGTAGATAGTCGTGCCTGTACGTGCAATACGTTATTTAAATTCTATATTTGCAAGTTTATAAGAAGACAAAACTCTACATTTGAATGAAAATGATTCTATAAATAATAAAGGTGTACATTCGAATACCCTTTAAGTATCATACTCAAGAATAAAACCAAATACACAATATTACAATATATCTTAAGTTGATCAAAATTTCAGGTTTATATTAATTGTTGGTCATTACAATATATCTTATAGGAAGGGAAACACTTCAAAATAGAACGAATACCTATCAACATTATTATTAACGTTGCTGTATACTTTACTTAATGCTCCCTAAAGTGCACTCACCAAGAAATTTCCTTGTTACCGAATTTCCTTCCAGTCTCTTCCTTTCATACATATGGTATAAGGTAAGGTCGTTTACGGCCTTAAGGGTATCTACTACAAAAATTGTTACCTATATAACAGATGAGGGGATGCATTTTGCCTATAGGTACCTACATACCAAAGCTATACTATAGTATTATCTTCTGATGATGAGTTTTAGGTTATCGTTCTTCTCCTCTTTGAACCACTTAACGAGCCCAAGTTAAATAGAATGCAGGTGTTTTCGAAGCTGTTAGACATTATTTCATCTTAAGGAGTAAAATATTATTAAAATTGACTATTTTGTAATTTGGATTTTGGTAGATATCTAGGGTATATGTTGGTAATAATGGGGTTTCAAGTTCTTAATATGAGAAATATATTGAAAGTAAAGTTTAAAATGACAGTAAATGTGCATTTGATAATTTATTAAAAGGTGAAACCTACTTTGAGACATTTTGACACACCTATGCTCTCAATTTGAAAAATAGAATACATTTTTTGCCTAAAGTATTTTGACCCAAGACAAGACAAGAGTGATAAAACTTTAAGTTTCAAAATGTATTTGCCTGAAAGCAATATCTTCAATTTGAAGTTACTTCATCTATTTGCTACTAAATCCGAAATATAGTAACGTGATATTGCTGTAATCCAATGGTTTACTGGGAAAATGACAAACTACATACATACTCATATGTGAGTAAATAGAATACTCTCCCTGAACTGACACATTCATTCCCCCCATATTGCCTCCATCTACTGAAATAACTTGTCGAACTGTTGATTCAAAGTTTGCTGCTGGAATTTACTATGAAAAACACGTATTGCTTGCACGGAACTTAATTCTAATCCAACTCGTAAGTCGTAAGACTATGAAATGTATTTTGCAATGTTGAACTTTTATGTTTCGAGATTAAATCGAAAACAAACTCCCACATACAGACACACACATACCTACATAAAATCCAAACAAATGAAAATATATTTTATGATTCTTTGCTTATTGTTAGTGTTGTTGCTATTATTTGGCTGGCTGTGACTTTGAGGACTTACCTATTTGAGACTCATATCGTTATGGGACAAAGTTTCAAATTGGATTTTTGTTTTTGGTATCTTTTATTTTTTAAGTACGATACATTCACTTTTAATTACGAATTTGTTTACAAAGTAATTTTAAAGTTAAGAGACAAGTTTTAATAAACATTTCTTGACTGAAAAGGTCAGCGAACTGAGTTTCAGACATTGTCACAATTGTTGATCAATATATCTACGTTATCTCTTAATCTTGGGTCACCTTTGAAAGCTTGAATGGAGAACAGCTTTAGCTACATCAAAACCATTTATTTTAACTGTGTTTCTTGGAAAATCAGTCGCTTGTGCAAAATGTCCTAGAAGAAAAGAAGAAAACCTGAAACCCATGAGCTTTGGCAACGTCTAGTTCATTAGATATTTGCACCCAATGTAATTTATGTGTAGCGCCATTTTGGATTTTCAAAAAAAAAGGTTGTGCTGTAATGTGCCCAACTTGTACTGCTATGTGCCGTATTTTTAAAAAAAATCGTACTAAGGCTTTGGTTTTTAGAGGGTACCCATTTTTTAGTAAGAAGTTAGCACCGCAATTTTTGATTTTTGAAGATTTAAACTTCGTAATTCTGTCACAATTTGTATAACAAAGACAGATTTTCACAGTTTACAACTTTACTACGTTTACGACGAATTTACGCTGTTGCATGATACCCTTAGTATAAAGATTTATGATCTTACCACCAAATCTAAAATGGTTGAATGGAAAACCACATTATAATTCTTTGCGTCTGACTCTTTTCAAATTTTCATGAGTGCATGGGAGAAAAAAGATCAGATTTCACCTTCGCACCCATTGAATGAGAAACAGAGTCAAACGCCAAGATACATCGTGTAATATGGGACTAAGCACCAAGAAATCCCCGGGCATAAGCGAAGCTCGAATCAAACTAGTTGTTGTTGCATTCAATATGTAATTTGTTTAGCCCTGACGTAATTTATAGACTTGGAAAAAACACACATAGTACAGGGATGTGTTCATTAAACAACATATAAAAACCTTCTTAGCACCCCGAAAACACAAGTGCATATTAAGGGCCAGTTTATTCCCTTTGGGTGGAATCTGAAATAAGTTTTTCACAGGTTCTTAAATGAAAGTAATCATCGAATATTGGCTGATTAGCGATTTCGATAAATAAACAACTCAAACTATGGATTCATTTAATAAAATTATGGTTAACAAGCACATTTGCGGATTTACCAGTCACAATACTCATTGATTGAAGATGACAAGATATGATCACAAAACAGCACAACCTTTTCTTTTAAGAAACTTTGAAATTTCGCAAAAATTTCATTGGTAAAATTTGCAAATTTGCGAATTTTTCAAAAATATTTACGGCACAAGCCAGCACAAGTTGAGCACAATACAGCAATTTTTTTTTTTTTTTGAAAATCGATTTTGTGATTTTTTTTTATCTTTTTGGAATATGGCAGCAAATATTGAGCACAAAACAGCACAACTTTCACTTTTTAGTAATAACGAAATTTCGCAAGAAATTCATTCGTAAAATTTGCAAATTTGCGATTTTTTTAAAATATTTACGGAACAAGGCAGCACAAGTTGAGCACAATGCAGTTTTTTTTTTTTTTTTTTGAAAATCGAAAATAACGGTGCTTCATGCTTCGCAAAACTGTTTTTTGGCCGTAATAGTAGTAAAAATATGTGATTTTTTTTATTCTTTTTGGAATATGGCAGCAAAACTTGAGCACAAAACAGCACAACTTTCACTTTTTAGTAATTACGAAATTTCGCAAAAATTTCATTCGTAAAATTTGCAAATTTGCGATTTTTTAAAAATATTTACAGCACAAGGCAGCACAAGTTGAGCACAATGCAGCAAAACTTTTTGTTTTTGAAAATCGAAAATGGCGGTGCTTACTTCACGCTACAGCACTTCGCAAAGTTTAGTTTTGGTCATAATAATTGCAATTATGCGGTTTTGTTGTTTTGATTCGAAGAAGGATTTTCTGAGCACAAAACATAACAACTTTCCCTTTTAAGAAATTTTGAAATTTCGCAAAAATTTTATTCGTAAAATTTGCAAATTTGCGAATTTTTCAAAAATATTTATGACACAAACCAGCACAATAAAGCACAATTTTTTTTTTCGAAAATCAAAAATGGTGGTGCTAACTTCACGCTTTGAAAATGGGTACCCTTTAAAAAACCAAGCACTTAGTACGATTTTCTTTTTTTAAATACGGCACATAGCAGAACAAGTTGGGTACATCACAGCACAACCTTTTTTTTTGAAAATCTAAAATGACAGTGCTAACTTCACGCACATAAGTAATTTTAGTGAATTTTGACGCAAGTCATTATATAAGAATATCTAAGAACCGAGCTTTCAATATTGTTGCAGTTTTCAGTGCTGAATAGGAGCGAATATTTTCCCAACCAGACCACGACACAAAAATTTGGCTTGCATGTGTCTATAGGGTGTGAATAGACCTTTCCAAAAACGTTTGACATTTTTTGAAAACTTTGAACTAACTTTGAAACTTTAACGGCAAGGGGGTAGTCCATGCTTTTTTTTGCGAAATCCATACATCTACATTTTTGGAAAGGTGTGTTAATTTCCTTTTCAGCATTGAAAACAGCAATGTTCAAAGGGTAGACACGGTGCACTCAAGAGGACACAAGCGTCCACAAGCTTTTTTTCAAAGTGAACCTCTGTCTATCAACTCCTACTCTCACCTCCCAGTGGTGAACATCGGGTGTCTGGTACCTTTAACTGAAGATGGGATTCCAATCCCTGTGGACGGTTTAAGGTGGCAGCAAACGAGAGAGGGGGTAGGAGTGTTCCCACTGAGGCACTTTTCCTTTATCCAGGCGGCAGCAGAAGAATTCTCTAGATGGAATCAACGGTGGTTCCAGTTAGGTTGAACTACTTAGTGAACACCTTATACGGGCTACTACGACATATTCGGAGCTCAGGCGTATAAGGAGCGGTTAATTCGACTCTCCGCCCTTAGAGTTATATTGTAAGGGTCTGGTTTTTCAGGTTGGTGGTCGTGCCGTCAGGTTGAATTTCTGGCCACGTAATGCTATTTAGGTGTGAAGCAAAAACCAGCCTCGGATACGGACGGATTTACTGTTGAAGAACCTAGCAAACGCAATGAAGACAACTAACTTCGGATCTGCACGTGGAATATTGTGTCTCTCTATAGACCACATGCAGCCGAACATTTAGCGGAAGCCCTTGACTGCTACAAAGCAGACATCACCGCCATCCAAGAAGTTCGATGAGATGGGCCAGGCAAAAGAAAACTGAATAACTGCGACATTTACTAAGGTGGCTGTTAAAGACCACAAGGGCAGCGTCTCTTTGGATGTGGATTCGTCATCGTTAGAGGCAGTCTTAGGCCCATTTCACACATACCCGGAAGCCGGCATCGGTTACCCGGTTTTCAACAAATGAACCGGTTCCGGCGTGTGTGAAAGCTTCCATAAGATCCTTAACCAAACGACCGGTTAGCCGGTACCGGGTACCCGGTTGCCGGCTATGTGTGAAATGGCTCTTAGGCAAGCAGTCCTGAGTTTTAACTATGTGAACGAGCGCCTTCACGACAATTCGAATCAAGGCTAAATTCGCCAACATTAGCCTCATATGCGCGGATGCCCCCTCAGATGAAAAAAAAAAAACGACACCAAGGATAAGTTCTACGAGCTCCTGGACAAGACATATGAGCAATGCCCTAGCTATGACATTAAAATTGTCTTGGGTGATTTTAATGCCAAGCTAGGAAAAGAAGACGTCTTTGGTGGCACAATCGGAAGATATAACCTGCACGACACCACCTTCGATAACGGACTCAGACTAATCGACTTTGCGGCGGGGTGAAACGTTGAGGTTGCTAGTACGCAGTTCCCGCATCTCGATATACACAAGCGGACATGGCGAATTCCTGGTCAATCAACCGCCAACAAGATTGACCACATTGCAATCGACACAAGGAACTCCTCCAATATCAAGAATGTCCGAACGTTCCGAGGAGCCAACGCCAAAGCAGGGAAATGCTGTGAGGAAGTTTAACGTCGGATGGTTACAGTCACAAGAAATCACCAGGTCCTTTTCCGGTCGAGACTCTCGCACCCTCTTAAAAAGTCCTATGCCGCCAACTACAAATATCGAGAACCAGTGGAGGAATTGCCAGGAAAGCATCAGAGATGCAGCCTCTGACGTGCTGGGCCTCAGACGCCCACCCCGGTGAAACCCCTGGTTCGGCGAAGAATTCCGACAAGTATTTACATGCGGCCAAACAACAGGCATACAAAACGGCGCTGCATAGAAGGACCAGAGCTGTTCGCGAGCTCTACGAGCAGAAGAGGAGAGAGGAACACAAGCTTCTAAGAAGAAAAAAGAAAGAGCATGATAATCGTCCACTATCGACCAAATTTTCAGACAAGGTGACGCGCTGTCATGTGACTTCTTCAACATCGTTCTTCAAAGAATAGTGTAAAACTCTCACATCAACACCAGAGGCACAATCTTTCAAAAATCCGTCCAATTACTCGCTTACGCTGACGACTGCCATAATCGCATGAACAAAGCGAGATGTCGTCAGTGGTGCTTTCGTGAGTATTGAGAAAGATGCCCAGAAGATGGGGTTAAAGGTGAATGAAAGCAAAACGAAATACATACTGTCAACAAGAAAGGACACCCAACATCGATGTCTCGGACAGAACGTCGCTGTAGATGTAGGATAGGATCCGCTATAAACTCAGCGAACTATACCAGTGCTGAGATCAAACAAGGATTTCTCTTGCTAATCGCTGTTTCCTTGTGCTAAGAAGGCAATTGAGAAGTAAAGCATTCTCTCGAGCAACTAAACTGTCCCTGTATAAGACGCTTATCATCCCGGTCCTGATGTATGGTGCAGAGGCATGGACACTGTTAATGGTGAGAACGCCGTGTTAGGCCGTTTTGAGAGGAAAACTTCCGGGTGATTTTTGGTCCCGTCTGCATAAATTGGGAATGGAGAAGAAGATATAACAACGAACTCTACGGGCTGTACAGCGACGCCAACCTAGTCACAAAAGTATAAAGCCAACGACTGAGATAGCTGGGTCACTTAAAACGAATGGACACCAATGCTCCGGCCCGGAAAGTCTTTGAATCGATTCCCGTGGGACAGCACAGTAGAGGTGGACAGCGTCAAAGGTGGCGCATGCAAGTGGAAGAGGACTTCAACGAACTTGGCGTCTGAAACAGGAGATAACTAGCTAGAAACCGAGCCGGCTGGAAGAAGCTTGTTGGTTGAGGCCCTGGTCCACCCCGGACTGTAGCGCTACCTTAAGTGAGTAAGTAAGTAAGTAACCCAATCTGACTAGACTTTTAGCCCAATACCTAGTAAATATTTTACATACATATTTACATTCCTCTTCTTATAATAAAAAATCTGCAAAAACAAAGAAACATACAAATAATTGATTAATTCAAACTCTGCCAGTGTTAAACGCATCAATAATCAAATCATTTATAATATTTTTGTCCTTAAATATATTCAATAAGGACAAAAAGTCGTAAATCGTTCAACTTCAACAGGAGCATTAGCATAATATGCTGCTGATGAATCGAATCCATGCCCCATCTTAACAATATCACACAATTTCCTCGGAGCAATAAAAAATAAATTTGAGCCTTTGCCGCATAAATCGATTAATGTGTGCGAGTAAATCGATAAATCATCGAAAGCGGTGACATTTAGAGAGGTGGGTTCGGCCCTATTAGGAACGTGCCTCTGAAAAAAAGGATATAATTCTCTGTTTGGCAATAAATATGGATGATATGAATCAAAAAATATAATTTAAACACCACCTACACACAACCAAGAGTAAAAATAATAAAAATCATAAAGGTGTGTTGTGATTATATACTCGTATGTAGTTCCATTTATATGGACTGCATTGCTTCTGCCAAAGATCCTTAAATTTCAAGCCACCTAAATGGCTATGGCTTTGTGTTGTGTGCCATAGCTGTTCGCACTCCCTCAATACTTCATTATTCATTTGGCAGTGATTTATGAATGCTCTTACTCCAGTTTAGTATAGTTTTGAGTTCCCAAAGGACCCACTTCAAAGCATGATGTGGCTCCAATAGGATTGGAACAGAGGATTGCTTTGCCGAAGCAATGATGGTAGTAGGGTTAGAGATGGTGGTGATGGGTTTTTGTGGGGTAGCTCACAAAATGCACTTGGGTATTTATTTTTTTCCTCTTTTTGTTTATTTTTTTCGTTGCCTCATTTTTATACTGTTTGCCAAGAGTAATAATGGAGTTTGAAGTTGCCTTCCATAGAACTCTATGATTTTATGCCGAAGGACTACACACCAAAGTGCTCTTGGGAATATTTGAATCGAAATTTCATTTGGATGACGGAATGAGTGGCAGGACTCTCTGAAGGGACACAAGTTGGTAAATGGTAATATACCAATTGTGCTTTGTGCTGTGTGCTATACGACCGTACACCGTGCGCCATAAGGGTATAGTGGGGTGTATTATACAAGTTGAAATCTGGAGGTGTACCAATTAATGTGTTGAGATTTATATGAAGAGCACTTTGTACCTAGCCATTGATTGCAGGGTGTGTGCGAATGAGCATGTAGTTGCTTGTAAGAGAGAATTTCGTTTTCATATAAATGTGCTGAGTGGCAGTCCTTAGACATTTATGAAAAGCTTTTAAGGGTCAAAGAAAATCAATTTATTGAGATTATTTGTTGGCATAGTTATCAAATTAAGGTCTTATATCTGGACTCTGGGATCTTGGCATCTCATAAATAGGATATATCTTAAAAATAAGTATATGCGATCTAATTTGTCATAAAAGGAAAGCTAGTTTCAGTTATTAATAAGCAATAGGCTTTGTTCATGACTTTTGATGTCACAAATTATTTTTGACACCTTATTTGTGAAATATTCGGAAAAAAGTGAACCATCTGAAAGGTCACTCAATCGCCATTAACTGTTAGCTACTTTCCGTAACTGGTCAGCCATAGATTTTCTTTTTATAAATTTCTAGATGACTTTTATGACCAACTTCTGACCAATTAGGTGGCATACTTTTTATTAATACCCCAAATGAGGTGCCAAAATTTTGTTTCTGTTATCTTGGAAAATCTTTAAAAATTCATAAAAAAATACTATGGCGGACCAAATTCTAAAAAAAATTGAAATTTTTTAACAAATTATTGACAAATTATCTAGATGGCATATGCCAAGATCCCAGAGGCTGGCAACGGCTGTGCTGGGAAATAGCGCCTAAGGAAAAGCTCCGATATCAATTTGCAAATATCACAAAACATTATTTGTATTATCACCCAAAAAAAAGAAGAAGTCGTAAATATTGGCCAAGAATTCCCTTGGACCCAACTAATATAATGGAAATATGTATCACTCAAACATTCTTCATATACCTATAAATTTATTTTTTTAGGTGATTTAAGCCAATATATCCTAAATAGTGGGTGATTTTACCAAACTGATATCAGTTATTATTAAAAAGCGCCCACTACCACGCCCACATTTAATATCTTTAGTTCTTGCTGGGGCTTACGACCCGAACACAGCAAAACAAAACCCATTGAACGAGATGTGGGAAGCCTGCACCTAGAATGTAAGGACACTCTATACGCCCAGGTGCTACTCAAAACCTAGAATCTGTCCTCTCGCGGTACAAGGCAGACATTAACGTGATCCAGGAGATACGATGGATGGGATTAGGAATAACGAAAAGAAAATGATTGCGACATTTATTAGAGTTGTAATCAAAGACTACACATGCTAAGATGCGGATTCATCGTGGGAAAACGACTCAGATCGAAAGCCATCGATTTTAAGCCGATTAGCGATCGCATGGCTGTGATCCGCATAAAAGCTTCCTTATAAAACATCAACCTAATATATACACATGCCCCTTCCGATGAAGCTGAGGAGTCTAACGAGGAGGAGTTTTACGACCTCCTGGACGGAGCCTGTCCGGAGTACGATGTCAAAGTCGTGCTCGGAGACTTCAATGCTAAAGTCATAAAGGAAAACATAGCCTCCACGACGAAACGACAATAGATAACGGCTTCCGACTAATCAACTTTGTTTCAGCTCGTAATACGGTGATAATTAGCACTAGGCTCCCCAGGTGAAGTATACACACGGCAACCCAGCGATCGCCAGATGGTCAAACCGAACCGCCAACCAAATTATTCACGCCGATTACAGAATCTGAAGAATGAGCTGTGGAGGGAATCTGACTCAATTTTGACATTTGGCTCATAGTGAAAATGTCAAAATTGAGTCTGATTCTCTCCGCAGTTCATTCGTCAGATTCTGTAATCGGGGTGATTATTATAATTATTATAACTTTTCGAGGTGCAAACGTGGACTCTGACCACTTTCTTGTTGTGAAAAAGTTCAGAGTCCGACTGTCCAAGGAAAGAAAACGAAGACCGTCCAAAGGCAGAAATTCAACATTGCATGCCTTAGCACATCTGAGGAAGACAGAGATTACAGTGAGCAATTGACCGGGAAACTCTCTGCCGTACACCCAGCCACAAGCGTCAACAACCAGTGGAACCAGTATCGCGACATCGTTAAGGAGACAGCCGAGACCACCTAGTCACCGAAGCACAGGGATGTGTAGACGTGTTTAAGCAGCATTTCCACCAACTGCCTAGTCGGCATTATGTAGAGGAAGTGACAGGAGAACAAAGAAGCACGATAGCAGTCAATTAAGATCCAGTCCCAGAGCGCCCAGTACTAAAGAGGTTAAGAAAGCCATCCGCAAGCTTAAGAACAACAAATCCGCCGGCTCGGATGTCCTACTTGTGGAATTTTTCAAGTATGGAGGAGATGTCCTGGTAGGGCGCATGCACCAGCTCATCAACCAAGTGTGGGAGGTAGAAAGCATGCCCGATGACTGGTCAAATAGTTCCGTATGTCCAATCTACAAAAAAGGCGATTCTGTGTCCTGCAAAAACAGGATAGCAGAATTCCGAAAAAAACTGATCCAGCTATGCCGCATGACGTTACAAAATACGCGGTGCAACGTGCAAAATGGTAACAGCTCATTCGAACTTTCCCAGACGTGTACAGGGCTCAGACAAGGAGATGCGCTATCATGTGATTTCTTCTTCAGATAGTGTGCAAGAGTGGTGTTAACATGGAATGCACTATCTTCAACAAGTCTTCTCAACTGCTTGGCTTTGCGGACCGAATCAACATCATCGGCCGTTCCAAGCGAGCTATACTAGAAGCATTCACAGCTATTGATGAAGGGGCGAAACGCGTTGGTCTTGAAATGAATCAAGACAAAACAAAGTATATGCTATGATCGCCTAGGACAAAACGTCACTGTTGGCAGCAGTAATTTCGAGGTACTCAAGGAGTTCACCTACATCGGGACAAACAAACATTCCACGAACGACACCTTAGTGGAAATCCGACGAAGAATTACCCTAGCGAACCGCTGCCTCTTCGGTTTGGCCAATCAAATGGGTTCAAAACTCCTTTCTCGAAAGACAAAATGCAGCTATACAAAACGTTAATTTTACGCCGAGTGCTGGACGATAAGTAAAAGAAGGGAATTGATACTGTGCACTTTCGAGAGAAAAATTCTTCGGTGGATATTTGGTCACATGTGCGAAGAGGTTGATGGAGGAGAAAAATAAATTGTGAATTGTACAAGCTGTACCTAGTTGTAGATGTAGTCGAAAAAGCCAATACACGTTGACAACTCTGGCTCGGCCACATCGAGCCACGCCCACTTACATGTCTTGATTTCTCAAAAAACGGCTCTTTTTATAACTGTAGGTATCAGAAACAACTACGCCCGCTGTCTCTATGAAATTTTCAGAGTTGATTCAAGAGAGGAAGACAAAAAAATTTGAAAACGAAAAATCCGACCACTGCCGCGCCCTTTTATATCTTGATTTCTTAAAAACGGTTTAAAGATGAATGATAGTGATAATTTAAGTTCCAATGGCCAGATCATCATGGTAAAAGTCTTAAAATAAAACTACATACCTGGCAATACTACAAAATTAATTCCAAACCAAAACAACAACAGTAAAAACTATCGAAAAACTTGTTATAAAATATAAAGATCACCCTCAAAAGTATACAAAAAGATGACCTGAAATAAGGACCAACGAAACATAGCAAAATGACGATTTATTAAATTCTTTTTCTTTTCATTTACGAATTTTAAAATGTGTTGTTAAGAATTTCAGGTACTTTTGACGGTTTACCAAGAAAACCAGGGCCTCATCACGTAAAATTAAAACGATATCATGATATCTTTTCCAACATTGCTATCTCTATCATATGTAGTACCTCGTGGCTTGATGGTTAGTGCGTAGGACTGTCATGCCGAAGGTGTGGGTTCGATTCCCAGCCGTGCCACCTAAAAAAAAAAAAAACAGAAATGTTTTATTCGAGGTACTGCCTCTTGCGAGGAACTGACAAATCCTCCAAGAGTATACTTGTCATGAAAAAGTGCTTCTCAATTAGCCGTTCGGACTCGGCAAAAAACTGTAGGTCCCCTCCATTCCTGCCCAACAAACACGCACACAGGAATGGTTGTGAGTTGTAAGTCACTAGGCCCTGGTTCTCCTCGAGCTGTTGCGCCACCCAATTTATTTATTTATTTATCTCTATCATATCTGCAGAGAATATAATAAAGTTTTTAGGGGGTAGGTAAGGTACCTGTTCTCTTCAAGGTAAAGTTGGCACCGCCATTTTTGATTTTCGAAAAAAATGTGCTGTATTGTGCTCAACTTGTGCTGCTTTGTTCCGCAAATGTTAATAAAAAAACATCGCAAATTTGCAAATTTTACGAATTAATTTTTTTTTAATTTCGGCATTTTTTAAATATGAAAGTTGAGCTGTTTTGAACTCAAATTATGCTGCTTAGCGCCAAAGACTTATTTGCAACTTTTAAACTCTTATGCCCAAAAATAAATTTTGCATAGCCCTGAAGCATGAAGTTAGTACCGCTATTATTCCAGACTTTCAAAAAAAAGGTGCTGTATTGTACGTAATTTGTGTTTCTTTGCACCGCAAAAAGTTCGGAAATTAGCAAATTTTACGAATAAGATTTTTTTGAAATTTCGCAATTTCTTAAAAATTAAAGTTATGCTGTTATGTGCCCAGTTTGTGCTGCCATATGACGAAAAGATAAAAAATTCGCATACCTGCATCTCTTATGGCGAAAAACTATTTTGCGAAGCGTGAAGTTAGCACAGCCATTTTCGATTTTCAAATTTTCAATAAAAAAAGGTCTGCTATACTGTGCTTAACTTGTTCTACAAATTTGCATATTTTACGAATGAAAATGGTTGTGCTAACTTCACGCTTCGCAAAATTGTTTTTGGCCATAAGAGATGCATGTATGCTAATTCTTTTTTATGTCAGCGCATGGCAGCACAAACTAAGGAAAAGGCAGCAGATTTGTATTAATGGCACAGAGAGAATTTAAAAAATGGCGGTGCTTACTTCACGCACATGAAATATCCCCCAAAATGAGAATCAAAAATTACAACAGCAATTTATTCCGTGCTATTTGGTATAGATCATATTTTGAGAGCATTTTATTTGAGTTCCAAGTAACCAACTTTAAATGATTTCAAGAAAAACGAACGAAATTCTTTCAACATGACCAACCCTTATTGAGATTATGTTGTTCATTTTCCCAGGAAAATTCTTCTTAAATTCAAAACAATTCCAACAAAACCCATATAATTTAAGTATGCCTAGTTTAAAATACATTCAGCAACTAATAACAATTAACACGCTATTGTTAACCAGTTATAAGTTCTATGATTCCTAATTTATATGCGGTTTAAAGTACTTTCTTATTACCACTTAAAAGTAGTTGCTAACAAAATGTAATCCTTTTTTAAACAGTTCCGCAACAATCTTGATTTTATGTTATCACGACGACGATAAAATTCCCAGATTTCAAAATTAAAATATCCAAGCTCCTAGGAGTGCAATAAATCCAGTAGTCCTTAATAAAATTAATTCTATTTTCTCAAATTACCAAAAACCGAGTTCAAGTTGAAGCATCAGCTATGCTGTATATGTATATATAGAAATAAAGGACATAGCTTCCGTTTCCCGCGCATTTATAAAATTCGCGAATAATACTTATTTCTTTATACAAAAAAAAAATAAAATGCAACAAAACTTTGTTAGGGATTTCCTGGAATACTATAAAGTCCATCTGATATCCTTTTTTGCTTTTCCCATCATCATCGTCATTCTCATCCTTATCGTTGTCGTCGTCCGTCGCGTCGTGTCCTCGTTATTGTTTTTCCTGTTGCTATTTTACTTGTTGGACAAATTTCTTGATGGCTCGTTCTTTGGGGAAATTAAAGTTTTTTTGCGATTTTTTCTTTTTTCTGATTTTGTATAAGAAGTATTCTCTTTAATCCTTTTTCTCTTTCCTATACACTTTATTTTGTTTTTATCCTTGAAGTCGTTATGAAATTAGTTTCTCTTGAATTTAATTAAAATTGTGTGAAATATTCGAACATCCTTTTAACGTCGTCGTTGGTTGGTATACGAGTATATTTTTATTGAGTTTTAATAGGAATTTCTCGGATTTTTATTTTGAGTTAAAAAACATAAAAGGTCATACAAAATGGGATATTTCATACTTTTAAAGGAGATTTTCTTGTTGTTTTTCTTAATAAAGTTCAGTTTTTCATCAGAATAATTCATGTGGAAAATAATACATGTTGAGTTAAATTTAAAACTATATTTTTAAATTCCCAAGTTTCATATTCTATTAATAAAGCAAGTTGTATCTATTATTCGGAAAAATGCATATAATGAGATATCTTTCGAGGAATGACTACCGCTGAAATGTCCCAAAAGTCACCAGATTCTATAGTTTTTTTTTTAAATGATGGCAAATGTCGATTCTACTTTGACACTAGCGAAGTAAGCAGATACAAAATACACGGCGACAGGACATGAATTCAATTCAATTAATTTCATTTCATTTCATTTCATTTCATTTCATTTCATTTCATTTCATTTCATTTCATTTCATTTCATTTCATTTCATTTCATTTCATTTCATTTCATTTCATTTCATTTCATTTCATTTCATTTCATTTCATTTCATTTCATTTCACTTCATTTCATTTCATTTCATTTCATTTCATTTCATTTCATTTCATTTCATTTCACTTCATTTCATTTCATTTCATTTTATTTCATTTCATTTCATTTCATTTCATTTCACTTCATTTCATTTCATTTCATTTCATTTCATTTCATTTCATTTCATTTCATTTCATTTTATTTCATTTCATTTCATTTCATTTCATTTCATTTCAATTCAATTCAATTCAATTCAATTCAATTCAATTCAATTCAATTCAATTCAATTCAATTCAATTCAATTCAATTCAATTCAATTCAATTCAATTCAATTCAATTCAATTCAATTCAATTCAATTCAATTCAATTCAATTCAATTCAATTCAATTCAATTCAATTCAATTCAATTCAATTCATGTTGTGTTTAAATTTTAAAATTTTTTTTAATACGAATTACTGGTCAAAAATTATTTAAGTGTCCTTTGACTTTATCATCCTGGGAGTTTTCCATCCCCGTTGTCCAGTAGTGATGTTGGTGGGGTTGGCATTTAGCGGTAGAAAGCTGACCCTGTGTCAGCGTAGAAGGGAACTGCTTCCTCTTATTTTCCTTTCGAACACTTGAAGTTCCTTCATGGATGTCTTGGAGATTGAGAACCAGACTTGGAAGCATCAGTTTATTCATCTGTTGACTTAATCTTACTCCGGGAGGCCCAGCTGGATCTTTTGAGCCTTCCATCAACTCATTGAAGTGGATTTCCAGGTACTTCACGTTTCCGTTTGACTGCTATGATGGATCCGTCAGTGAGCCGCAAAATAATGTTTCTGCCCTTTACTGGGGTGCGACTGCCTCTTGCTGTTAAGGGTTTCCCGAAGCATACAAAATCTAACTTAGTAGTGTTGATCCGGATACCCCATTTCGTATAGAATTCAAAGAGTCTGTTATGTGGGCCTCTACTTTCGGAGAGGTGAGTAACGGTGCGGAAACGTTGATGTGGCGTAGGTGAGTGAGTTATCAGTATTCAGAAGGATCTCGCATCCAGTTGCGAGAGGTTGGTCAGATGTCATTAATGTAGAGGAAGGGGGCAAGTTTTGAACCTTGGGGAACTTCGGCTCTGATGGTTTGATTAACAGCTGTCCAGTTGAACTAAAAATTTTCTGAAAGAAAGAAAAGAAAAAAAGAGGTAAGTGGTGGATGTCAAGGACATACGCAAGAGGGGTCAGGTAGGGGTGCTTGACCCCTTTATCACAATACATTTCATACATTAGGAAATTTGTCTTCTTTTGAAAGAATTTGAAAGCAAGATTTTTGTCCCCCCCCCCCCCCCCCTAAACGAAATCCTGCATACGTCCTTGGTGGAGGTAATAATAAGTTTGAGGGTAAGGGCTGCTTTCCATACGCGGGCAAATACTTCTCGACATCCAGGAATCATCCAACGGGACACGGTGACTATTGTGCGCTGTGTTGATTTTGTGTTTTAACTTTTGAGTCGAGTGTTTTCTCAAAATCCGAACTACATAAATCAAGGATGATTGCGTTTTCACTGCAGAACCTCTTGAGCCTCTGGAGACTTACATGCTTCTTCCAGTATTTTGCTGATGTTGTTTAGGAGTGATATAGGTCTGTAATTGGACACAAATTTGAATGTACCTTTCTTCGGGATCACCACTATCTTCTTTGTTTTCCACTTCTGAGGGAAGTAACAGTTACTGATGCAGTGATCAAGGATGATTATAAGTAGGACCATCACTATATGTGGAAGCCTCTTAGGACGTAGTTGGAGACTCCATTGAATTGCCAAGGAACTCTGCTACCCCCTCCAATTGCATAGATAAGGGCTGTCGATTGGATCACTTGCCGGATTGGTGTCATCAAATATGGCTTCTTCCAGATTATGCTGCAGAGTCTGCTGAATGTATTCCTCAACTTCATTCAACAAATTACGGATCAGCAGATGGAACTCGGTGTGAATTTCCTTTCATGTAATAGGCAAATGCTTGTGTTGACGTTGCCTTCAATGTTATACTGTTAATGGTTTCCAAGATTGCGGCGGCTTTTCAAAAGTCCTATTGATGTTTTTGAAGCCTTTAGGTCGCACTATACTCCTAAAAGATGTGGAATAACTGTATGGATTTTTTGCAAAATAATTTGTTAGTGGTATTGGCCCGGTGTGCATTTCGGCGTAGGTCATCTGACACCAACTAGGCAAATACTACGACGTGACGCCGATATTTAGCCATTCAGCTATAGAAGAGTATGGGACAACAAGATATGCTCCCATGGTTTGGTCCCTCCCGGAGCAGATGTTCTGCTGAGAAGATTACGGCTATGGCTAAGGATGGACCCAGGAGTATTGACCAGATGACATTCTTCACAATTGGTGGCATCAATCGGCGGTCTTTACAGAGAATTTAAGTAAAAGACATGAAGATGTTCCCTCACAAGGTGATGCCAGACAGTGCATCCAGCTGTAAGCTGTACGAGTCACAACCAAAATTCTGAGGGCTCAGTTTCCGGGATTATGACACAATAAACCAATTTAACTGTTCCTGACTTCTTTTCATGGGGTTTTTTAAAATCAAGACTTTAAGAAAAAAACAACCTTCAGACTCTTGAAGCCCTTAAGGTGCGTTTCCATTTGAGATTACGTTCACAACAAAACTCTCGATAATGACTCTCGGATATGTGTCTTCCCATTTTGAACTTATTTCATTAGTGTATTCACTTACGAATTTTACTCTCAGGAGCTGCTTGAGAGTTGCTCGCAATCCTTTTACTCTCAATCGATACGCACCTTAGAGAGAATATCTGTCAAGAATGCAGGGACCTACACCAGAAGCTCTACCAACAGTGGTGTAAAATCCGATAAGTCGGGCTCAAATTGTCATTAACTCCAAAAGTAAAATTCATCTTTTTTGTACTATTATGAAGTTTGAAAAATTCCTTTTCCATTTTTAGATAATTTTAAGTGAGAAAATTCCACAAAAGGTATAAACCCCCCGATCTGTCATCACTGTACCATTATTATTGTTTAAACCTAAAAATATCCCCCGACTATTTATGTTCATCTTTCAGATAGTATGCGTCAAACACAATTTAATCACAGTTTGTTGATAGCTTGCCAGGCATCCTGTTACTGTTATATTCCTGTCAGTTTTGCCCAAAAATATGTATATCGTAGATGTGTACCATATTTTAAGCCTAAAAATAGACAGATTGGGTGAGAGCCCAAGCATATAAATTGAAAGAGCGGTCAAGCTTGTAAATCAACTACCACACCAACCACCACGGCACTAAAACTGTTGCCTATATTATTTTTTGATTTTTTTTTTTTTTTGTTAATGTCTGTAAACCACCCATACATTCATAAAGCTAAGCAGCAAATTGGATTCAAATGCCCATAACCCACTTTAACCGCAAATAAAACCCAATAACTGTTATAGAATTGGATGGCAGCCGCGGGCCGGCGTCAGCAGCCATAATCATTTTATCGTTGTTGTTGTTGTTTGTGATTATGTCCTAGCTACTGCAGTTTGCCGGATTGTGGTGTCATAAACTTGCACTCTTAGGCACAATGGAGCGAAAGTGCATTAGTTAATGAAGAGAGGCAAACAAGGATACCCATACAACATAACATAGTTCAGTTCAGGTATATAGGTACTCACATAACCTGCACAAAATCCAAACCCTCCCACCATTAGTACAACATGATGCAAAGTAGCAAAGTTATGTAAACTATTTTCAATTATATCCCTAAACACACTGTATAGAGGAGTATGACTAGGTAAGTGTGTGTGAAAATTGCATTTTATGCGCGAGAAAGGCTTGAAATTGCTTTCATATTAGTTACCGGATGTGGGTGAAGGTTGGGGTTTCAATTTTGCTGAAATTGTTTTTTTTTTTGCTTTAAAATCATTTGCGGTGACCTTAAACTTACGAGTGATGAAGGAGAGGGAAAGGGTCTATATGTATGTATATCCGGCGAGGGCGACCATCGATCAACATATTAGCGTCACCTATTAGCGTCACCGTCACGGTCGTGACTAATTCACAGCTTGTCGGCCTAGAAACAGTTAACAAATTTCACAGAATTTAATCGCCTGTTTTGGGCGTACAACCGCAAAGGACTTTCTAATTGATGTCGGCCAAATGGGAATTTAGCTGAATGCTCTGTTTTGGTATAATTGACCATGATTTGAGTACTTTTTTTTGTTGGAATTCCTGTTTTAATCGAGGGTTAATTTGAATTGATGTCCATCGGGGAGTATACACTGAAATTCAGCAGAACGATTGGACAGTGAATTTTTAGTCAATTTATAGGTTTTTTTTTTTTTTTTTTAGTTTAAAAGTCTTTCTTCAAAACATAATTAAAAACATAAAAAATGAATTAAAGACTAACATAAATGTTAGAATTTTGAGTGAAATTAAATAAAATGAGTCAAAATAATGAATGTGAAGTCAGCAATGCAACTTTGATGAATCGAAAAGCCGGTGGATAATTTGCCGATAGTAAGTCGTTAATTAGTTGTGAAAGTATCAAATTTGTTGTTGTTAATGTTTTCTATGTTTTTCTGGGTGATTTGCAAATTTGATAACAAGTTAACAAATTACCCTGTCAAAAATCAGTACGTCTTATAGACACCTGATGGGTTTTGACTTAATAATTTGTTGTTATTTTCAATTTGATAGTAAAACGTTTTCTATGCTTTTTTGGGTTCTTTGCTTACTTGATGTTAAGTTAGCAAAGCAGCTCTCACGGATAGAACGGATTGGGTACGATATGTCGACTTTTAAAATATCGACTCCATAAGATCGACTTTTAAAATCTCGACAGAAAAAATCTCGACTGGTTAAAAGACCGACAGATCAAAATATAGAAACAAATTTGACCGACTTTTTAAAATGTCGATTTTTCAAAATGTCGTTTCTCAAAATATCGACAGTGATCGAGATTTTATGAATCGAGATTTCAACAGTCGACATTTTAAAAGTCGAAATTTGAAAGTCGACATTTTCATCAGATCATAGTTTAGGGAATGATGTTTACAAGCGCGCGCTGATCATTATTATCTAATATCGTATTATCATAGGTCAATAAATCGCATTTTTTGTAATTTAATTTTTGTTGCCTATATATTTTGACGTCTTAATTGCCTCTTATCCAGGGTCTGTAACGTGTTTTAATTGTTATACAATAGTAAAACATCCAGAAAATGAGGCAGTTAAAAGTTCGAAATATTAGGTATAATGTGGGTAGGCAACAAAAATGCGTTCTATTGAACTTTCTTGAAGCTAAACAAAAGGTAGATAATATAAAATTCATAACTACCTAAATAAGTTAATTATTATAAGAATTAAATAAGAACTTGTATCTTAAACATAGTCTTAAATTTTCCACAGCATCAAAAAACTGTTAAGTTCCTGTTAAAAAATAAGAAAAGAATTTATGATTCTTGAGTTTATAGTTACCTATTCCGTGCAAACATTTAAGGCAGAGCGTTGTTCTTTGGGTTACTTTCAAATAGCCGACATACAAAATATCGAAAAGTCAAAATGTTGACTGGTTAAAATGTCGATTTATATTTTATATCGACTTTTCTGTATGGGAAAAGTTCCGACAAGTCGATATTTTTCTCGACTTCTATTAGGGCAGTCGACTTTTTGGTCAAATCGACATTTCAAACTGTCGACATTTTAATAAGTCGGTAAAAACAAAGTCGGTATTTTAACTTTCAAAAAAGTCGATAAAAGTCGACATTTTAACCAGTCGACATTTTTTTTGTCGGTCATTTCGTACGTAACCCGGATAGAACAATGGATAAATGCATACGTTGTCGTTAATTAGTTGCGAAAGTGCCAAATTTATCGGTCTATGTTTTCTATGTTTTTTCTTAAGTTTTAAAAGCGTCTAAAATCTAATACTAAAGTGGCTAATAATTTGCCATTAATTTGAAAAAAAATCCATTTTGTCATGCGTTTTTTTCTATGTCTTTTTGGGTTATTTGTTTTCTATGAGTTTCAAGTTAGCAAAGCAACTTTGACAAATCGAGAAATGGATAGGAGGATAATTTGTCATTAATTACGTGTGATAATGTGGAACTTGTCGTTCAATGTTTTCTATGTTTTTTGTTTTGATGCTTTGCTAACTAACTCGCAAGTCAACAACAGAGGTAGAATTTTTCAAAAGTCCGTTCAACTACTTGCTTATGCAGATGATATTGACATCATTGGGAGAACGAAGCGAGCTGTTACCGGCGCGTTTGCAAGTATTGAATCGGAGGCGGCGAAAATGGGTTTGGCTGTTAATGAGGACAAGACGAAGTATATGCTATCATCGAGAAAGGAATCTCAACATCGTCGACTCGGGCAAAACGTCACGATGGATAGGTACAACTTCGAAGTCGTCAAGGACTTTGTCTACTGGGCTCCACTATCACATCACAAAATGACATCAGTGCAGAGATCAAACGAAGAATTACTCTTGCCAACGGCTGTTTCTTTGGGCTAAGAAGGCATTTAAGTAGTAAAGCCCTCTCTCAAAGAACCAAGGAGACCTTATATAAGACCCTAATTACCCGGTTCTGCTGTATGGGGCAGAAGCATGGACCCTGTCAAAAACGGATGAAAATCTGCTTGGGTGCTTTAAAAGGAAAATTCTTCGGGTGATCTTCGGTCCAGTATGTATCGATGGAGTATGGAGGAGAAGATTTAACAACGAACTTTACGGGCTTTACAGCGACGTCGACCTGGTCAAAAAGCTGCAAATACAGCGGCTGAGATGGCTGGGACACGTGGAGCATATGGACAACCGACGCACCAGCCCGACGGTTCTTCGAATCTACCCCTGATGGTCTGCGCAGCAGAGGAAGACCCCTCCTTAGGTGCAGTGGCGTAGCGAGGGTTCGAGCCATGGGGGGGGTGACTTTCATTAAAATGCCGACTTATTTTAGGAATTTGCCGACTTATTTTAAAAATTTGCCGACTGTATAGATTTAGCATTTTTCGGGTGAAACTCAAAATAAGGGAAAAGCAAAAAAGGGATTTTTTCCGAGTGGAATGACATTCGGAGCGAAACTCCTGATAGGGCTGATTGATTTTAGCGCAAATTTTCACTTTGCCCACATACACTTTTGAGATTTCGAAATGCGAGATTTTTTCAATGAAACCGCCTTCAGCTGATGTAAGAGATGCTGTTTCAACGAACGATGCGCTTGGCATGGAATGTAAAGGATTATCTTACCGCATTTTGCCGATAGTTTTTGCTGCGTACCGTTGTACTTTCCGGACATGTTTTTGGCGAAGTCATAAGATTGAAAAGCAATGTTTTTAATGGAAAAAAAAAAAACTGAAGGGTCACTATTATTTTTTGGGCCAATTCTTCTCGTTAGGACGACGTCCATTTTCAGAAGACGTTCAATAGGAATAAGTCTCTCGTTTGCTTTCACTACGTATCGAACATTAATAGCAAGTCAATCTTGATGTGATGAGTCTGGAGTTGTGTCAACCATTACAGAAAAAATACCAGCTTTATTGATTTCATTTACAATGGCTTTTCGAGTTATAGTTCCCAAGAGATCAATGAATTCATTTTGGGCATCCGGACTAAGGTACGTCCCATGACGTGGTCTTTTTGATGATTCATCCAACCATTTTTTCATTAACGGGCAATGTCGTGAAATCAAATGAACAATTTGTCAAAAATTGCCATCGCTGTGCTCTAGTGATTCGTCGTGACCACGAACCCATTCCGGATTAGCGAAATGTTTATCAATTCCTTCTGAAAATAAAATGCAAACAAAGCAAAATGCTGCATCTTTAGAAGGACTGTATTCCAAAAATGAGTACTCGGAATACCATGCTGGGTTGAATCGAGATTGGTTGTAAGACGGTATTTCTGCATTGGTTGGATAAATATAAAGTTTCGGCTGGTATGGCCCAAGAGAACTTAAATATTTACGTTCGTTGGCAGTCGATATTTTTTTCCGTTTTCGCTATCGGCAAAAACGCTCGTTTTATTAGATTTTTTTCAAATTAAGCTTCGTTGATTTGCCGACTCTTGAATTAGTCGGCATATTTCCGAAATTCGCAATCAGCAAAAATGCTTGTTTTATTAAATTTTTTCAAATTAAGATTCGTTGATTTGCCGACTCTTGAATTAGTCGGCATATTTGCGAAATTCGCAATCGGCAAAAATGCTCGTTGTATTAATTTTTTTCAAATCAAGCTTCGTTGATTTGCCGACTCTTGAATTTGTCGGCATATTTGCGAAATCCGCAATCAGTAAAAATGCTCGGTTTATTAAATTTTTTTTAAATGAAGCTTCGTTGATATACCGACTTTTGAATTAGTCGGCAAATTTCCGACATCCGCAATCGGCAAAAATGCTTAGGCTCGTTTTATTCATAATTGTTTACAAATGAAGCTTCGTTGATTTGCCGACTCTTCAATTATTCGGCATAATTTCCAAAATCTGCAATCGGCAAAAATGTCGATTTGCATACATTTAAAAGCTTAAAAACCTTAATATAATGAAAATACAAACTTACTTTTTTTTAAATTTTTCCGTAAAAATATTGGTAAAATTTCTGGTTTTATTACTATTTTTTTTTATTGCTTGAATTATTAAATCTAGCTTCCTGAATTTGCCGACTCTTGAAAAGCGTGGGGGGGTGGTACACCCCCCCACACCCCCACCTCACTACGCCCCTGCTTAGGTGGCGCACACAAGTGGATAACGACCTCAACCAACTTGGAGTGCGTAACTGGAGGCAGCTAGCTAGGGACCGAGCTGGCTGGAGGGGCTTGTTGGTTGAGGCCGTAGTCCACCCTGGACTGTAAGCGCCATCTAAAGTAAAGTAAAATAAAGCTATGCAAACTCGATGTCAAGTTTGCGAGGAACCCAAAAATTGTAGAAAACATTGCACGACAAATACGAAACTGTCGCAACTAATCAAAGACTAGCTAGCGACAAATTATTAAGCCATTAACCATTCGGTATAAAGCAATTTGTACCCCTTTTTTTTGGGTGGTGCTTCGCTTACATGATATCTAGCCAGTGGAGTAGCGAGTACTTCAGGGGCCCCGTATCAAACATTTTTTAGGGGTACCCTCTTACCTGACAGTATGTCACTACCTTTTTTGTTTCCTGCAAAATGAACAGACATCAACTTTTAAAAAATTTTAAAAGTATAACAGTCTAGGAACTTTTCATAAATTAAACTACGATTATAAGGTCAACGAAAATGGTCAAGGCGTTGATTCTCTGACGTCAAAGTGACGTCAAATTCTGTCCCAGAGTTGTCTTGTCGTTTGATCATCAAAACGCAGAATACTTTCGGAGCGTTGACGGCTGCGTTGACAATCTCGTCGACACAAATTTAAGGGTTAATGCGATTATTATTTTCGTTGGCCGTGTAATCACTCTTTCAACGAAGTTAGGACACGTTCACACAACGCATTGACTGTAGTCTTACCTTGAACACAGCAAAATTTTCTGCCATGTCAACGTAGCTTGCATTGATCTACATATCTATCTAGAAAAAGTATATTTCGATCTAAATAACACCCGATTGGCCTACATTTTACTGGAGCAGTAACAAAAACTTCAAAAACTTCTGTTTTTAAGAGGTTTTCTTAATCCATCAACATCGTAGCCATCGTTCTATGGAATTTGACAGTTGATTGCTTGACAGATGAAAGACGAACTATATTTTGACGGTAAAGGTATATTTCAAAAGTTACGAATTGCCCTAAAATCACTTTTTTCCGGAGCAGTAAGAAAACTTGAAAAATTTCTGATTTTAACAATTTTTTAATCCATCGAAATCGTAGCCATCCTTTGATGGAATTTGACAGCTGATGGCTTGACAGATGGAAGATAAACTATATTTTAACGGAAAAGGTATATTTCGATCCAAATATTATGCGATTGCCCTAAAATTACTTTTCCGTCATTTTCTGATTTTTAAGAGGTTTTTCATTCACCCACATTGTATTGCTTGATAACACTATTTATGTGATCGTCAACATTTTATGCGTTGACGTGGTCTACGTTGACAGAATACTGACGATGTTTCTAGTGACGTCAAGGAGTCAATGCGTTGACCATCTAATCTAAGCTTTAGTCTTAAAGTATTGGCGGTTCAATGATTGTCTTTTATTTGTACGGTAAATGGGACAAAATACCGGTTTTTTATAAATATCTTAAGAACTGTTTATTTTTTCAAAAGATTTAAATTGTACCTCATAAAGCTCCACACAAAAAAAATTATTAATCTTTTTTCGGCAGAGCAACAGATTTTGAGAAAAACACGGTAAAACGCTCAGTGTGCTCAGTATTTAGATTTACCCCAGTGCACCTTTTTCTTCTGGTCATAATATTCTTGCAGCTTTTTCTCTAAATTATTTATTGTGTGATAAAAAGCAAGCAACTTTTAAAAACTTTAAAACGAAGCTCCACATCTAAATTCAGTTTTGTAAGAATGTTATCCTAGTTTTGCCATATTTTGTCTAATTCTCCTGAGCTTCTGGCACACGTTCCAGTAAAAAAAAAGCAAAGTGGTAGCACTGTTACGTTTGCTTTATTTGGTAAGATGTAGATAGAGATGCATAGGATACGTGGGAAAACTATCGAAAAACACATGCAACAAAAATAAGTACATTTCAAAAATGAAATCGATATTGTGTGTCGTATTCATCTCAATGAAACATTTCTAGCACATATCGAGTCCTCTGTATCGTGGGGGCCCCTTTATGTCGGGGGCCCCGTATCATTGATACGGCTGACACCGCAGTAGCTACGCTACTGTATCTAGCTCGTAAATGACTAAAAAAATATAAAACATTGCACGACTGGATTCAATTTTTCATAAATAACTAAAAACTTACAAATGGCAAATTATTAAGCCATAAGAAATAAAGTATAAAAAGTTTTTACCGCTTTTCGAATTATGTCAAGCAAAAAACATAGAAAACATTGAACGAAAAATTTAAGATTATTAACAAAAATTAACGAATAATTAACTGTAAATTATCCACCTACTCATTTCTTGATTCGTCTAAATCACTTTGCCACCTTGGCAAATAACCCAACAAATAACCTTAAAACACAGAAAATAACATACCACAAAATTGATTTTTTCATAATTAATTAATGACTAATTAATTGCAATTATTAAGCACTAAAATATTATATTTTGACATTTTTACCACTTTTCAAAAATAAAACATAGAAAACATAGAATGACAATGTGGAAATTGTCACAACTAATTAACGAAAAATTATGCACCCATCCATTTTTTGATCTTGATATCAAGTTAGCAAAGCACCCAACAAAACATAGAAAACATTGAATGACAAATTCGAAATCGCCACAACTAATTAATTAAAAATTATACACCAACTCATTTTTCGATTTGTGAAAGTTGCTTAGCGAACTTGACACACATAGAAAACAAATAACCCAAAGTGATTTTTCTCAATTAATTAATAATTAACGGCAAATAATTAAGCACAAAAATGTTATTTATTAGAAAAATTTACCACTCTAAAAAAAAATATAGAAAATATAGAATGACGAATTCAAAACTGTGACAACTAA
The DNA here is from genome assembly GCA_963921185.1 of Dasysyrphus tricinctus. NCBI lineage: Eukaryota > Metazoa > Arthropoda > Insecta > Diptera > Syrphidae > Dasysyrphus > Dasysyrphus tricinctus. The sequence goes on from OY992533.1 coordinate 77,458,640, forward strand.
ATAACGACAAATTATGCAACCGTCCATTTTTCGATCCTTGATAGTTGCCCTGCTAGCTTGATATTAAGTTAGCAAATCACCTAAAAAACAAAGCAAACATTGAACGACTAATTCGACATTATTACAACTTTTTAACGCAAACTATCCACCTACCCATTTTTCGATTTGTTAAAGTTGGTTTTCTAACTTGACACTCATGTCAAAATAAATAAACTCAAGCTTTTTTACGTTTAAAATGTTGGCTTCTTCCATGTGCTACCTTTTTCGAAATAGAAAAATTTATTAAAATAGTTAACTATTACCGTTTCTTCTTTGTAGTGATGTGATCCACTTACTCTAAATTTATGAACTCCAGGGTTGAATCATTATCCATCAGATGATGTTCTTTGTTACCTGGAAGACTGGATTTTTAAACAGATATTGGTAAGAAAAATAGCAAGTTCTTCCTTGTAAGACTCATTACTTTGACGTACCTGTTAAGCAAGAGATTACCCGCTTCGTAAACTCTTTTTTCTTTTTTTTTGTCAACCGGGCTCAGGCACACCTCTCATTCTTTTGTAATCTTTATGAATGCAATCAACCCATCTAATTACTTTAGCAACACCTTCTGTTCCAATGAGACAACTTAAGAAGAATGTTCTTGTGTTCTCTTCCATCCAGCACAGAGAGTGCCGTTTAACAAAAAACTTTTAATTCATCTTCGTTCTCATCAACTTCGTCCTGGTTCATCCTTCTGAAGCGAGATAAGAGAAAAATATATGTATGACACAGGAAGTTGGTTTCTTCTTATTTTTTTTTTTTAATTAGATTTTTTTTCTTGAGAGCTGTTATAGATAAAGTTACCTCAAATTAGGAGCACTTTAGTGAAATGTGTCAGGAATAAGGGAAAATGTCATTTTGAAGAAGTCTTTCATTCACCTGTGAATAAAAAATTAAATATATTTTAACTAAATGACATTGAAGGACACATTAAAATCACAAGTGGGTACACGAGTGTTTTTGTAAGAAAATCAGAAATTTCGTTTGAAAAATAAAATGCATTTCTGCTTTGATAACCTACATTTAAAATGGGTAGCATCTACACCACACAACCACATTGCATAAATATTGTTGAATTTCCTGATTCAGAATCCTTTCAACCTAATTGCTATGCAAAAGGATTTCTAATTAACTACGAGTAACTCCCACTTCCCCTTTTTGGAAACCTCCAATATAATAATAACACGAGATATACCTACTCGTACGTCGTACTATCTTACCTCGAAATTAACAATTCAAATTTTAATAACGGAAATAAATACTAATGGTGTATGCTGGTATTACTATTGTGCTCTATTTTCTTTGCTTTGGTTTTTTTTTGGTGCTATTTACCTTTTGTATGTTCTAATGAGGTTTTGAAAATAGAATGCCATTTGCTGCATTCTCATTCAAGTAAACACTCAAAATTGAATCTCATTTTAAAACAAAAGGATAATTAAGCTCCTTGATTGCAATGTAATTATACTTAGATAAACGACTATACAATGTTGCAGTAATGATAAGGTTGGTGGTTTACAAGAGTCTCTATACATTTATCTTCAGTGTATGGAGTGAGATTATGAGTACATACAATGTACTGTACAATGCACAGTGGGTGTTGCAATACATTTATGAATAATTTGATTAACTTTATTATAGTTTGAAGGTGTATTTTACTGCAAATAAAACTTATCCTTTATATATATTTAAAATTCATAATAATGGCGAATAGGTATTGAAGATGAATTTGATGACATTACTTGAACGAAATATTGATTAATTATTGAGACAAAAAATATTAACAATTGAGAGTTGTTATTTGCAAATCGCTCATATTAATTTAAATGCATGATTTTGCTCTTTTTTTACGAAAATGTACTTGTTCATTTAATATTCGTAGCCCTCTTGCAATAGTCCTTAGATAAACGGACGATAAATGCATTGGGCTCCAAATTAACTCCTTAAATCTTACAGTGTAAAAGCTTACTTCCCGTTCTACAACAATGAACTAAATCAAGATAGTTGGGGGTAGAAAATCCGTAAAATTTATTTGGATATATGTATTTCAGCTGAATTCCTGAAAACCGATCCCGTAACAGCGGCTAGTATCTTACATCCGTTGATACAAAGCTTTTGGAAAAACGAAAGCTATCCCAAGGACTGGAAGGATGGTGTGATTGTTTGTAACGATTTTCATGTTTATTATTATTATTATAAGTACGTATGTGAGACTAAACTCTCATCCATACTTATTTCCTTCCGGGTCTTCCACCTTTGTGACGAATGGTCACAGAAACCCATTCGCCAGTCCAGGCAGAATCCCAGAAGGTTGTCTGTTTGCTGAAGGTGTCGGAAGCCTGCTAGTGATTGCTCGTGCTCAGCTCGTCGGTGGGGGCCAGAATCCGAGATGTCATTGGATTAATTATTTTAAACCGATAAATAAGAAAATATTTTGCGGAGCCCGAATCATTGTTGTCAAAGGAAATCGTTGTCTTATGTTGGGTTGTATAGATGGTCGTACAACCAGAGTGGTTTTTATACCCTCCCGTGAGGTGTGGCAGGACAATTCCACACTCACCTGCGTTTCTGTCTCCACTCACACGTAACAGAAACCCCAATATCATAAAAAGATTACAGTCGACTCAGAAGCTTTGTTTAAATTTCAGCATCGATATCCCAAAACAAAATGTTCTACTTATTTAAAAAAAAAGCATACAAAATTCAAGCATATCCTTGATATCTCGGATATACTCATCCTTACTCTTTACTCCCCTATAATTGTATTTATGTACCTCAACGCATCCTCATCTCATACTCCCCTAAATCCACATCCTCTGATTAGTTTTTAGAATCCTTTTATATCCATTTTCATAACTTAAACGACCAATTTAAAGGACAGTAAATACATAATTTTGTTTTTATTTTCCTTTTTAACTATATCTATTTATAATTATGTACCCATCATGGATATAATATGTTCATTTATATGTAACTTAAATTTAATAAACAAAAAAAAAAGAATCAGGTTCTGATTGGTTCTTTCATACAAAAAAAAAAAACGAAGGAGTGTATCTACATATATATGTACTGTACTATATTAATATGTGTCATATGAAAATGAAACAGATTCAAATACTTATTTTTAATAATATCTCAATATAATGTTTCTAAAAGTTAATAAACAAAAGTTAAAGGACTCACCGACTATATCCGGAAGGTGTGCACAGCTTCTCTGGATCAGGTTTTTTCGTTGTGGTTGCTTGATGGAGAATATAATTAAAATGGGTAGTTGAATCGTGTCACATTAACAAAATCCCGATCTCACTTAACAGAAGTATCTGTTCACCTTTCAGATTCCTTTTCTTTAAATTTTGCTTCATTAAAATAACTTAAATTTTGCTTATCAAAATTTCTTAATTTTAAGTTTTTATGAGACAAATTCTTTTTCTTACCTCTGCTTTTTTATTTTATGTAATTTTTCTTTCGTTTTTCCAATAATTTCTCCTCCCCTTTATGGCGTTTGAGAGTCAGGTTTAGCGGAATGTGGGAATAAAAAAAAAGGCAACCACTCTTTTTTAAAATTTCTTGATTTTCTTTTCTTTAAAATAACTTAAATTTCGCTTTAAAATTTCTTGATTTTCTTTTCTTTAAATAACTTAACTTTCGCTTGTCAAAATCACTTAATTTTCTTTTCCTTAAACTCTTTAAATTTCGCTTTAAAATTTCTTGATTTTCTTTTCTTTAAAATAACTTAAATTTCGCTTTACAATTTCTTGATTTTCTTTTCTTTAAATAACTTAACTTTCGCTTGTCAAAATCACTTAATTTTCTTTTCTTTAAATTCTTTAAATTTCGCTTTAAAATTTCTTGATTTTCTTTTCTTTAAAATAACTAAATTTTCTTTTCTTTACAATAACTAAATTTTCTTTTCTTTAAATCACTTAAATTTCTTTTCTTTAAATCACTTAAATTTCGTTTCAAAATTATTTAATTTTCTTTTCTTGTCATTTTTGGATAATTTTTTTTCTTATGGAATTTACATTCATATTTTTAGGTACAACTTAAATTTTTTTTTAATTTTCTTTTTCTCACATATGAAGGTTCTTTTGCCCATGAAAAGCGCACCAAACTGTTTATATCACTGCATGATTTTATGCACCCCTATTTTTTTTCGATCTTTCTTTTTCTTTTCGTTTGTTTTCTTTTTTTTTTCTTAATAAACTTTTCTCACTGCATTTATTAATATGTTTGCTCAATACTGAACCTTTAGGCTTTAAGAAAAATTAAAGAAAAACTAATTTATAAACAAAACAAAAACACATACATAAATCTCGATCACTTGCGGCGCCGACCAAATTAAAGATGAACTAGAACTTTTGTTTTTGTGGATCTAGACACGGTATGAATTTCTATTCTGTCTCCTTTTCCATTCTGTGCCTCCCATGTAGAATACACTTGCATCCATGAAAAAAAAGGGGAACCCTTTTGATGGAATGTGGAAGTACTTATCATGAGTGTGTGTGTGGAGAAGCTGCCACCTAGCATGAAAACGAAGTTGAATGATGAAGAGGATTTGCAGGTGTGTAAGAATCCACATTGGTCCCCCCTCTCTTTAGTGACGCCTTCGTTGGCGATTCCAATAAGAAATCGCCTTTTTCTAAAGAGAAGGGTGGAAAATTTTTAAAAAGCACAATGCGGTGACGTAATCCGCCAGTTGGGCTTATTTCTTTTTTTTTTTGCTTTCTGTTTTATCTTTTGGATGTTATTTTTGGTAGTTTTTGTTGCGTTTTTCTATGTATTTTAGGTACCGTTTCCAGTTGCTAAGTTGCATTTATTTTGAGCCTATTAAAATAAAATACCAATAAAAACAAATTCTAAAGCGTTTCATTTTTCTTTTCACGTGGTTAAGGGTAACCTCAACCCAAAATTATTTTCGGTAGGATATTTCTTTTTCTTTAAAGTTTTTATGTGACAAATTCTTTTTCTTACCTCTGCTTTTTTATTTTATGTAATTTTTCTTTCGTTTTTCCAATAATTTCTCCTCCCCTTTATGGCGTTTGAGAGTCAGGTTTAGCGGAATGTGGGAATAAAAAAAAAGGCAACCACTCTTTTTGCCACAAAAATCCTATTGTTGGCGTGGCTCTTCGCGAATTGGATTCTGATAATGTGTTATATTCATTATCATTGAAATTTATTTAATTTATAAAAAACGTTTTCTTACCTTTAGTTCTTAAAACAGGGTTTAGCTCCGCAATGGTTGGCACTAGACGACCTGACTCGTGGGGTAGTTGAAATTGAAAAGAACTAAAATTGTAGGTGTGTCGACGAGCCAACATGGCTGATCGGAAGTAGGAACAGAATGGGATTGAGAAATGCTAGGATGGACTGCGTTCATGCATACTCACTTGTCGACTCTGAATTTCTTTATGGTCGAGCCAGAATGATATCGGAGGCGAGGATTTACACTAGCAATTCTTATTTTGATTTCATTTTTAAGTTTCAAGTGGATTCCTACATGTTAAGTTGCCAAAGAAAGGTGACCTAAAGCAGCGGTTCCCAAACTTTTTAAGCTGTGGAACCCTAAACAATGCCCAAATATATTTCGGAACCCCTTCCTGACAATAGCAAAAAATGAAAAACAACACATTTCAAAATCAATTTTTATTTAGTGTGAGGAATGAATCTGTTTCATTGTTTGATTTATAATTGTTTTTAAACTAACTTCTACGTCCGAAAGTCTTCGCATATCTGGCAGCGCCCAGTCTGGATCTGTATTTAGTTTTTGTGTAAGTATACGCTGAAAAGCCTACTTCACAGCGCAGCGCAGTGGTACGTTGTAACAAAAGGTACCAAATTTAATATAGCTTTCTTGGCAAGCTCAGGGAATTCATTCTTGCTAGAACTATAATGCTCGGAGGGGCACTTAAGTGGTCGGAAGAAAACAAGCGAATGCAAAGAAAGCATATGACGCGGCTATAATGGCGGAGTGGAAGGTTTCGTCAAGTTTCGTTCAACTTTGGTTACTTAAGTAAAACTGACATTTGGTGAAATAGGAATGCCAAAAAGAGATAGATGATAATAACATTATGGGTGCTGTCCCCTTCTGACGGTACGGAAAGCTACTTTTCGTCAGTTTTTGACATTAGCTTCAATGCCCTTCCGACTATTATAGTTCTATCTTTAATAAAAATCCAAATTTTTCACTTATGGCTTGAAAAAATACCAACTATTCGAAAATTACATCAAGCTACCATTGAAAGCATACACAATTTCCAATTAAACCGATTCAAGGTTTTTTTCTGCGACAACCCATTTGGACTCAAGCGCTAGTCGAAAATTGATGTATTTTTACTGTTTTCGAAAATCCACTCGAAAGCGCTAAGAAATTACTTTGTGTGACAAAATTTGAATCTTTGTCTGTAACATGAACCAAGGTATATTTTTCTGATGGTCTTTGAGGCGCTGAGTTCGAATCTGGCCTTGAAATTGCTCTATCACGTCACGTTTTTGAGATATTCAAATCTAAAAATTAAAAATAAATGCATTTTGTATACAAAGTTGGGGAGGTAATTTTTTTCGAAAAAATGTTTATGGTCATTCTGAAGTGTAAACATTTTGCTTCAAAATTCTATTTGAAACTTTCAATTACCTCCATTCGCCTTCGAGAAATCTATGGTTTTCATTCTACTACCTAATTCGAAAAATTCAGCCAATTTGTGCTCAAAAATTGTGGGATTTTTCACTTAGCGCTTGAGTCCAAATGGGTTGCCGCAGAAAAAACTTTGGATAGAGATATATTGGAAATTGTATATACATTCAATGGTACTTTGATGTAATTTTCGAGTCATTCGTGAAAAACTCCCAAGAAATGCATTATTGCATAATTTTTTGCGTTTTTTTCCATATTGCGTCACGAAATTTTTTTGGCAAACCTCAGATTCGGATTTAGGACCCCCGAAAACATACAGGAAGGAAAATATCAAAACTACCCCACAATTTGGTTGCAATGCTAGAAATTAATATTTTTTTCAAAGCTGCCAGTTTGTCTCTCGCAAAAATACTGTAATTGATTTTTCCTGCAGAGCTGTTACAGTTTCGTTGATCTTCTCGAAGATGTCTGCAAGATAAGCTAATTTTGTAATCCATTGCTCTTCATCATGCAATACATCAAAGAGGTTTGCAGTTGAGGACAATTTGTTTTCCAGTTTGAACACATTCAACTCATCACGAAGTTGAAATAACCTGGATAAAGCCTTCCATCTGGAAAACCATCGAATTTCAGTATGAAGAAGAAGCGATTCGTACTAACTGCCCATATCTTTACACACTAATTTAAACAATCTCGATTGGAGAGGACGACTCTTAACAAAATTTACTATTTTCACAGCTTCACAGAGAACTTTTTTTTAAATCATTTGGCATTCTTTTCAAGTGCATAACGATGGAAAATACAATGACTGCTGGTATTTCTAGGAGCAAAGTTTTTAATATTTGAAACAACCCCTCTAACCTTTCCCACCATTGCTGCATATATCAATAAATTTTCCCCAATTAATGATGTGTTTACTCATGAAACAGTTTATGACCTTGAAGTTCACACTTCGATTAAAAAATATAATGTAAGCTTAAAAAAAAAAAAATTTCAATTTTTTTGTGGAAATTTGTAATTATTTTTCTTTTATTGTTTGCTTTTTACTGTTTATACTTCAAGAAATTTGTGGAACCCTGAAAACTCTCCCACGGAACCCCAGGGTTCCGCGGAACACACTTTGGGAACCGCTGACCTAAAGAATTGCAACCATTGGTGTGGTTTCACCGTTTTGTCCGTTTTCCCAAAACTAATGGCAGCCATCATTCTCGAGCGAATAAAGGATAGAATCGAGTGTACACTCAAGAGGCATCAAACTGGCTTCCACAGTGGTCGATCGTGTGTCGACCATATCAACACCCTGCGTATCGTCCTCGAGGGTTCGATTCCCAGCCGTGCCACCTAAAAACAGAAATGTTTTATCCGAGAAACACGCACACAGGAATGGTTGAGAGTTGTAAGTCACTAGGCCCTGGTTCCCCACGAGCTGTTGCGCCACCCAATTTTTTTTTTTATCGTCCTGGAGCAGTCGATGGAATTTCAATCACCGTTTTACCTCATGTTCGTGGATTTCGAGAAGGCCTTTGATCGAGTTAACCGAGAATTTATATGGAGATCGTTGCTTGGTAGAGGAATTCCACCAAAAATTGTTGCCATTATTAAAGAGTCCTACAACAACGCGAGGTGTTTTGTTTTGCACAATGGGCAGCTATCCGACTTCTTCGTAGTGCAACAGGGTGTGAGACAAGGGGATGTTCTATCGCCAATTCTCTTCCTGCTGGCGATGGATGACGTATTGACGGCCAGTGTTGGTACAGCTGAGAGAAAGGCTCAGTCATTTAGATTAGACTATGCCGATGAAATATGTCTACTGCATAGAAGAAGAAGTAAAGGAACTGGTGTATATCACATATACAGTGTACGTGAATGAAGCAGAAAACTGTATGCCCGAAATGTCAAATCGGTGACTGAATGGAAGAAAAAAAGTAAACAAAAAGTGATACAAGACTAAAAACATTAATAAATCATTAATTGTTAGAAAAAAAACAAATAGTTTGGAGTGATTTACTTAGAAATGTATGTATACTTACTAATAACAATACAAAAATATGAAGTGCAGTGTTAAATTGTGTATTTAAAGCAAGAATAAGACGGACAAGAATCATTTCCTTTCACAAGTGAGTTTTATCATATTTTTCTCAAAGAAAGCGATGTGAATTGATCATAAATCAAGTAACACATTTTAAATGATTAAACTTTAAATAAACTAAGAAAATTAATAAATTAATTGAAAACTTGCACATGGTTTTTCGGTTTTAATTTGGGATACTAGTAATGTCAAACTGCGATTCTGTGAAACAGGGACGTATTTTTTTTTGTTATTGGTGGTTGTAAGGCGCAACTATTTGCTAAGCGCCCTTTATATCAGGAAATTATTTTTGTTATTAAATCGATTTTGTACCTTTGGAGTTCGTATATTTATGTTAACATGTGCATCTTCAGAATATTGCTCAATTTTCTCTGTAGTGAAGTTATTAGTGCATTTTTTTAATGTTAATTAATTTGTCTATTCAAAAATTAAAATAATTTAATACAAAATTTAAAAGGTTTCCGAAAGTCGAGTGGTAAAAGGATGACCATTCTGAAAGTGGATGAAGTAAAGCCACATTTGGGGTGCCAATTTTTTATCGATGCGAATGATTTGCTATGATTCACATTGGTTTTGGGGAGCCTTCTTTCATGACAATGCGTAAATTAAACTAAGTAAATCTATAATGTTCCACTGAAACAACACAATTTTAAAGAAAGTAGATATTAAAAGATTTTATCGGTGCCTTAGAGCTTAGAGGGTTATCATAAAAAAGTAAGTATTTTTTTAAACATACCACTGAAAAGAAAAATAAATTCAGAAAATAACAAATGATTGTTATGGCGCCCTAGTAAGTTGCTATTAAAAATCACTCCGTCCCTTTTGGAATGTATTTGTGTTTGTGAGAGCAAACACTATTATGAAAAATGCTTCACTTTTTTCCACAAATGGCGCTTCCTTATATTTTTTATTCTAAGGTCTACTGGCAAAAAACATCAGTGGGCTGAACGGGATGTGCCAAACACTGCATGTGAAGGGAGAGTCGAGTGGTCTAAAAATAAACAGCAAAAAGACAAAAATAATGCTCACAGGCCGCTCCACACAGCAGGGTATTATTCTACCAGGAGACGTGGAACAGTTAAACTACCTTGGCAGTATTGTTTCTGCAAACGGTGGTACGAATGTGGACGTTGAAAGTAGAATTAATAAAGCTCATGCTCCCTTCGGTATTCTGTACCCAATTTGGAAATCCAGTCAAATCTCCTTACGCACTAAGCTGAGATTCTTCGAATCCAATGTCAAATCCGTGCTGTTATATGCTTGTGAAACCTGGAAAGTCACGTCTACCATTTCGAAGAAATTGCAGGATTTTGTGAATCGCTGTCTTCGCCACATCCTAAAGATTCGCTGGCCGCAAATAATACCAAATGAGGACTTGTGGCGCAGGACAAGTCAAGAGCGGCTGGACGTCGACATAAGAAAGCGTAGGTATATGGCGTTAGATTGGTCACACACTGAGGAAACCAAACGATGAAATTGCAAAGCAGTCCTTTTGATGGAATGCTCAGGGTGCACGACGGGTTGGAAGACCAAGAACAACATGGATATCAACTGTCTTAGCGGAAGTAGAATCCCAGAGAAAGACGTGGCCACAGCTTAAGTACCTTGCAGCAGACCGTGAAGGATGGAGACGTTTTGTTGACGCCCTATGCCCCAGCCGGGGTTACAGGACACGATGATGATGATGATATGTATTTCATATTTTTACTTGCGACATATGTAGGTACATAGGTACTATAAGGCAAGTTTTGGATTCGTGCAAAAAAAAAATATCAAAATATTTTAAAAAATGGTTTTAATGGTGCCTCCCAAAGAACCATTTTTTTGAAATTTTTGATTTTCTTCAAAACGGTATGACCGATTTCAAATATTTTTCTTATACAGAAGCTTCCAAAAAATATAAATAGTTTTGTGTACCAAAATTTTTGAAAAAGTATTTTTTGAATTTTTAAAAAATGTTTCAATTTTTTTTTTGGAAAATCAAATATTTCGAAAACGGCATGATCGATTTTTTTTGAAACTCGATACTTAAGAGGTTTTTGGTACTCTATAAAATAGTTTTTAGAAAAAATTTACATTTAAGTAAAAAAAACGGTACCTTCCACACAAAAGTTAAAAAACAGCAAAGGAAAATATTTTGTTGCTTAAAAACGACTCCTACGATTTTGATTAAACTTTTTTCATATACTTAAATTAAAAGGATCTGCTACCGAAAATTATAAAATTGTACACTTAGCAACTATTGATAGTACCTGTCATAGAACGTATTTTTTATTTTTTATTTTCTCGTTATCGGCTAAACAGATTTAGATGAATTTTTTACAATTTTTCAAAAAAAAAAAAAAAAATATTTTTAAAATAACAATAGAATATGAAGAAAATTTGAAAAGAAATTCTTCTGTTTAAGTGGAGTGACTGAATATTTATAATTCAAGTTGAATTGAGCTCAATTGAATTTTTAACTGTCAAAGGAGTTGTTTTAGTCAATTTGAATGTCGTATTTTATGTTTCTCTCTATTTTTTTCTCATAATTTCCATTTTCACTTGCGATATAGGTACTATAGGCCGAGTTTTTGATTCGTGCAAAAAAAATTTCGAGATAACAATCAAACATCCCAACTAACAATTTAAGTTGTTTAAGTGTCAATACAAGCTATTTTCTGACTTGTCTAGAAACTAATATTAGCCTTATGCAAATCATTTTGGCGCACATTGAAGAAGCTATTTGATTCCTTTAAAACCTTTCGTCACAAGTCCTATACAATTAAATAGCTTTCCAACCACATTGTAAAAAGGTCTTAAAAAGACAAAATATTGCTCAACTAAACAAGTTATAATAAGGCTTGTATAATAAGGCGTTGAAAAGGCCATACAAAATTTTTATATTTAGGCCTTATAAAAGCCACTCAATGTAGTTGTGTAATAAAAGGAATTTGCTTGCTTGGAATTATTTAATTTAATTTTTATTATTTTTATTTTGTCAGTTTATTTTCCTTGCGGGAGCTTGGACTACGTTTTTCTATATTCTGAAATGAGAAGAATATTATTTAATTTATAAAAATGTTACTTACTTAGATGACTCTTCCGAGGATTGAACTCGCATCCCTCCAATCACATATCCAGCACGCTACCCACTACGCCAATTCGCAATTCAGAAGGTGCATGTTAAAATTCTAATGAGTTGATACTTGTGCCTGTACAATTTTACCAGCAATATACAGGTGGTTAAGGTCACATTTTGGATTTAAACAAATTTCACTCCAGATTTTAATCCTAATAATACGATGACAGAGAACATCTACAACTATATATTTGTAGATGATCTTGATATTTGTTACTTTTTTTTAAGTTTAAAAAGTGCGAATCAATTAATTCTTGAAGGGTTTGAAAGAAGAAATATATAAGAACATACGAGTTTATGTAATACGTATGGTGATATAAATCTTAAACAATTGTTTCTCTATGCATTCTTATGAAAGAAACTTCCTTTTAAACAATTTTAAGTAATTATGTGAAGCTACATAACCATTTGAATGTAAAACGAGTGAATTATTTTTAAAAGATCACACTTAATACTTCTATTTCTATCAAATCACAATTTGAAAAATAACTTTTCTCGTTAAGGAAAAAACTTAATTATAACAGCAAGTAGGTACGTGCGACTCGTTTGTGTATTTTATGTGTACGCTGGTAGGGTAGCTAACTGAAGAAGGTAATCATTTCAATAAGTTTGCTACTAACATTTTATAAAAACTATATATTTCGTTATAGATGTGCAAAGTTGAAATAGCTCACGAAATGAGACAAAAATTTCAATAAGTTCTTCACAAACGTTTTATAAAAACTATACATTTCCTCAAGGAGGTACACACAGCAACACAGCTGTCACAAGCCAAACGAAATAGCTCACCAAAGAAGACAATCATTTGATTAAGTTTGTTACTAACATTTTATAAAAACTATATATTTTCTCACGTAGGGATACAGCTGTCACAAACAAAACTAAATAGCTCACCAAAAAAGGCAATAATTTCAATAAGTTTGCTTCAAAAATTTTATTTTATCTTTCCAAAAAAATATAACATAATTACGTATAACAAATTTCTTGTTGATTGATAATCAGAAAAACTAAGCATAGGAGTTATAAGTGATTTAATGCCGGAATCCTTACAACCATTTAAGAACGGAATGGAACTAGTAAAAATTAAATGTTTCTTTTTCTGGGATTGTGTGTGCCATTTGTCACTAGATTTGAGGCAAACAAACCAATGCGCATACAAATTCAGAACAAGCATTCATAAGTGCATTCATTTTTTTGTTAGATTAAAAACAAATATATTTACGAGAAAAGTTGCAAAACTAAACAAAAAAAGTTATGCATTCATTAGAATAAAAAAAAAAAACACAAATTCTATCAAGAAACACATCAATCGAGGAACACATCGGCGAGTGCGCGCTCCATAGTGTTAAACGACTTTGGGCACTTGAAATTCATTGATATTTTGATAACTTCTTATTAATTTATGCACTATTTTTGACAATTAGATTTTTTAATAATATATTTGTTTTTAATCTTTTCAAATGAATGACGAACACTTTAGAATATCAGACCAGACCCGCTGCAGAATATTTTCAACTCCAGACCCAGAGAAATGTCAAATCTTGCTGCTGTGTGTTGTATCGCTTATTTAAGAAAGCCGTATACGAATTGTTTTGTTTACTTAATAATAAATATAAGGCAAAACAACCTAATACAAGTTAAATTGTTAGTTGGGATGGCATTACGATGATAGAGAACACGAAAAAAGTGGATGGCAAAATTCTGTCTGTCCGTACCTCAACCTACAGCCTAAACCACTGAAGCGATTTTCTTCAAATTTTGAACTTAAGGTTTTTTGTAACTCTCCAGAAAAAAAATTAAATTTTTTTTTCGCTCAAAAAATATCGGTACTTGCCATACAACCGTTAAGGAAAAGCTTATTTATCTCAAAAACGGCTCCAACGATTTTGATAAAAATAAATAAGTGTATTATTGCAGACATAGTGTACTTTTTGGTAAGAAAAAAAATCACCAAAAACATTTATTAACGGTACCTGCCATATAACGTTTTTTTTTATTTTCGGTTATCTCACTAACCGCTCATCCGATTTCAATAGTTTTGTTTATACAAAAGCTTTGTTAGAATATAAATAATACTGTATACCAACATTTTGGAAAAAAAATAAATTTTGGATTTTTAAAAAAAGATTCAAAATTTTTTTTTGAAAATTCAATATTTCAAAAATGGGTTGATGAATTGTTTTGAAATTTCAGTTTTAAATGTATATTTACATATACTCAAAATTGGCATGTCAATTTTTTTTTGAAAAATGTTACAAACATTTTACATATAAAAAATTAATTTTTAAGAAAACGATGACTATATTTTCTGTATAAAAGTAAAATATTACCGAAAGCCAGTTGAAAATAATGGTCCGTCGATGAAACTTGGCATCAATGGTTCATTTGTCATGAAAATCAATAATAAAAAGAGTCTATACAAATATCTGTGGTAAAAGGGTGTTTTTTTTGGTGAGTTGGGGTAGTGTCGGGAGTATTGCCATAAAACCTGTGACAAAAATGGTACCCTCCTGAGATTTTGTTAAAATGTGCTATGGACTAACAGATTGAAGAATCAAAAGAGTCTATAGAAATATTTTGCTGGGAAGGGTGTGTTTTTTGAAGATAGGGGAAAGTGTGTGTTTATTTTTCAAAAAAATGTAAAAGGATGGAAACTTGTTAAAAGTGTTTCATTTACTAAGAGAATGAAGAATAAAAAGAGTTTACAAAAATATCCAGGAATAAAGGGTATTTTTGTGGGTTTGGGTAAAAGCTGTTATTTGTTTTTGGAAACAATCTTTGTTTTTGGAAAAAGTATTATACTTTCTTTCACCCATTAAAAACATCCCTCTACCATGTAGATATTTTTATAGACTCTTTTGATTCTTCATTCTGGTAGTTCATAGCACATTTTTATAAAGTTTTATGAGGGTACCATTTTTGTCACAGGTTTTATGGTAATAATCTCACCAAAACCCCAACCCTCACTCCAACCCTCAAAAAAACACCCTTTAACAACAGATATTTGTATAGACTTTTCTTATTATTGCTTCTTGACAAATGAACCATTGATGCCAAGTTTCATCGATGGATCATTATTTTCAACTGGTTTCCGGTAATATTTTACTTTTGTACTGAAAATATAGTCATCGTTACATAAAAATGACAATAACTTTTTTCGCGGAGGTCGTATCGACTTGGTTTTGGTATTATTTGATTCAGCATTCAAAACTACCCTAAAAACACGTGTCATATGCTTAGGTTGCACCAAAGTTAATTTTTCTGTTTGATACACCACAATTCCCCCCCCTCTCTCCCTCAAAAAACACCCTTTCATGTGACATAAGGCGTTTTTTCTTTTTTAGCTCTGAGCAGAGCATGGAGTAGAGCTCGAGCTATCGGAGTTAGCTCTGAGCAGAGTATGATTGGAGTTCTCCGATATAATTTTGAAACACATCTGAGCTCTGAACTGTCATACGATTGCGATGTGTTCAACTCACCAAAACTAAGTAATGACTTAATTTTCATCAGACAGCTGGCCAATCAAAAACTCGAAAAATTTCAAAATTGTGACATTTGCTCCATTCGCTCCATTTGAATTCAGTGATTTGGTTTGTTCTCACATTAAAATGTCACTTTAAAACTTACGAGGTTTTGACAGAAATTCGTCTGAGAAAGTGCTGTCCGCCTAAGGTTGCTGATATCCGTACTATCGTATGCATAATAAGCCGCGACTTATTAGCACTATCAGTGCTTAACTACCAACCAACCGCAATAAAAAGTAAGTATTCGCCACAGTATACAAATCTAAGGTACCCAATATATTGAGCAGGTTATCAAAATTGAATATGTCAGTAATTTAAAATGACACTTTGACGAATTTTCAGAACTGAAGATCAAGGCTTGGCTTACATGCTCTTAGTTTTGTACTCGCTTGGTATTTTTAAGATATATTTAAGAAATCATTTTATAAAATGTGTAGGTTTGGTATATATTGAACGAGAGATAATCTTTTTTACTAAAGTTTTCTTTTGTTGACTTAACAATTTTTAAGGTTTTTTTTCGTAATGTCTTAGTAAATTTCCAATTAGGTAGCCGATACATAAATTTTGACGCAGGGTCACAAGTTCACAGGGAAATAATGCACAAATACCTATATGTTGGTCCATTTGAATCAGTTGTAAATCCAAAAATTAATTTTGTTTGACTTGTGAACTATGTTATTTATTAGATAAGGCGGTATTACACTATCATATATATATGCCAAATGCTACCATATAAAATATGGCAAAGCTTTTCTATTATGACTAGTTGTATTACACTATGCCATATATATATGTCCAATTTATATGACAAATGGCTTCGTCAAATATTTTTTGTTCATATATATGACAAAGCTTTATTTGGCTATCACACTAGCTTTGAAATATCAAATATATGAAAATCAAATTATTTGACAGTATCTAATATTTTTATTTGGAAATTAATTTGCCAAAATAAATAAATATCAATTGATTTATGTTTGAAAATGAATCCTTGTTCTTTCATAGTCACTTTTTCTCTGAACCGGAGCAGTGAAGGAAACGGAAAAGGCGAATAACAGTTTATATTTTTTTTTTGAGGTGGGATAAGAATTAGTGTTATAAATGTCAGAGCTCGCAAGTAGTAAATTGAAGGTGATAGCGAAAAGTGCATCAAAAGAACCATTATTTTTGTTCTGAGAATTTTAGCTTGCCATCTTCAATAGATCGCATCCCTAAATACTATTTAGTGCAGCGAAATCCCTGACATAAACAACCTTTAACTTTTACAGCACATATATGTATGTACCTATGCTGCATTCACATGAGTGATAAAAGCCCTGTTTTTAAGTGCATTTTTATCTTCGCTTACAAAAAAGTAGCATGTTAAATACAACAACAATTTGGTATAACTCCGTATTGTTGTTGTATTTAACATGCAACTTTTTTCTAAGCGAAGATAAAAATTCACTAAAAACAGGGCTATGGTGTCTGCTATTTCGGCCTTATATATTATTTTTATCTAACACGATTATGGGAACAATTGGTTAAAATATTGCATTTTCCCATTAGTTTTACTGCAGGAAAAAATCAAATCGATGTCCTAAATCAAAAAATTATACAGTTAGGATACAATAAATAAAGATTTCTTGGTTGATTTGGTCCCTATTCCAACGATAAACAGTAAAATTGTATGACAAACATGAACATACAAAATCAATCGATTTTTATATGACTATATGGCACAAAACTTCCAAATATATATGACAACGACTTTGTTTCGATATTACACTATGTCATATATATGGCTCAGAATCATCGTCATATATATGTTGTCATATAAATATGTCTATCACATTTATATGACCTTTTTGGGCCATATTTGTATGGCAAACTTGCCATATTTATATGCTAGTGTAATATCGCCTATAGTAAATAGAAATTCACTCAGATATTGTAAGCAGTAATTAAAACAAATCGAAAAAAACGGTTCTATTGTTGTAATTGGTTACTGAATCAATAAATTTGGTAAAATTGTTACAAAAATCGTTGAAGCCATTTCTGAGAAACAAGGATACATATAAGAAAAATAGGCGTGGCAGTGGCTGAATTTTACTTAAGTAACTTCCTCCAGCTAAAAGAATTAAGCCTGAACATTTCTTCCAAATCATTGGCTTCAGTGAAAGCAAGCATAAAAATAAAATGGGCGTGATAGTAGGTGGTTACAGTTAAAATTATTTAAATCTTCCTGCTTAAGTGAAAAAATTGTGAAAATTTCATCCAAATCGTTAGAGTCGTATCCAAGAAACTAATTACGAGAATTGTTTGTTTGTAAAATATTAATAATTTTATCAAAAATCCATTTTTCTGCCGATACCAAGTGATACTACCGGTTTCGGTGCAGAAAGTACGGTATCTGCTCAGTATCGTTTCTGATGCTTTTGAACTGGTATCGTCTCGGTATCGTATCAGTTTCCGATACCGAGACTTCTTAAGTATCGTGGTCGTTCGTTGTCGTCATCGTCTGGTCGGTCAATCATCAATCACGTGAACACGTGTCACGGGTAAAATCAAGAGCTCTAGTAAGAAATCTTAGAAATTAATCAATATCGCATTTTAAATATATTGCAAACATAAATCTCAGATATTAAAATCTCGCAAAACTTAATTGCATTGCAGCAAATACACTTTTTATTAAAAATTTTGCAAATTAAAATCTTGCGTGAGATTCTAAATTTTGGAGATTCGTCTTTATTTTTTTTTTCAACTTGAAACTTGGAGCAAATGTTACTTGAATTGCGTAATTTTAATTTGTGATATTTCGGTTATATTATGCGAGATTTTCTATTGTCAAATGTAAATGCGAAACTGTTAAAAATGGGAATTTTTTTATTTTGAAGTTATATAAAATTCGAGAATTCGTTATTCAAGATTTTGGTATGCGATATTCTATAAGTCTCCTGGCTTTTCAGATGGTACGCATTTTTTGAGAATACACTTGATTTAGTGAATCTCAAAATAGTGAACAGACAAATTTTTTATAAAAATGTATTTTAAATAAGAATGTCTCGCAAGCATTTAAAATTGCTTAAGATCAGTGAGGAATTGTTTCTGCTTTATTTTCAAACCTGAAAGGAAACTTTGTTCATCGCTTAAATGAACGTAAAAACATTCACATCGAACAAAATGTGCATTTTGGATCAAATTTACCATTAAAAAGCCTTTTAAGACTTCCGCTCGAAAAAGTGAACAATCTGAAAAGAGTGAGCAGGCCTGGTTTTTATTACTTCATTATATGGAGCGTCTTCTGTATCTGCTAAAAAATTTGTATAAAAGTTTTTAAACCATCAATTCCAATAGGAAATTTAATTTTAAACAAAAAGTTCATCGAGTTATACCAAACATAGTTGAATTATGACCAGTGTTACCATTCTCTCAGAAACGAAAGGCTGAACTTAGTAGAATTTTCGGTTCTAAGCATGTTTATAATAACTAATAACTCTTTCTCTCTGCTTGGTATCAGATTGGGTAAGTTTCCATCAAACTTAGTACTTCAAGGTTTTTTTTGGTGTTGATGTTGCCAACAGAGCCTTATTTTTTTCTAATTTCTTGAAAACAGTGTAAGTAGGTAGTAGTTATTATTTATTTATTAAAAAAAAGTATTTAAAATTCAAAATTCAATAATTCAAAGACGTGTTGAAGTTATTTATGAATAAGTTTTATCGGCGCAAGGATAAATAATTATAACTTGCATACCAAAATTGAAAACCCCAAAAAATATATAATTTATTTTTCCTTGGATGCATTTTTTCTCAAAAAATCAGGAGGAACTCCTTTAGTATTTGTTTTTTTCTATTGAAAAATGTTCTCAAAAAACAGCTGCGTTTTTTCTGTAGGTAATGTATATAAGGTAAGCATGGTAACCCTGTTTGAGAAAACCATATATCGTGTTGCAATTAGGAATTAATGGTATTTTTTTTAATTGTCGTGCTTACTTTAGGCTGATGTATATTAATAATAATAATAATTTTAGCTATATGCCTGTAAGACCTAAGGTTTTTAAATGCAACCTGAATTGCACGGCACAAGTTAGAAAGAGTAGGAGGATAGAAAAGATTTGACACAGTGGATTAAGTTATTGAATTAACTTACATATAGATTAAAAGTACCTTCCTACATAAGGTATACAAATAATTAATATTGTATTAATTTATTGATTTTTAATATTGAACCTGTCCAACTCGAATGTTTATAGTTAAATTTTTGTGAAGTTGCAAAATAAGGTACAAATGCTTTCAAGTTCTTAAACATCTAAGAAGAAGATATTCCTTATATAGATACATATCTACATCTCACAAAATGCAAAAGATGGAAAATTGCCAAAAAAGCACAAGAATCAAATTGAAACATCTTTGTTCTTTTTCACGCTACAGTAGCAAAAAATTTATTCTTAACCAAAAAAATTGCATAGTTCTGGCCGACTATATACAATCCTTTATAAAACGTTCGTGTTAAACTGCAATATTTCACTTCCAAGCTGAATGTCCGGCCCACAACCGCGAAGTATTTTCTTCCGAAGAATCAAGAAAATCAAAAGGATAAAAATGCACAGCAACAAACCTGCATAAAGACTAGATAGAAAAATCCCTTAAAGAAGTGCAGTCTCTGTAGTGAGTGACTACCAACAGTCGGATTGCATTTCTACATCCCATATTTTCTTATGCATATTTAACAAGAACGAGAGCAGAAAAAGTATATAAAAGTTTACGCTGCATCTTCTTGGCATATTATTTGTATATGTATATTTTACTGCAACTGCAACGAATTCTTTAAAATATATATCTGTAGAGTGTAGAACATGCATGAAGCTCTAAGTTATAGTTGCACAGCATGTAGTAGAGCTATTTTATAGTTGTGCAACAAGTTTCAAATACTCTGTAGCGCTACTGTGAGACTTTGATGTTTATTAACAGAATAGCATAGAGGAAACCCTAGTTGGCAGAGGTGTTTCTACCTACTCTTTTTGTGAGCCCCCATCTCCCAGACAAACCATTGCTGTGTGCTTGTTGTTAGTCATAGTAGGAATGGGGGGGACTTTAATTTTCTGAAAAGAACTGAAATCGTTTTAAAAATATGGTCACAGAAAACTAGATTTGCGAATGGAGGATTTGAGTCCGTGCCAATAGTCACAACGATATCTGACTCCATATCCTGTCAATCTAACTTTGATGTTGATCAATTAATTAAGTTATGTTTTATTGCGTAGTAAGGTCCAACTTTTATTTTATAGATCTCAATACTCAATAGTTACAAAACAATCTTAAAAACCCTTCAGAATCACAGTACACATTTATTTAGAAGGAAATACAATAAGAAACTTCTTAATATTTTAAAAAAACAACACAAATATCGAAATATTGATCTGGAGATCCAAGATTAAATTTTATTCTTTTTCCTTTTCCTTCTTAACATCATCGTCCTTCTTCAACTCATCTTTTGGTATTTCTTTCTTCTCATCCTTTGCAGGCTCGTCCTTATTATCAACCGCTTTCTTATTGTCCTGATTCAATTTACACTTTGATGATCCCATAATACAAAGTTTCAATTGAAAAAATGGATCATTCTCCAAAATCTTCTGAAAAGCCAAACGGCTTTCTTCTCCAAACAACCCAAAGAATGCACTTGTGGGTTGAAGTGCAAATGTCGCAATTAAAACCACGAAAATAATTTTACTAGGTGACATTTTTTTCTTAATTTAAAGTTCAATATAAAATTCCCGAAAAATATGACTTTAATTTAACAACTTATAGGAAAAGACTGACAGTGTGAGATGATAAATTTGCAATATTTATAGAAAATCTTTTCGCTTGAAAAGACATCATTAAATTCATTTGTTTAAAATGGTAAATATTTGAAAAAAATGCGAGAAGTAAATTTCAATTGTTTTTATTTTATATCAATAGAAAAATATAAACAAAGTAGTCTCAAATTCCAATGATTAAAAAAATTATAAACAATCGTTTAAGATCTGAAAAAAAAATGGGTTTGTTCGCAAAATTTCCACCATGAAGGAAGATATGAATGTAAGTCGTGTTTGGTTTTCGATTTACGTATATCAGTCTAGCACTCTACCTACCTTCAAATTTTTCAAACAAAAAGCAATCTGATTACTCAGTATTAACTTGTTTTATTTTTTTTTTTGTATGCGACCTTCATGAAAAACAATATGAGTAATGATTGACTAATAATAGAAAAAAAAAATACGTCAAATCTTATAAATAATAAAAGAATTTTTGCATGTATGAATGTTTACCATTATTGAATTGAAAGAATTAAAAACAAATACATAGAATTTTCAAGGCCATTTGATTTTTGTATTCCTTAGTTTGAGATTAAAAAAATGAAGATTGACAAGACAGAACACAAATTTAATGACAGTGAATAGTGTTCACTGGCTAAGTAGGTTTGCGAGGGTGTAATGGTTAGTGCTTTGGACTTTCGCGTCGAAGGTCTGGTGGTCGATTCCCAGCTTATTGTATATGTAACTAAAGCAAAAAAACATTTTCCTTCAGGGGTACCTAACCTCTCTATCTCTTTTCAGCAAAAAGTACCTCTCACCTTAGCTGCTTGGACTCGGCTGAAAATTTAGGCCCCTTCGGTTCCTGGGTTGCAATCGAAATTTCGCAAAATTTTAATTAAATAAGAACGAATAAATCTTCCAATATTTCCTATTGCTTTGGCAAACTAAATCTATGACATAAAAAGTCAAGTCATTTGCGTAAACTTGTAATTCTTATCAGTAATAGTCATTAAGGTGTTGAACCATTAGCCGTTTGTCTGTCTGCCCAAACACGTGTCAAACAGTTGTAAGATTTGACGTACATTTTTTACATCGATATATTTCAATGGCTATTGGTCGGAGGGAAAAAGCGTGCATAGATGAAATATAAAGCTTGCAATGTCAAAGGTCAAACTCAACAACAAAAGAATGGACAAATTCATTCTTTTTGTCATTATACTGGCAGCTTTCCAGAGATATTGAGACCCTTCAAGAGCATACAAAAAATGCAAATTCCGAATTTTTCTCATAGCTCTAACAGTCTGGTCAGGATTGTGTGAGAAGTGGTAACACTGATATTTTACCCAAAGGTGCGTCCACTCAACACCTGTTTTTTAAGACATCAACGGTTATTTTAGCCGTCATGGAAATTTTCCAGATAATTTACGAGTTTCGCTTTATTTTACCATTTGGCCCAGATTGGGCGCAAATTTTCAAAATGGCGTCCAAACGACAGAATTAAAAAACTATTCCAAAGCTGAATTTCATTCTTACCACGTTAAAAATAAATTTCAAATGTATCTATATAAGATCCCCCTCCACAAAAAGTGCAACGATTTGGGTTTCTTGACCGAAGTACAGGTTGGGTGCCATTTTCCAAAATGTTTCAAATTATTTCGTTGCCAGAAAGTAAAACATGCTTGACCGAATGGGTATTGATGGTTACATAGCACGTAAGCCTAGGTTCCCACGGCAATGCACCGCTTTTTTGCAGTATAAATCCAAACATCAGTATAAATGAAAACGGCAGAGGTACAAACGTCGTCGTATGAAAGGTTCTATTAAGATTGTATACGTCACTGCTCATTCGCACGGATCTATACTGCAAAAAAAAAAAAACGTGCGGTGCATTGCCATGTGAACAAGCCAAAACGAATGGGCTAAAAGTGACAAAGAGAAAGCGGCGGTATTCGCCGATTACCTGGAAGAAACATTTAAACCTTCTGATGGGCAAGCACTCAATGGAAATATTAATATGAGTTTTAGCTCAAGTGAGAACTACAGAACCAGAAATGCTACGCTCGCTGAATTGAACAGAGAAATAAAGAAGCTAAAGTCTAATAAAGCTCCGGGGTAGGTATGACTTAATAACAGCGGAAATATTAAAAATGCTTCCTCATAAAGGATTAATTAACCTCCTTTACATAATAAAAGCCGCTCTAAGGCTAGAATATGTTCCAAGCCAATGGAAAGTTTCGGAAGTAATAATGGTTTTGAAACCTGGCAAACCATCTCATGAAAAGAATTCTTACAGACCGATTTCGCTTCTTCCAATAATATCGAAAGTTTTTGAAAGAATACTACTCCTGCGCCTGCAGCCTATAATAGAAGAGAAATGATTAATACCTGAACATCAGTTCGGATTTAGAAGCAAGCATTCAACAATTGATCAAGTGCATAGAATAACTGATGTAATTGAGAGAGCTCTTGAAGAAAAGAAAATTTGTTCGACGGTCTTTTTGGATGTGTCGCAAGCGTTTGACAAGGTGTGGCACGAAGGCCTCAAATTCAAATTACGACAAGTTCTGCCTGAAGGACTTTATAAAATTCTTAACGAATATCTAGAAAACAGACTTTTTCGTGTAAGACACGGAAATTAATATTCTAATTTCAAAGAAATAGTGGCTGGGGTACCACAAGGTTGTGTTTTAGGTCCAGTTCTGTACCTTCTATTTACACGTGATATACCTCAAACAGAAGACACTATCGTAGCAACGTTTGCTGATGATACTGCAATACTAGCAGTAGGCAAAACGATTAACGAAGCTACGATTAAATTACAAAATGCTCTTAATAATGTTAATAAGTGGACAAAAACATGGCGAATAGCGCTCAATGAACAAAAGTCAGTCCACGTGGACTTTACGTATAAAAAAATAAATAGATTGCCCGTCTTTCTTAATACCGGTCGTGTACCATTTGCGAATGAGGTAAAATATCTGGGAATGACTCTAGACGCGAAATTAAAATGGAAGCCACACGTAAAAAAGAAATGCGAAGAACTAAAAAGTAAATTAAGAGATATGAACTGGCTACTCGGTAAATATTCCAAGCTTAGTATTGATAATAAGTTGATTTTATACAGGCAGGTACTTAAACCTGTCTGGACTTATGGTATACAACTCTGAGGTTGTACTTGCGATACTAATTTAAATAACTTACAAACGTTTGAAAATAAATTGCTTAGGTCATTTGTAAATGCGCCATGGTATATAAGAAACGAAGATCTTCACAGGGATCTCGGGACTCCTACGGTTCGAGACGAAATTAAGAGTTTCGCGCGAAAACATAGAAATCGCGCTAATCCAACGATTATTGACATTCTTGACGAGTTGAATTCAGTACTACGTCTGCAAAGAACAAAACCTTCCGACTTGGGGCGGTGAACACAAAACCGCTTTAAAATCGCGGAATAAGCAGAAACTTTCACCGGAAAGTTACCTGCAACACGTTACTTAACTTTGTTAAAAATAAATTGCTAGATAAGTTTCAACTTAGTTGCAATCGGGAAGTGGAGGTTGTTTTAGTGTAGTAAGAATCTCACACTTCTATGAGCACGCGTTTTCCGGTCCTCATAGAGCCTGATGCAGGTTTTGCACCTACCCACGGAAAAAAAAAATGTGAACAAGACCTTAAGTTGATGATTTGAACTGGATACCAGAGAATAAACTGCTGAGACCTTAGTGTGTATCGCGTTACAAGATTACAAGAAGCGAAAAGCAATAACGAAATAAATGTGTTTTAATTTGCCTTAGACTTTTAAAAAATGTAAGTATTAAAGGTCTCTTAAGATATTTTGTTTTATAAAACTTGACCTCAACATGAAGATAAGAAAAAGAACAGTCAAAAAAACCTCATACTCCCAAAAGCATATATGTACCTACACACGCGAGTATACCTCCATCTACACTGCATTGTCTTAAAACAACCATCAATATGCGGCATTGTTTCATTTTAATCAAATTTGGATGAATTTAATCTTCTTTTTTTTTCACTTCATCTTTTGATACTAAAAATTGTGTTTTGAATAGTTGACAAAGATATAAATCAAAAGGATTAAAATACAACCGTCGTATTATCCCCACACAAAAGGAAGCTACAAAATGTTATCTCGACAGAATAACGTACATACATATAATGTTCCTAGTTGATTGATTTTTTTAATTGAAACCAAATAAGGATTTTCAATTGAATTCAATTTAAATCTTCAAAGATAACACCTCACCTTCACCTGCAAAATGTAGTAAAGAAGATTCAATATTCCAATGGCATATAACGAAGACTCAATAAAACTCGAGGCTGTTTAATCAAGATTTATTTTTATTGCCTTATTTTTCCAATAAGCATGAACGATTGCGTTTTATTTTTTTATTTTATTTTATCTTTAAAACAACGCAAGAGGCCTTGAATCACTTTCTTTTAGAAATATATTTTAAAATGTCTTCGAATTGAACCAGCAAGCAACACCAGTGCGGCGAATTCAAATAAAAAGTAACAACATAAAAATGAGATCCATTCATCCGGACTTTTTTTTTTTGGTCACACCAGTGAGGTGTGAGGATAATAATACAGAAAAAGCTCCTCTTTCTCATCTTCCATCCAGCATCAGGCCTGCCTTATTCAGACATTCAAATGGTAATTGACCAAACAAATGTTCATTCTATAGAGCTGTGCCAGATTCATACAATAAAAACGCAATAAAATTGTAAAACTGGGAGACTCCAAAAGCAAATAAGTAATTGTTAATACCGATGAGGGTTGATGCTTGAAACCGACCAAGTGACATTTTATTTTTTCTTGTAGCCATCCGCCCCTGCTCTTCTATATTTTTGTGCTGGACAAGTTCAACATGGTGATGTTTTTATAGCTCCCCCGAGGAGCAAAAACAAAGTGGAGATTTTATTTTTATTTTACAGCCTAGTCCATATTCAAGCTTTGGATAAACAGACAGACGAGAAAATATATTTACAGTGGCGTAGCTAGGATATTTGCCGCCCGGGGCAAAACAATAATTTGCCGCCCCTTCCGTCTAACAATACTTAATAATAAAATCGGTCTTAGAGTTGCAGACAAAATTTTGACTAAAATATTTTTTTTTATAAATAAAAGGAATTACATTCTGCGAAATATTGATAGACGCCACTTTTCCACAATATCTGCTGAATGAAAATTTTTTGTTTCTGACCTACTGGGATTAAACTTTAAACCGACTGTATATAATATAGGCAAATGAAACTTGAATTTTTTTGTAATGTTTTCTTTCGTTCAAAAATAGTAAAGTTCATATTGTTCATTAGGCGTTTCTCACCAAATAAAATCTCTGAGAGCTCAGATATTTTTAAAGTGGGGCAAAAATCTCACCTGAGCACTAAGATTTTTTCCAGAGATTACTGAGACGAACATTTTTGGGTTAATTTCTCAATGTTCTTTTTCAGCTAAAACTGTTCATTTGACAGCCAAATTGCAATTTATCGGTTATGTGCAAATACGAAATCGATACAAAAATACGGAATAGAGGTTGAGTGTAGATAAAAAGGAAAAATAAATTGATCTTAGTATTATTTTTCATTCATTTCATAAAGTTTTGTGCTTTAAAATTAAAATATTTAAAGCAGAGTTAAAATTTTGTTTCCATAATTTCATAATTTTACGATTGAACAGAGTATCTTGGTTTCACCAAAACATTCCGCCTACGTCAACTTGATATTAAGCGCTCGGTGAGATTTTACTTGGTGAGACACGCCTATTGTTTCATCAGTACTCGATAGCGAAACTGAGAAATTGCATACTGTTCATATTTCTCAGATCTAATGATCATGAACCATGAAAGGGTCAAAGCAACGGCTAAGTCACTTCTGAGTGTCTGATTACAGAGTTGTTACTTCACTGAAATTGCAGTAGATTGTTGATCTAATACATTTTTTCTCAAAATAAATCTGCTGAAAAATCTTCATACTGCACTTCATTTCACGAGCAAAAATTAATCTTCAAGCTTTCGCAAAAAAAATCATATTTTTTTAAAATTCTTTGTGTTGAATGCAGCCATATGTATAGTTTAGAGTTTTTTTTGTTTGCTGGTTTTATGTTTGAAAAAAACTATTGTTATGTTTTATTTATTTTTATTCATTTATCAGTTTTGTATAAATAATATTTTTATTTTTGATTTTTGAAAAAAAAAAAAATTATCTGCGAAAGTATTCAATCGAAAGCATTTTTGTTTTTTTTTTTTCAAATCTAACGTGACACATTCTTTGAGAAAAGTCAAACCCTCTGAACTAAATTGAGAGAATTAACAAACACATTATGTAAAGCTACAAAAAAGAATGGTCATTACGAAAGCCATTTTGTTTCAAAATTTGAAAGAATTGTTAATTTAAAAAAATAAACTTTTGGGTTTATTACCAACTTCTATAATGAGCAACGGTCATGATTCTGCCGCCCTTAGTGATTTGAACACAATGAAAAATTGTACGTTCTTATACCTACCAATGTTATATAGAATTTTTAACTTAAAAAATAATACTTTTTTGTTTATTTCCAACTTCTGCAATAAACAACGATGATGATTTTGCGCCCCTATTGATTTCAATTTAATAAAAATTGATTTAATTATTTATTAAACAAAAATTAAACTTGTGTTTATTTCTAACTTCTCATGAAGCTCGAGGAAGATTTTGCCGCCCCTACAAATTAGAATACTATTAAAATTGTGCGTTTTCTAATAAAAATTTAATAAAATTTTCAATAAAAAAACTTCTGCAATTGGTTTACATCCCATAAACAATGAAGATGATTTTCCCATTTGCCGCCCCTAACTCCTGGCGCCCGGGGCGACCGCCCCCTTCGCCCCCCCCTAGCTACGCTAATGTATATTTACTCTTGCCATAAAGGACGAAAGGACTATCTTAAAGTGGATGAACATCAGCCTTGCAAGGATTTATGAGAGGACATAAATAACGAATCAAGAGTTAGATGGTGATGTACCTATACTCTGGGCAAGAAATTGTGGGGAACATGAAATTGATGGTTAAAAGATCTGCCGAAGGCGTCTGCTCCGCTCCACCCGCGTTCAGTTGAGATGAATTGGTTGTAGCTCATAAAGCTTAGGAAAGTAAACAATATGAGATTCTATAGAGCGAAAGTTTGCTATAGCGTGTGGCAATAGGGCAGGGTCGATATAGTATTTCAATGCGAGGATTAGATTTTGAGTTGTGAGTGCTTTAAAGTTAAGTAGGTTATAGGTTATCCATTACCTTTACCAACAATGAATAAGTATATTTCAGCACGATTTAGCACAAAGTGTCAATATTTTAGTGTTCAGTAAAACTTAGGGTTTAATTTTAACTTTACTATCGGATTAATGGTTCTTGAACAACTATATAAACAAATTTTACAACATATATTGGTTCTCAATAAAGCTCCAATAGCAGTGCTATAATCGGAAAATTTTAAAATTCGAAATGCCTATGTTGTATAACCCTATATATTAGCGTTGTAAAAGAATACAATCTTTTGTAAATGAAGTCATTGTTACCTTCTTTTGACCAGCAAGATTGAATGAAATGAATAACTAGCTAAGCGAACACGAGTTGAACGATTAGTTTGAATTTTCGAAATAAGTTTCGTTGCCGAAGAGAAAGGAACACGCTCAACACGTAAAATGCTGCCTTCTCCGACTGCTCAGCAAGGGTGAGTTCAGTGAAGCTAAGAAAATATACCAATTTTGATTATCTATTTTTTGGAAAAATCGGTTGATTAATTTTCTTGTATTTTTCCCCAATCCGAAAAGAAGAAAAATCGGCGCCAAAGATTTTTTCTGGTATAAATGGAAATCACAAACCTCTAAAGCAAAACCGACGCGAGGGTAAGAAGATTTAAAAAAAAAAAAGAATTGAGTAATAGTTTTCATAAAATTTGAAGATTGATTATGAACTATTTAGCTTGGGAAGCCTTGCAAATGGGGGGCTAAGACTCAAGATCTTTTTAATTTAATTAAAAAAAAAAAAATTGGGTGGCGCAACAGCTCGAGGAGAACCAGGGCCTAGTGACTTACAACTCACAACCATTCCTATGTGCATGTTTGTTGGGCAGGAATGGAGGGGACCTACAGTTTTTTGCCGAGTCCGAACGGCTAAATGAGAAGCACTTTTTCATGACAAGTATACTCTTGGAGGATTTGTCAGTTCCTCGCAAGAGGCAGTACCTCGAATAAAACATTTCTGTTTTTAGGTGGCACGGCTGGGAATCGAACCCACACCTTCGGCATGACAGTCCTACGCACTAACCATCAAGCCACGAGGTACTACTTAATTGAATTAACAAAAGCTATTTAAAATATAGATGAATCGTTATATCTTTGTCTCGAAAGAACCAACGAGAATTTAAATAACGGGGTCGTGACTCGTGAGTCCTGCAATTCTAAGATAAAATGAACGAAATAATTTTTGGGGCTTATTACCCTAAAAACGACTATTACGAGAGTGTGCGTCTAAGCGGCTTTATTCCGCCCGATGCATTCCTCTATTTAGACAGTCGAGGGCTGATCCAGGATAGAGCGGCGGTTCTGTAGATCGGCGTAGAACTGTAGATCGGCGGCTCCTTTATGAGCGAGACGTCCTCGCACAACACGGAGCGGAGCACCTTCGATTCAGTAGGACTGTGTCCGATCGGGACCGAAGAGATAGGGTAAAGCAGGAGAACCAGTTCTGGTGGTTGAAACCTGAACAAGAAGATTCTTCGGATATTTAAAAGTTGACTGCATTTTTCTATGCCATGGCCGACTTACATAGGTTTAGGTAGTTAGTTTTAAGCAGGGACAGTCAGGGTGGCACCAAAAAAAAAAAAAAAAAAATTATAAAACCAATAAAAACACAAAACAAAAAAAATATAAAACCAATAAAAACACAAAAAAATTACAAAAACCCGAAAATGCTTGCTGTGGCTGTTCTAGTTTGTAAGTAGTTTGTAAGTAGCTTTAAGTAGTTTTATAGTAGTTTTAATTAGTTTTAATTAGTTTTAGGGCTTGTTTCACATTCTCTGATTAATGTTTCAATTAAGCTACTTTGAACTTATTCATCAGTTGAGAACCTCATTTACGTTTCACAATATCTGAATACGTCTAACTAGCAATTAAAGTTCTGAATATTTTAATGGCCAGATGAAGTATTGATTAGCAAATTTAACTGGTGATTAAAACATTCAAAGCTGTAGGTGCAACCATCAAAACAGATTAATTTAATGGTTACTGAATGTGTTTGAGAAATAAGAGGGCGAATTTGATAAATAAATGTTTGCATGGTATGATGCAATTTTAGAATTTAAAGTATAGGGATATAAATGGCTGCGTATTCTTGCAACAAAGTGCAATATTTTTTCGTGCAGTTACTTTTACTATTAGGTACCTCAAACTTTGACTTCCAAAGTACCTACGAATAAAGAGACAGTCTGAGTTCCACTTATATAACTGTCAAAAAAAAAAGCGAAAAATCGCGGTGGCTTGAGAGCTACATTAAAGTCTTTCATATGAATACCTATACATACTCTGGGAGCAAGACCTGTGGTTTAATATATTTTGTACATATGTATGTATATTAAAAGTGATTTCCCAAAGCCTTAAAACGTAAAAAAAATCACAAAAACTCATTTTCGGAGACGTTTGTTGGTGGTCTTGGGACATCTAAGGCATCCTAATGAACGCGGATGCGTCAAAGTGTGATGAACTTAAAGTGGTTACTTTACCCTCACTGAAGCAATTTTTTTTAGAAAAATTGTAATTTCCATGCACTTTTTCTCAGTATTGTAACACTACATGCAGCAGACGAAAGTATTCGTTTTATATAATCTTCACCAAAAGTCTCCTGTTGCAATCTTGTCGAAGTCTAGGTCTAATTTTGATGTTTATTAATTATTGTTTTGAATATTTTCATTCTGTCATAAATATTTTGTCTGGAAAACTGGAATAACTTACGAATAACTAATTGACACATAATTTGTATACTTCGATCATTGTGAAACACAAAGTTCGTTAATGGGAGGATCTAATTTGAGAATAAATTAATTGTCGAGTAACAAATCAGAGCTTTACTCAGACATTGTGAAACAAACCCTTAATTTAGTTTTATTTAGTTTGTAAGTTTTATATAAAAGATAAAGATACCAAGTTTTTTTTTCAATTCTTCTTGTGAAAAATAAAACCAAAATGAATTCTAGTTTTAAGATAGTTCTTAAGCCGAAAGGCATTAGCATTAAGTTATTAGTTTAACTTAGAGCGCCCGAATGGGGCCAGTAAGTTAGTTATAAGATATTGATAAGTAGGCTAGTTTTTATGAATTTTTGTCTAGCTAAGATAGTTTTAAGAAAATGGAAAAATAAAAATGAATTTATAAAAAAAAAAAAAAAAAATGAACGGAACGAAAATTAAAATTTATCCACCAAATATCGAACAAATAAAATCAGAACAAAACTTTACCAAACTTTTTTCAATTTCCTTTCTTCTGTAGATTTTCTTCCCTGTACGTCTTTCTCTATTTCTCCTCATCAAATTCTTCTTCTGCTCTCTCCAATAGGTACATATATCTTCAATTTCTTTTTCAAATTTTCAATTTTGTTCTCTTTAATCTTTTTCTACTTTGCCAAAAAAAATTGATTTCTTGGATTTCTACCACTTTCCTCTAATTCTCTCTTATCTGATCTCGATACTAAAATCTTCAGTCAAGAAGTGTTCTTCCAGATTTTTCAAAAGGCGATTATCTCTTTAAGCTCCAAGCATAGCACTCACCTGTCAACAAACATTTGTGTTTCTTTTTTAGCTCAGAGCACTTAGGTTAGATCGCTCAACTTGTGTTTCTTTTTTAAAACAAAGCTAGCTCGGAATAGACTCCATGAGCTCAGAATAAAAAAAACCGTGCGAATAGAGCAAATAGCTGACCGCAGCACACTTTACCCAACTTAGATACCAAATTATGGTCTTGATGATAACTTTTCGTTAACATTAGGAATGGCTTCCCTAGGTCCGTATGTATAGGTTAGGTTGATGGCCTGACGGTGGATCTTGTTCCCGTCACACTTAGATCAATGTTGATCCATTGTGGTACCTTGATGGCCATCCCTTTAAAAATATAACCTATGAAATCCTATGGAGCATCGAACTATTTAGAGGCGTTGATGAAGTTCATTAAACTTGAGATGTTATTGCCTGTTGACTTCGAGATTTCTGCTAGATCATTGAAGAAATAGCTACCCAAATATTTTTTCCTTATATTACAGAGTGCCGGACATTGACCTAGGAAGTGAAGGGTGTCTTCCTCTACTTCTACGTCGCCGCAACCTCTGCATAGGTCTTCAGTACTTAGAGATTATGTCCAGTGATGATTCCTATTAAAAGGTTCAGGGATCTCTTTTTCAGGTTTATGATATGGTGCGTTTTTTTCTTATTGTAGCTAGGCCACAAATTCTTTGTAGTGGTACAGGTTGCGAGTGAGTTTAATGGCACAGGATGGAATTTTAACACCGGAGTCCGTTAGGCTTTGATCTAACGATGAACCAGTCCTTGCCAGTTCATCTGCTTTTTCATTTCCTAGAATTCCACAGTGCCCAGGAACCCAGCAGAGTCTGATGTTGTGCTGTGTGGCAAGAACCTTTAGCTCTTCGCGACAGCATGAAACCAGCTTGGATTTTATTTCTGTTGCAGAGATAGCTTTAATCGCTGCCTGGCTGTCAATGTAAAAGGTGATATCAGCCCGTGGTATCGCCAACATTGAGATCTGTTTGGCAGCCTTAATCACTGCCAGAACCTCCGCTTGGAAGACACTGCTATAATCAGGGAGTCTATAAGAGTTCGCTAAATTGAGGTATTCTGAAAAGAAACCCGCACCTACTCTCGTATCCATCTTTGATCCGTCTGTGTAAATTTCTACCATCGGTGTATCTGATTGTTGTAAACCAGCTTCCCATTCTTCTCTTGTGGGGATGGACACAGAAAACGGTTTTTCAAAATTTATACGGGGTGTTGTGTAGTCTGTGCGTACATACCCCTCCGTAAATTTGTACATAATTTGTGCATGACCTACAGAGTTCTTTTTCCAGCTATCAGTCTGGCTTAATCTTAGAGCACCATAGGCTACAGTTTCTTGTACGAATAGATCTAGGGGTCTTAGATGTTAGATGGGAGTGGACCTCATTGCCCCTGTGATTCCTATGCACGCTTGTCTTTGAACTTTGTTAAGCGTTTTATAATTACATTCTTTATTCATCGCGCTCCACCAAACCAGGCTACCATATGTGAGGATCGGTCTTATAATGGCCGTGTACATCCACATTATGATTTTAGGGTTTGGACCCCAGGTCTTACCAAAGATCCTGTTGCAGGAGTAAAAAGCGATCATGGCCTTCTTGGCTCTTTCTTTGATGTTCATACCCCAGTTTAGCTTTTTGTCAATAATTACGCCTAAATATTTGGCATGATCTGCTAGTCTAAGTTGGGTTCCTTCTATTGATGGTAGGACAAATTCTGGTATTTTTCCTTTGTTAGTAAAAAGAACCAGTTCGGTTTTTTGTGGGTTTACCGAAAGTCCCCGCCCACGTACAGACTTTTGACAAAACGTAATTAATCTGTTCGCTGGTTGTGGAAATAAATTTTCCGGTCGCTAGCAGCGCCAGGTCGTCTGCTTAGGCTACTACTTTGACACCGCTATTTTTCAGTTCAATCAGGATTTCGTTCATAACTAGGATCCACAATAGTGGTGAGAGAACTCCTCCTTGTGGAGTCCCCCTAGATGTGGATCCGTGATCCGTGCGTCCCCTAGTTCTGAGTTAATCCGTCTGTGTTTTAACATACAGATAATCCAGTTTACGAGGGAATTATCCACTTCAAGGTCTACAAGTGCTCTTTTTACCGCATCATTTTGTACATTATTGAAGGCGCCTTCAATGTCCAGAAAAGCTGCTAGAGTGTACTCTTTGTCCTTGAGTGATTTTTCTACTATACTTACTAAGTTGTGAAGGGCTGTTTCAACACCTTTTCCTTTCGTGTAAGCATGCTGGGCAGGTGACAACACATTCGGTTTTATATTACTTCGTATGTGTATATCTATTAGTCTTTCGAAGGTTTTTAAAACAAACGATGTAAGACTAATGGGTCTATAGTCTTTAGCTTCCGTGTGGCTTGGTTTCCCAGCTTTTGGTATAAAGACTACTTTAACTTCACGCCACGCCAAAGGAATATATCCCCACTTATGTATACTTGTGCATGGAATATGTAAGTACAAGTTAGTTTTGGACATTTTTGAGTTATAAGAATGATGGAAAAAATTTGTACATATTTACCATCAGCAGAGCGATATGCCATTGTTGAGCACATATAGGGACCCACAGGATTTTTTTTTAAATTAAATATATGTTGTTAGCGTGTATTTTCCAGCAGGATGGAAAATGCCCCTTCCTGCCCCTCCCTACCCGCCTACGGATGCCTTACCTATTTTTGCAATTGCCTTTTAGGTCGAAGAACGGTGGTTTGCTTTGCTCAAATCGCTCCCATTATATGACCATAATTTGGTATCTAAACTGGGTAGGACACGAAAATAATGTTACGTCACCTGTATAGTTTTTAAATAATATTTAAATTGACTATGACAATTGACATTTTAAGCACTCTGCTTTGTTAAATGCCATTTAAATTAAGTTTTGTTTATATGTAAGTTTGAGCAAGGCCACTTAATTATTTATTAAATTAAAGGTTTGAAATTAAGCTTCTCAATGATGGCAACAAAAGTGTATGTCATCACTGAATTTTAAGATATATCGTTGTGCAAAAGGCAGTGCAAAAAAAGTAGTTTTTTTTTTTTTTTATTTCTCAAAATGTGTTTATAACGGGTGATTTTTTAAGAGGTTTAGAACTTTAAAAAAAAAAAAACACAAATAATTCGAAAAAATGAATGAAATATTTGTTTGAATCGATAGTTTGAACCTTGCAATTTAATGTTTAAAGATAATTTCATGCAAATGTTGACCGCGGCTGCGTCTCAGGTAGCCCATCCGCTGAGTCCAATTTTGGCATACTCTTTCACACATATCGGCCGGTATCTCACGAATGAATGCATGGATGTTGGCTTCCAGTGCGTCAATCGAAGCGGGCTTGTCCCTATAGACATTAGCCTTGACATACCCCCACAAAAAATAATCTAATGGTGTCAAATCGCACGATCTAGGCGGCCAATTGACCGGCCCGAAACGTGAAATTAACTGTTCACCAAACTCGCCTCGCAATTGCGCCATTGTTTCGCGTGCTGTGTGGCATGTGGCACCGTCTTGTTGAAACCACATATCATGCAAGTCAAGAACTTCCATTTCGGGCAAAAAAAAGTTTGTTATCATCGCTCGGTAGTGTTCACCATTGACAGTAACGCTGCGATTCGCATCATCTTTGAAGAAATATGGCCCAATAATGCCGCCGGCCCATAAACCGCACCAAACAGTGGCTTTTTCGGGATGCATTGGTAGCTGTTGCAATGCTTCTGGCTGATCTTCACTCCAAATGCGGCAATTATGCTTATTTACGTACCCATTCAACCAAAAATGAGCCTCATCGCTGAACACAATTTTTCGATAAAAAAGCGGATCCTTGGCCAGCTTTCCAAGAGCCCATTCACCAAAAATTCGGCGTTGTGGTAGGTCGGCTGGCTTTAGTTCTTGCACCAGCTGTATCTTAAAAGGCTTTACGCCCAAATCCTTCCGCAAAATTTTCCACGTAGTGCTGTAACAAAGGCCTAACTGCTGGGAACGGCGCCGAATCGACATTTCGCGGTCTTCTGTCACACTAGCTGATACGGCCGCAATATTTTCTTCACTACGCACAGTACGTAAACGTGTTGGTGGTTTAATGTCCAACAAAGTAAATTTGGTGCGAAATTTGGTCACAATCTTCCGAATAGACTGCTCAGAAGGTCGAGAATGCCGACCATAAAATGGAAGCAGCGCGCGATGAACATTTCGAACCGAGCACGAATTTTGATAGTAAAATTCAATAATTTGCAAGCGTTGTTCATTTGTAAGACAATCCATGGTTAAATTGCAAACCAAACTGAAGCTATTTGACAGTGACACAAGGTACTAAACACACGTCAGCTGTCAAAACCAGTGTTGCCAAAACCAAACCAGCTAAAAAATCACCCTTTAGTAGCAAAATAATTTTAGGTTTATTGAAAAGACTAAAAATGTAGCTTTCATTTGACACCAATATCATTCTCTTACATATCCTAGATCGGAAGATATCGACAAAAAGCTGCAGTTGCCAACTTCAAGCCTTAATATCTCAGATCTCCCATGACAAATTTTGAAAATGTTTCACTCATATAACAAGCTTAACATAAGCTTTCATTGGATACCAAATTCTAATTCATTAGTGTTCACTTTGGGCTGGAGCGCCATATAAAAGTGAGCAATTCCCTTTCATGTCAATTTAAAAAAATCATGGTAGTTTCAGTCCATCTAAGAAAAACACCCTTTATTTATTAAAATTTATTCCCTGCAACAAAGGTTTTAAGCATTACTTCCCAATTTTTCTTCGTTTTCGAGTTAGGTATACCTATGCAAAAATACCAAAAGGGCTCTGGACCTTTGACACCTCATATATCAGTGGCCACAAGCCATAACCGCCTAAGTCGAGTTATGACCAAATTGAGTTTTTTTCATAATCCTGTTCAGAATATCAAGATCTATACTCACTCATTTTTTTACCTCTGTATCTTTTTTCAAACAGAAGTTATAAGCGAAAAACCTAATAACCTAAGTCCCTTTTTAAAAATTATCATTTGCCAAAACAACTTAACTCAAAAAGAAATAATTTTTTTATAACGTCGGTTTCATAACTTGAGTTAAGTTCTTTAAGTATCTTAAGTTTGTTTTGCCATAAGAACTCATATTGAGATAGGTTAATATTGCTCTATATTTTCTTAAAAAATTAATAAGGAATAAAAACATAAGTCAAGATAAGAAATTTATAGTCTACCCACTGTCGTTTTTAATTTTTCTTAAGTCAACATAGGCTGTTATTCCCTAAAATAGAACAAGCATTTAATTTCCTTAACTTGAGTTAGGCTGTTATGGAAAATCACAGTTCCGTTTTACAATAAATCTTACTTGACTTAAGCTCTTTTGGCAAACGAGATTATATTTCATTGAAAATCATTATATCGAGTTAGGCCGTTATGGTATAATTAAATTTCAAAAACCGCAAAACTAAGTTCACTTAGGCTTTTCTGCCTTAACCAATTCAATATTAATTTCGCAAAAAATCAAGTCATAAGTTGATTTATGTTGTTATGACCAGTCGCATCTGCAGTGAAGAGTTAGTGAAAGTTATTTTTGGAGGTTAAAAGCTTTATTGTTAAAGTGTATTTTCAATGTCTAACAGAGTTAGTTTTTTTACATATTATTTTATTAATAAATATTTCGAATTTGTACGAAGTCATGATGTTACCAGTTGTAGGCTTTAATTTAACTAAGACATACACAACTCAATACTATGTATTATTTTATCATGATGTACTTATCGTATAGATCTATTATCATACAATGTTATTCTATTTACTAAAACACATAATGTACTTACCTTATCATACCAACTAAGAGTAGGTACCTATCGCTTATCGTATGATCTTTCTATGTAATATGTATACCTTACTATTTATTTAAACAATCGGATGATCATGCACATGCAACAGTAAATTGTTAATCTTATCTTATGTACTAATATGCAAATTATTAAATAAACAGGCAGTTCTTGTCCATCGTTGAACCAAATACGTTATTCATCTTTTATTTGGCTGGCCTCCTATATACAGTTAAAACCAAAAACTCTCTGTGACATGGTGGCAAAGAAACATTAATTTCTTTTAATTTAATTCATTTTTTTTAAGCGATGTTTTTAACAACTTTGTGAAAATAAATCTACGTACATACATGTAATGTATTAAGCATGTATATATTTTTGTTTTCAAAAATAATAGATTTGTTTAAAAAAAAAACAGCATTTATTCGTAAGAGTTTTCCGGAGTAAACAAAAGGAATCATTTTATAACTTTTCCTCGATTGTTTGCAATTTCGTTGGTCATATGTACTATGTGATTATACTTTGGATTTTTACCAATTGTTCACTTTTTGGTGTATAGGTAATTGTAATAATTATTGTAATAAAAAAATAAATAAAGTTCCTCATTTGGCCATTTGGAAGGTCAAATGAGTAAACATATTTATATTCACATGATTTTTCTGCCAGAAAATGACATTTTAGAATTAAAAATTAAAAATATTGAGTGATTGAATATTGGTTTAATAATCAATACAATACTTTAGTAAAAGATTAAATTTGTAGCCATTTACTATAATGTAGGTATGCTTTATCGTTTCGGTCGGAGGAGTACCTACCTATGTATATATGTACGTTTCGCAGAATTAATTACGAAATTTGAATTTAATAAGAAGATGTCAGCTTAGTTTGAAACATAAAAAAAACAACATCTATTTTTAAGCCGAACTAAAGTTTTCAACCAAACCTTCCGCGAAGTGTCTATAGTTACATATATCAATGAGTGAACTACTTTTTGCCGTTTTTGGATGACATTTTTGCTTTCCGGCTAATATATTTAGTTTCTATTGATTTTTACGTAAATAGATTCCAAATTCAAAATATATTCCGTCAGGATTTTGAGATATAAATGTGAGGCTAAGACTCAAAGAAAGTATGGCGTTTTTGAGGTTTTGAACTTTGATTCAATGCTAAACTTTGAAATAGTGGCCATTCATATCAATCAGTCAATGGAAACACAGTCAAAACGATACTTGTTGATAAGTGTATTTTGAAAATCAAAGTTTTTACTGCTATGTCTCAAGACGAAAAGTGCATATTGACTAACCAAAAAAAAGGCATTTAGAAAAGCTTATTTGGTGAATTAATATTTGAATGCTAATAAAACAGGTTTATTTCATCTTTTCCCAAAGTTTCGTTTTTATCCATGATTTCTTCAGAGGTAAATTTAAAAATAAGTATCTGCGATTGCCACGCTACTGTTATAATTGAAATTTGTTCTTATAAATAATTAGTCTTGTCAAATTTTTGTTAATTTATCCTCCTGACTTACCTTTTTTGATAAATTGAATTCTATTTATCAAAAAAGGTAAGTTTATGAAAAGTTTACCGGAAGAGACAAAATGCATAACATTCTACAGCGGTCCTGGAAGAACAAGAACTCGAAATCATTGATTACATCGATCACAAATTCCTCGAGCTAGGACATACGCAGATGGACTGCAATAGCGATTATACCCTAATTGAAAAAAGAAACAAATGCTTAAATTGAATCGCTTGGGGATTGGTACCAATTCGTCAATACAGTTGGATCAAAGATTGAATCAGTTGATAAAATTTTTATGATTTTTTAAAATTTTCTAAATTTAAATTTTCCTGGAAGCCAGTTGATATAGATGTCATGAAGTTCGGTGGCTGCGATATACACAAAATGTTGCTATTAAGAAGAATACAAAAATTATTTGGATGAAAATGAGTCTTTTAAAATTTTAAAAGTAGGAAAGAGAGGAACTTCTGTAAATGTCAATGAAATTTCAACGGCAATGGACTTACTAAGCATTTCTCAAGGAAAAAAGAAATTTTTTCAGCTTAAACCAATTCATAAGCTCTGATTTCCATTCATTTTATGATAATCTTATAACAAAGATGGGTAGTAACTCGTGGCATTATGATTAGTGCGTTGGACTGTCATGCCTAAAGTCTGGGTTCGATTCCCAGCTGCTGCCACCTATAAACAGAAATGTTTTTTCCGAGGTACTGCCTCTTGCGAGGAACTGACAAATCCTCCAAGAGTATACTTGTCATGAAATAGAGCTTCTCATTTAGCCGTTTGGACTCGACAAAAATTGTAGGTCCCCTCCATTCCTCCAAACGCACACAGGAATGGTTGAGAGTTGTAAATCACTAGGTCCTGGTTCTCCACGAGCTGTTGCGCCACCAAGTTTAATTTATTTTAGAACAAATATGGATGTATAAATATACCTATAATATGACCCAGCCCGACAATGCAGAAGATGTTTTAACAGCAATGTTGGTCACAAAAAGTAATAAATGTAAATATAATAAGAAAAACGAATATTAATATAGGTACCTACATAATAATAATTTTTATTCTCACTTTTCGAAGTTTCATATCGTTAATTTGAAATAAACTACTGAGAAGTTAATTATTATTCCAATAACAACTACTTCGCAACACGTAATGTAAGTAAAAAATCTTGGAAAATGAACTTAAAATATGATTCATTATTGGTAAGTAAAATAACTCAGCTCAACATAGAAAACCTTATACCACATTCTTACACAAGGACTAATGTCCTAAGTCGACATAAGAAATTTGAATTGTTCTTAATTAATATGCCATAAGAGCCTAACTCAACATAAGCTTTTTATTTTTGTCTTCCTTAATATGCCACAAAAGCCTAACTCGACCTAAGCTTTTTATTTTTTTCAAGATCAATAAGCCATAACAGCTTAAGTGTTTTTTTCGTAAATTACTCATTAATTATCTTACATAAAAGTAATTTTCTTTTATTATATAAGAACAAAGTATATTTTCTTCATTTTTGCATTTCAAACATTTTTAAATTACCATTATATTTTTCTCAAAACAAATTCAAAACTTCAAACTGCTCTCCTGAAAACTATGAAAGATCGACTTAAGCGGTTATGGCATGTGGCCACTGATATGTGAAATTAGAAAAAAGAAAATGCCATCTAATTGATCAGTAATAGGTAAGAAAAGGTCAACTAGTCCTCGAAATGGGTCAGCTCTAGATAACTTGTTATCAAAGGCTTAAATTTTCTCAAGGTCACGCATGGCCACGAGCGCTTTATGGCAACTCATTTGTATGGTTAGGTTAGGTTGAAGTGGCTGCCAGTCGTGAAGACTGACACACTTAGACCATGAGTTGGTCCATTGTGACTCATTTGTATGAAATTTACAAAAAATAATTACCATCCGAAAGATCTCTAGTTCGTGATTAAATGTCAACTATTTTCAGTAATTGGTCACCCATAGATTTTTTTATGAATTTTTAATGAATTAAAAAAAAAAATCAATATCATATTTGACAAGGTGTGACACGAAGGCCTCAAATTCAAATTACGACAAGTTCTGCCTGAAGGACTTAATAAAATTCTTAACGAATATCTAGAAAACGTGTAAGACACGGAAATGAATATTCTAATTTCAAAGAAATAGTGGCTGGGGTTTGGGGTACCACAAGGTAGTGTTTTAGGTCCAGTTCTGTACCTTCAATTTACACGTGATATACCTCAAACAGAAAACACTATCGTAGCAACGTTTGCTGATGAAACTGCAATACTAGCAGTAGGCAAAACGATTAACGAAGCTACGATTAAATTACAAACTGCTCTTAATAATGTTAATGAGTGGACAAAAACATGGCGAATAGCCCTCAATGAACAAAAGTCAGTCCACGTGGACTTTACGTATAAGAAAATAAATATTTATTTTTTGCGAATGAGGCAAAATATTTGGGAATGACTAGACGCGAAATTAAAATGATAGTTTTGATAATAAGTTGATTTTATACAGGCAGGTACTTAAACCTGTCTGGTCTTAGGGAGGGTATACAACTCTGGGGTTGTACCTGCGATACAAATTTAAATAAATTACAAAAGTTTGAAAATAAATTGCTTAGGTCATTTGTAAATGCACCATGGTATATAAGAAACGAAGATCTTCACAGGTATCTCGGGATTCCAACGGTTCGAGACGAAATAAAGAGTTTCGTGCGAAAACGTAGACATCGGTTATTAGATCATGCTAATCCAACGATTGATTGACATTCTTGACGAGTCGAATTTAGTACAACGTCTGCAAAGAACAAAACCTTCCGACTTGGTGCGGTGAACACAAAACCGCTTAAAATCGCGGAATAAGCAGGAACTTTCACCAGAAAGTTACCTGCAACACGTTACTTTACTTCGTTAAAAATAAATTGCTAGATAAGTTTCAACTTAGTTGCAATCGGGAAGTGGAGGTGGTTTAAGTGTTGTAAGAATCTCACACTTCTATGAGCACGCGTTTTTCGGTCCTCATGTAGGTTTTGCATTTACCCACGGGAAAAAAAAATATCTTAACGATTTTTGGCACCTCATTTATGTGCAATTTGCAAAAAATGAATACCATTTGAAAGATCTTTATAGATTTATATAAAATGTCAGCTAGTTTCAGCTATAAATTCTTTTTTACAATTTTTTAATTTTATTTTTCAGGTCACGAACGATTTTTGCCAGCTCATTTGAGTAATTTTACAAAAAAAAATTATTCTATCTGATAGGTTGCTAGGAAAGTCATACAAGGTTAGTTTCAGTAATGGTCATGCATAGATTTTTTATGAATTTTAATAAATACAAATAAATATGGTGGCGCAACAGCTTGTGGAGAACCAGGGTCTAGTGAACTACTAATAACCCTCAACTATTCCTGTGTGCATGTTGGAGGGGAGCTACAATTTTTTGCGGAATCCAAACAGCTAGATGAGAAGCACTTATTCATGACAAGTATATACTCTTGGAGGATTTGTCAGTTCCTCACAAGAGGCATTACCTCAGAAAAAATATTTCTGTTTTTAAGTGGCAGCGGTTGGGAATCGGACCCAAACCTTCGGCATGACAGTCCAATCTCCAATGCACTAACATTATGCCAGGAGGTACTACTAAATTTGTATCCTCATGCCAAAAATCGTTCGTGACCTTGAAAAAAATGTAAGTAAGAATCTATAAATGACCAATTACTGAAACCAGGTTGACCTTTTATATAGATTTTGGCATTTCAGGTTGTATTAACTTTTTGAAAATTTCCCATAAATGAGGTGCCAAAAATCGCTATGATCCTGAATTTGTTTTTAATTCATTAAACACCTCATAAAAAAAAATCTATGAATGACCAATGGCTTAAAAAAGCTGACCTTTTATAGCCGTGAGATTGCTTTCAAATGGCATGCTTTTTTTAAATGACTCAAATGATATGCCAAAGATGTGACCTTGAAACGGAAAAAATTCATAGACAATTATCTATGGCCAACCAATTATTGAAAAAGCTGACTTTTTATCACGATCTAGTCTAGATATCTAGGATGGTAAGTAATTATATTCTTATTTCACTTTAGATAAACGCACTGAAACACAATATCGACGGACGATTTGGTAAAACAAACTTTGTAAGACTTCTCCATCATTGATTTTGTTTGGAAACAAAACCCGTACTTTCTCCAACGAGGAAATAAAAATCACTTCTTTTGGAGTTACATTTATGTTAATTTTAATTTTATTTCTTAAATATTTTAATATTTTTAAATCACAACTTTCCCTATCTATTATGGTCAATCTGATCAAAGAGAATTTCTAAATCGTTTTTTGCTAAGTTCTCCAGACGGAAAACTATACACAATGGCTGCAAATTCTTCAGGTGATATTTCAACTGTTGTCTCTTCTTTCTGAACATCATCGTCATCGTCAATCCTATTGTCAGTGGCTGCATTTGATGTTCTTCAAATTCATTCCAGTCCATTATAGAAGTTGAAATTAACCTCAGACATAAATCTGATCCTTTTCTGCATATCTTAAGTGGTGCCCATGGCCCATTTTCAAGATTATCCATGTCTAATGACTTTTTCGATGATACTCGTAATAGTGGAGCAGATTGTGTTTCGCGTAAAGTTAGAGTCAAAAGAAGTATTATTGAAACTGAAAGTGTTAACTTCGACACCATTATTGTGAAGTCTTGTAAATTCTTAAATATTTTGAACTTCAAGTAATGAGTGGCGCTTTATTTATACCTGCAAGCTCTAAATATGTAATTTGTTTAACTTCATTCAATTAGTAATTGTTTATTGAAGTTGTGCCTACATTTTTGTAGTGCAGTTAGATTGTGTATTTGCTCTAACTTAACCCAAATTGTGTGCACTGTTTTTTTATCTTTCGGTTTTAATTCGTCAAGATAAACAGATATCAAAATTTTGTTTACAATTTGAAATGTGCAACATAGACTTATTGTTTGAACAAATTTTTTGAAGGTTAATTGTGAAACAACTCAAACAAACGGTTTCAATTAGTAATGTAACAGCTAAGCAAATATGTACATTTCGATGTTATTTTTTTGATCAAACAATAAGGTCGTGAAGCAATAGCTTGGAACTTACAAACGATTAATTAACAACATTTGGTTAACTTAATCGTTAGCAGCTGATACGACTTCGATGAAATTTTATTAATAAGTATTTGACAGAGGTCCGACATTTAGAATAACATTTCGGTTTAATATGTTTTCAAACCGAAACAAAAACTAAGTTTTAAAAATGTTTGAAAATGCCTTAAATCGAAACAGAAGTTGATACCA
The DNA here is from genome assembly GCA_963921185.1 of Dasysyrphus tricinctus. Taxonomy (NCBI): domain Eukaryota; kingdom Metazoa; phylum Arthropoda; class Insecta; order Diptera; family Syrphidae; genus Dasysyrphus; species Dasysyrphus tricinctus. Next base: position 77,503,306 of record OY992533.1, read on the forward strand.
CAAAATAGTAAGGCAATGATTTTGAAAATAAGCCAGAAAGGATATGTTCTCAAACTAATTACAAAAAAAACACACAAAACTTGGAATTAAAATTATATCATCAAATACAAGACCAATTCTTGTTTAAAACAAAAAACGATCTACTAACTCTTTCAAAGCTCTTCAATTTAATGTTTGTCAAAGTAGCAAGTTTCAGTTTAATTGCAAGAGATTGCTTCTTCGTTTTTCATTTTTCTTTTTTGTTTAATTTAATATTTAAATTGTCGAAAATGTCACAGAGAAGAATCCTCCTTTACACATAAAGGTCATTGCCGAAGAAGAAGAAGAACAAGACTTTTAGTCCTTGTAAAAACATTCGACC